>OY812998.1:89863510-90010576 GCA_963681545.1 Germaria angustata
TATATATATATATATATATATATATTATATATATATATATATATATATATATATATATATATATATATTATATATATATATATATATATATATATATATATATATATATATATATATATATATATATATATATATATATATTATATATATATATATATATATATATATTATATATATATATATATATATATATATATATATATTATATATATATATATATATATATATATATATATATATATATAATATATATATATATAATATATATATATATATATATATATATATATATATATATATATATATATATATATATATAATATATATATATATATATATATATATATATATATATATATATATATATATATATATATATATATATATATATATATATATATATATATATATATATATATATATATATAATATATATATATTATATATATATATATATATATATATATATATATATATATATATATATATATATTATATATATATATATATATATATATATATATATATATATATATATATATATATATATTATATATATATATATATATATATATATATATATATATATATATATATATATATATATATATATATATATATATATATATATATATATATATATATATATATATATATATATATATATATATATATATATATATATTATATATAATATATATATATATATATATATATATATATATATATATATATATATATATATATATATATATTATATATATATATATATATATATATATATATATATATATATATATATATATATATATATATATATATATATATATATATATATATATATATATATATATATATATATATATATATATATATATATATATATATATATATATATATATATATATATATATATATATATATATATATATATATATATATATATATATATATATATATATATATATATATATATATATATATATATATATATGCACAACCACACTCACTTTAGTTATTGCGATACACAATAACTAAAATGAGTTTGGTTGTGCATAAGTTGGGTTGACTCTACACGACCAAACTGAGTTGAGTGGTGAACCGCAATAGGGGCATAGGATATTTATCACAAATAGTCTTTGAATTTAGTTTGGTAAAATCGATTACGAGACGTTTGTTAGGCCTACCATTCTCATCTATTCCCTTTTTGTCTACTACCCATACCGGACTATTATATGGAGAGCGCGAATTCATCATTACCAGGGGTGTTCTGAAAATCACTTTTTGTCAACGTGATTTCAAATCACGCAAAAGGTGTTCTGTACACAAAAAATATTGAAATCACGTGATTTACAGCTAAATGCCTACTGGTTTGAAATCACTTGCTTATTTATTCTAAGTAATTCGTTTAGAATCTATTAAAAATTTTATTATATACTTCATATGATATGTTTTCTATTTATTTTTGTAATAAAATTATATTTTATACACAAAAACGTAAATATTATATACATATATATATATATATATATATATATATATATATATATATATATATATATATATATATATATATATATATATATATATGTGTGTGTGTGTGTGTGTGTGTGTCTATTTTTATTTGTAGCCAACAATTGATGATCCTAATGACAAGAAGCCAGAAGACTGGGATAAACCAGAACACATACCAGATCCGGATGCTACAAAACCAGAAGATTGGGATGATGAAATGGATGGTGAATGGGAACCACCATCGGTTCAAAATCCAGAATATAAAGGAGAGTGGCAGCCAAAACAACTGGATAATCCAAACTATAAAGGAGCCTGGAAGCATCCAGAGATTAATAATGCCGATTACAAACCTGATCCTAGCTTGTATTTACGCAGTGAAATTTGCGCAGTAGGATTCGATTTGTGGCAAGTTAAATCAGGGACGATATTTGATAACATACTTCTTACGGACGATATTGAGATAGCATCAAAAGCAGCAGCCGCAGCTAAAACTACGCAAGCAGGTGAAAAAAAAATGAAGGAGGTTCTGGATGAAGAGCACAGAAAGAAGGATGAGGAAGAAAATAAGAAGGCCGATGATGAAGATGAAGATCAAGGTGACGTTGTTCATGAGGGAGAAACATCCAATGAACACGATGAGTTATAATTATCTAAAATTTCCATATTTAGACTAAAACTATTAATATGTATTTAGTGTCTAATGAATCATAAAGACTTAATAGATTAAAAAAAATATATTAAAACAGATATATGTACATGTAACTAACAGGCATGTTCTCACACTCGCAAGTTTTTGAAATCGCCAAGGGACTTGAAAACGCCAAAGTTATATTTAGATGTTCTGTAACTCGTTTTGCTTGCGAGTTGCCATATTCTTTGTGATCAGCTGTTTGCTCAAATCGCCAGAGTATAAGGAAACAATGGAGAGGAAAAATGAGCAAAACAAAAAAGCTTTTTTTAAATTTAATATATTTTATTAAAATTGGCAGCAAAATCGTCTAGTTTTGATGCAAATAAAAAGAAAATATATTTAATTTAATATATTTATCATTTTATTGTTTGTTTAAAGTTCAGTTTATTGTAATTTCATCAGTTCACTTCAGTATACCCTTGCGAGTTCAACTCGCCAAAATTCTAGCGTTTGCGATTTACAGAACACTAATCTTGCGAGTTCAAGTCATAATCGCAAATATTATACGAGTTGCGAGTGTGAGAACATGCCTGTAAATAAATTTATATTGATCACTGTTAAAATATATTTGTATGTGCTAAACAGCGTCTAAACCAACCTTTGGTGTAAATAATAGACCTTTTCGATGAACTAATTCCTCGTCATACGAGTTTCTGTGTCAAAATTTCTAATGAATATCTTGTAATTCATCCAGAACGATAACACAGTGCAACACGAAAAAAAATAACCATATACGGACACCACTACGTGATAAAAGACCAAAAAAAAAGACCCGTGTCTCCCAATTTTTCCCAAAGTCATGCACTTTTTTTTTATGGGCCGCCAAAGATTTGGGGCCTCGGTATCATTTTCGCAAAAAAGTGATCATTTTCTCGGGCTCATATCTTGCAAACCGTTCCGAATTTCGATTTACTCTCTGAGGCAAACTTGTAGCTCTTGTCATAAAGAACAAAAATTGCGAACATATAAAATCAAAAAAAACTTCTCCTTCCAGATAAAAATCGCAAAAAACCTAAAAAATTCGATTTTTTAACATTAGCATGTTAACATTAGCATGTTAACATTAACAAAGCTGTCAAAAATGTTGTTAACATGCTATTATTAAAAAAATCTAATTTTTTTAAGTTTTTTGAGATTTTTATCTGGAAGGTGAAGTTTTTTTGATTTTATATGTTCGCAATTTTTGTTCTTTATGACAAGAGCTACAAGTTTGCCTCAGAGAGTAAATCGAAATTCGGAACGGTTTGCAAGATATGAGCCCGAGAAAATGATCACTTATTTGCGAAAATGATACCGAGGCCCCAAATATTTGGCGGCCCATAAAAAAAGTGCATGACTTTGGGAAAAATTGGGAGACACGGGTCTTTTTTTTAGCCTTTTATCACGTAGTGGTGTCCGTATATGGTTATTTTGCCACGACTTAAAAAATTACACACAGTGTAATCATTGAGAGAAAGACTCTTCCCTAAAAACTTCTGTGATTGTTTTATATTAAAAAATGTGTTTGATTTTAATGTTCGGATGAAAATTTCATGTAAATAACATGTAAATTTCGTATGCAGCAGTGGTCACCCGCAAAAATATTCAGTATCGGCATCTTTGCAGGGGTTGTTTTACAGAGCGTGTGTCCGTTAATTGAATACCTGCGTCAAATATATTTATAAGCGCTTTGAAGACGTTCAGTATTTTTTTAAATACTTTACTGTATTGAAACTGTCTACAACTATCTACAAGAAGATTACTTCACTTCACAACCACAGCGTGGTGGTAAGCATGAATGTCAAAGTAATACAAAGGACAGTTTACAATGAAATATGTACAACTATAAAGGCCTAACTATAATGTGCTTAATGCAACTTAAGCAAATGTGCGAATACACACAATCAAATGTATACAACTATAATGTACTTAAGTAACTTTTCGTCAAGTTTCGTCAAGTGTCATTTGCTTAAGGAAAGTGCGTTCAATTTCGCTCTTGCTTAAGCAAATGACTCGTCAAGAAACCATTATTTTTTCTGTCTCTATTTATTTCATGTACTGAGCAGGAGCGTTTTCTTTTTCTTCATCGTCTCTCTTATTTCTTGAAGAACACATATTCCATCAAATGCACAATTCATTAACTTCACTGTCTTCAGAAATTTCAGTTTTCTATCCATTTTTAAAAATTTTCCAATAAATAAATAAATAATAATTTTCCAATAATAAAATAAAAAATTGTTTACAATTAAAAGATGCAACCACTGTTGCTTTTTTTAGTACTTTTTTTATTTTAGTTTTCGTTTACTTTATAAATAAATAAAAGATAAACATGGATTTACTTGCTTATGGTAATATATTTATAACTTTTACAAATTTAATGAGATTTCGTCAAAAATATTACATTTTAAAGAAATAAAAACGAAAATAGTTTTCTAAAAGTACAAATGTTTGCAACTAAGTGTAAAAAGTTTTTAAGTTTAATAAGTACAATATAGCCACCTAAAAGTCTTCAGTAATTTACTTAAGCATTTGACATGTTTTTCGTTGAATTTTGACACTAGCTTAAGTTTGGTTAAGCACATTATAGTTGGGCCTTAATGTACTTAAGCAACTTTTCTTCAAGTTTCGTTAAGTGTCATTTACAGAGCTAATAATACTTTCCTTAAGGAAACTTATTTAGATGTATTTAAGCTCAAAAACTTAAGAACTTGTAGGCCTTCCGTTTATTTTTGACAGTAGCCTAGCCATTAGCATACGAGGTGTGTTCAATAGAAAAGGTGAATTTTTATTTTTCTCAAAAAATATTCATCAATTTCTATTTTTCCCCCCTTCAAAGCATTCGCCCATAGATATAGCGCACCTGTGCCAGCATTTTTTCTAATCCTTGACGCAGTTCTGATATTCACTTTGGGGTATAGCATTGAGCCAAAGACTAGATTTATAAAGGTGTTGCACTGCTATACATTGTTCTGCCAATGCTAACATTTTGATGGGATTTTGCGAAAGTCCCGTTGTATATGACTACTGCTACTGCGATCTCTCTATGTAATTATAAGGAGAGCTTATTCTCAGAGAACTTCTTGTTCTCTGAGAATAATAACTGAGTTAGCAGTTCAATCCTACCTACCTTTATATATTCTACATATGTACATATAAGCAAGCATACAATACAGATTCTACAATGTAGATTCTACCTATGTATAAACATCTACAAATAAAAAATGTCTTGTTTTCATACAGGTAATGTGCACATAAGCTGAAGAAAAGCCATTGTTACCGATTTTTTAATAATAAGTATTTATTATTATTGCACAAATGTAACTACATATAAACTAAATAGACCAGACAACTTTGAAAACGTGCATAAAGTTTGTGTGAAAGGGATAGCTAATCTAGTTGTTTTTATATAGATATCTCTTCACACAAACTTTATGATTTATACAAAGTTTATGCAAAATATGATTCGGACCCTTTTTATACGTCGTCGTTGAGTATTCTGTGTATTCTGTGGTAACTATATCGATTTGCACCGAAATTCATATTGCCTTACTAGGGGCTATTCTGCGTTTCAATTCGAATCGGAATTTTCTCCGTCTGGCAACTTTGGTATTCTGCGTTTCGATTCCGCTCAGTTTCTTTAGATTGTATGTATTCTGAATTACGATCATAGAAAACAGTGTGTCTTTTTGATAAAAGCTTTTTCAAAAGTTAATTATATATTGATGTTAGATAAATCTTTAAGAAATTAATTTATTATTGTAATGTTCGGGTATGTTCCAGGCTTCGACTCGGATTGAAAACGAAAAATTTTTTGAATCCCCATAATTTATAAATTGGTGTTCTGAATTCAGCATGTTTTTCCATATTCGAAGTTTATGTTTGAAAAAAAAATCTAAATGTCAACGGCCAAAGCTACGCAAAAATCGACGGCGGTCGGCAAAAAAGTTGCAAAAAAATTAACAAATTACAAAAGTAACACCCAATTTTCATGATGATTTTTTACTTGTCTTTAAGACATGTCTCTTTTGTTTGTACGCATATTAGGTAGATAAGACAGAGGGGTAGCAAAAGAAACATGGTTTCTGTTTTCCTGATTTTTTTACAACAACAATGAAGAAAAATACATCTCTTTTTTTAGCTGTCATTCGAAATTTTACTATTATATTTTATTTGCATTCGTCTGTTAAGGTGGTTATTTCTCTGTGTTCTTCTTTATTTTTCTTGTTTTAAAGCGACAAGTGCTTGTTTTTTGTTTTGTATGTATATAAAAGATACATATAATAATATATAAATAAAAAGTGCAAATAAATATAAACCACATGGAAAAACGAAATTGTGGAGCTTTTAATATCTAAATATCAGGAACACGAAAGCTTGCATAATGTACGTAATCCTACATATATGGACCGTGTCAAGCGATCTAGCTCTTTGTTCACAATCTGCCAAGAGCTAATGAAATTTTGTGCTTTTGATGGACTCTCCAGTAGCGAGGTATTGGAGTGTGGCTGCCAGTTTCTCTGCTGGAGTTATCACTTCTCTCAAGATGGTATCTTGTTTTACTATATCACCTTCGATTTTTGCGAGTATCAAATTAAATGTCTCTCGGCTCATTCTGATATAGTTCAAAAAAGACGACTTATCTCCCAAGAAGTCGTTCATAAGAAACGAAAATGTACCTCGCTCCACTCAGCATTTCCGCCATTGCTTCACCCACTCACTAGTTTTAGTCAACTAGTTTTACCTCCATTGCTTTCTTCGAGGTTTTTCTGTATAGCACCCAATTTTGATTTTTTTTAAAGAAAATTTACTTTTTTAAATACTTTTCTTCTCAAATTATAGAAATAAAAGAAATTAAAGATAAAGTAACAAAAAAACAACTCTGGCTATCAAATAAGAGTTTTTTTTACAACAACAGTGAAGAAATAGACATGTTTTAAAAATCATCATAAAAATGTGACATGATTTTGGGAGCAACTTTAAAAGAAAATAAAAAAAGACATGTCTTAAAAAATCATCGTGAAAATTGGATGTAAAACAATTTACAGAGTATGAAAAAGATATTGAAATTTTTCATTTAATTTTCAACGCGAATAAAAACAAAATTAATATTGTTAAAGAAACATAGAATGAAAATAAAATTATTCAATGCTCTCAAAAAAGACAACGAATGAAATTAAAATTATTTGATTTTGGTTGATCTGCTTGCCTGGCGTTATTTATCAGCGCGGCCGTTTGCCGGCTATAAACATATCGACTACGTTGTCCTGGCACCATTTGTTGTTAAAACAAAGTATTGCCTGATTATTACATTGCGATTTTACAACTAAATGCATTCGAATTATTCTAATTATTGTTTAAATAGATTTATATATATGAAATTAGTTTTAATTTCCTTCAAAAAATTCATTTTTCTTTTTCAATAATATCTAAATGCATTAAGATTTAGTTCAAAAAATATTGACATATCAAACTTTAGTATGTAGGGCAACTTTGTGTTTTCGAACATAAACAAAATTGTTGTATTTTTTAATGTTTTTTTACTCAAGTGAGATCTGCCAAAACCAAATTGAAATTTTTGGCAAAGTTTAAAAAAAATTTGTTTGCATTAATATTTCTGTGAAAAATTTAATTTTTTTGATGAAGTTCAATAAAAACCACTTCAAACTAAAAACCAAAATTGTATTTTTCTTAATAATGTTAGCATTTATAAGAATAAAGTACGATTCGTTTTACTTTCACCCACCCCTTACTACTCCAATTAAAAACGAATAAAAACATGGGGATCTGAATTGCAGAACACCAAAAATGCTAAAGTAATCACTTTCGAGTGAATTCGGATTCTAGAACATACCCGATAATACAGGTATGTGATGGAAATCGATTCGTTTTTAAGTAAAATCGAATGTTAAAAACGAACGCTTTGGCTGACTTCCTAAATGCATGTTGCTTTGTAGTAATACATTGCAGCGTATTCCTAAACGCAACCCTAAAATTTTTTACAATGTATTTTGTTCCCATTTGCATCACTGTTGTAGTTAATACGCAAGAAAAAGCAAGAAAAGCATCCAAAAAAATGTAGATGCAAAATGAATACAACACGCGGTACAATGGCGACGCAGAAAAAAGAGTAAACGGTTTTCTTTAATTTAATATAAGTATGTATTTCTATGTTCACTTAATTATTTTAATTTTTTATTAAAATAAAAAATGCTTTTTGTGTGAACCATTTAATAATAATAAACACAGAAATTTCTAAAAAATTAAAATAAATTAGCTTAGTAAAAAAAATTTAGTGCATCAATTGTTTGCACAAAGCCTTGTTTTTGGTATCCTTTTTGATACCCGTGTTTCTTTTTGCAATAAAATATGCTCTTCTGCCATTGTTCGCTTTATTATGAATGATATAATTAATGCATATAAATGTTCCTAAACGATGTAACGGTTGCAAATCAAGTATGCAAAGTATTAAAAAAGCATATACACAATGTATCCACTTGGTATTAATACTGTATTGATACATTGTAAATATACGTTTAGGAAGTCAGCCTTTGTTATAACATGTGATGAAAACCGAACGGTTTTACTTTCCATTTTTTGTTTCATTTTAAATGATTTCATGTCAAATTACAACTTTTTGATTTCAAAAGTAAACATTTGTTTTAAATTTTAAATGGCTTTTATTCTATCAGCCTCATTTTTAGTAATCAATAAACAAATAAATTGGAAAATATTCAACGAAAAAGGTTAAGGGATGCATCAAACCCATTAGATATGCCGGAAAATAGGTAAGGGGCTAGCATAGCGGTTGAATATTTTGCTTCTACTTTCAGAAATATTTTTTGTTTTAAAGAATGTTTCCGCTTAAATAAGGAAGGGTTTTCTTGGATATTAGAAAAAATTGAACCATATGTGCAATCCAAATCAATTCCACTAGTCATTGAATTAGCAGGTGCATTAAGATTTTTAGCCGAAGGCAGCTTTCAAAGGGCGGTTGGAAACGACTCTCTTGTAGCAATGCACAGAACCACATTTTCAAAATCGTTTTCCAAGATAGTTGTTATTTTAGAAAAAATCTTATGCGATTATTGGATAAAAATTTCAAGTGACCCACAAGATGTCCAAAAGTCAAAGAAACATTTTTTTGAAAAATTCAAAATTCCTTACATATTTTCTTAATTATTTTAAAAGAATTCAAATTAAATTTTATCAAATCGCACACAAAATTCTACTCGATTTTAAAACGGTTAAATCAGTAAATTTTCATTTTTCATCACATTCTTTTTTCTGACATTTCCATAGAACCAAATGGAAAATGACAAAAAAACAAGATTTGACAAAAAAACAAGAACAAGAACAAAACGAAACAGAAAAAAGTGGTGCCATCACAACTATTTACGATTTTACATCGTTTTTGGATCGAAATCGATTTTCATCACATACCTGATAATCTTGAATTGTAAGAAATTGATATATTTTCACCACTAATTTAAAAAAATTAAAATCTTGATGTTTTTAATTTTTAATAAAATAGACGAGTCCCTGGATAAAGTAAAAAAAAACTTCACTATACTTCGGGAAAATATGAAATAAAAAACTGAATTTTATTGTCATAAAAACATGCTAGGCAGACAACTGAGCGGCTGATGGAGACTGCAAAATCCTGGCCAATATCTCTATGAAAAGATCCAGTGGCAAAGAAATGTAGTGCGGCACACATTCTAATTGGTGGTGGAACAAACGTATTTCTTACACCTTGAGCCATAAATGGATTTATTTCATTAAGTAGAATAGTTGCAGCTGTTCTACTTAATCGATACAATTCCATAAACCGACGCTCAGGCATATCGAATGGATTTGTTGCATCTCGAAGCTTCCTTCTGTGAATCCTTAAAAGATTCCTCTGGTCATCTTCATCTGCTTCAAGCAAAACTTGGCAGCATATTTCGATATGGGTTCTTTTGTCAAAAGCGGATTGTAAAAATTGCGAGATAAGTTGATTTGGGGGCTTCTATATCTTCCGATCTACACTATCTACAAACACGCTGAAAAGACAGAAAGATGCGCTTTTAAAACTTATACATATAGTTGAAAAAGTGGAAAATTGTCCGATCTCGAGTTAGGTTGTTTTGTCAAAACTCCACAGATATTTACCTATGTACATATGTACATAGATGTTTAAAATAAAATGTAAATATTAAAGCCACACCATACATTATTTAGTAAGGCCGCCGGCTGTATACTTGTCGCCGTCGTTAAAAATTGTTCAACTTTAGTAAATTTTGGTCGCCGTCTATTTTACTTGTGGGGTGCGATCACATCGGCTGTAACTACATATCGACATCGAGTTATATTCTTTGACATTTCTAACGTAATGACGTAATCGTTTTTGGTAGTTTTCGACATGAGTTACAGACACACTTTTTTCTCACTTGTCGAGAAACGATGGGAAAATTTGTTTCACGACTTTTCGGCACGAAAACTTCTCACTGAAGTTACAGAACACCGCCACTGATTATTTAAACAAAATAATAATTATTAGGTAACTTAATTTTGTAAACAAGAATTTTAATAAGTATGAACAGTATTAAAACAGAACGGCAAAAGTATGTTAACATTAAAATAAACAACTATTAATAAATATTTTTAACAGGGACCGTAACTGTTATAACTTTTATCGTAAAAGTCAGAAAATAAAAGTTATTTTTTGACTTATTTTTTCGAGCAGAAATAAGTTATTTTTTGACTTTTATTTTTTCGATAAAAAATAACAGTTATTTTTGACTTATTTTTTCGAGCAGAAATAAGTTATTTTTTTACTTTTATTTTTTCGAAAAAAATAACAGTTATTTTTGACTTATTTTTCAAGCATAATTAAAAGTTATTTTTTGACTTTAATTTTTTTGAGCAGAAATAAAAGTTATTTTGTGATAAATTCATTATATTTATTAAAAAAGTTTTTCAAACAAAGATAATTTTTCAGTGAAAATAATTTGCATATGCTCAAAAATTAATGGAGTTGAGTTTTGCAATCATAAGTGCCTCCAAATTTTCTTCCGATAAATTGTATCTCAAGTCTCCCAAAATCAGCCTTAATGCCGAAAACGACCTTTCTCCACTAACTTTACGTAGCGTAGCTTTTTTCTTTATAATTGTCAATTTCGTAAAAAGCTTTCCGGTGGTTAAGGCACTCAACTTGAAGATTGGGGCCCGAGTTGGAAACTCAAGTAAGGTGAACCTTTTTTATTTTTTATAAAATTTTATTTTAATTTTAGAGATGTGAAAATAAATCCATATGTTTTCTTTCACATTTTATAATTCTAAAATACGTTATGACCACATTTATAAGTCATTTTTGTTCGACTTCAATTTTGGCGCGTTTACAATAGTGAATCGTTAAATTTACTTATTTAGAAAAGAATATTTGGAATATTAAATAATAATTTCTTTGTCAAATCAGATTTTTAAAAAGAATCTCATTTTCTGACAATTTGGTCCAAGACTTTCAAAATGGTATACTTGGTTTCATTCTCCGACATTTCCTTGGGGTTGCTTTTTTAATCAAAAATTCAAAAATAACAGTTATTTTCGGTCCCTGATTTTTAATAATTAAAAATTACAAATGACAATATAATTAAATTGAAATACAAATTTATTATTAATTATCAATTAACAATAATATTAAAAATGGTACGACAACCTTATGTTAACTTCTCCCCCTCTTAAAAATAAAACGTCCTCGTTTTTAATGTATTGGTAGTTAAAAAAACAAAAACAAAAGGAAAAAATATTATCAAAATGAATGGAAATTTCAGTTTACCTAATATTATCTTTATTAACTTGTTTGCCGTCAATAATTACTCTAGTACCTAAGTCATTTTCTACAACCTTCTGTAAATATACCTTATCAAACTTATTTCCCAACTTCCTATATCGTCGAACAAAAACGGTATCTCCCGCATTAAATCTTCTATTATCAGTGTCCGTCTTAATTCCAATCTTTGCCTGTGCAGCAATTAACCTTTCCCTTATGCTTCTTAGGCTCACAGGAACGGGAGATTGAGGAATATCAATGGATTTTTTCCCTGTAACAGAATGTATAGTATTGTTGTATCGGTATGTGGAAATAAGTATCAAGTCGGAAGTATCGGTCACATCATATTGCGATTTAATGCATCTGGCGATCTCAAGCAATGTTGAGTGGAACTACTCAACCTGACCATTGCTTTCGCTATGTAAAGGCGGTACAAAAAATTGTTCAATCCCAAAGAAATCCCTAAGCATATTTTTAATTGTATTTGATTGAAAAGACTTCATTATCATTATCAGAAACAATAAGCTTAGTATTTTTAAAACTATTAAGCATTTGTAAAAAACCATTTTTAACATCAATTATAGTTCTTGAAGGAAGCTATTGGAAGGGCAATCGCATATTTGGAAAATTTGTCGAGGCAAGTAAGGAAATGAACTCGTTGAAAATATGTCTACGTGAAGTATCTGGCCAGGGAAATCTGGTACTGGCGATACTCCGCTGGTTTTCTATTGTACCTATTTTCCAAACATATTCTGTAGTGAATGAAGCATTTTCTTTATTTTAGGAAAAAAGTACTACGACGTTATTTGCTTGTAATTTTCATTAAGGACCTATGGGCCCTGTTATGTTCTAAATGTAATGTCTCCAGTCGATCATTTTTGTTTGTCAAATCTATTACGATCTTCTCTGTGTGAATAAATTTAATTGATGGAAAGTGATCAAGAACTTCGTCTTGAATTTCTGCCAACGTGCTTGTTGATTCAGGGAATCTGTTGGAAAGGTTAGGAATATGGAATCAGATTAATTCTCTGAGCCGATGGGACATATAATATTTGGATGACTCCAGATGTATATATGTTGCAATCTCTAATAGGATAATCAGGGCCAATAAAGAAAAAATGAAACAACAACAAAAATTAGTTGTGTAGAAAAAATATAATTGGATTTATTTGAAGTATGGAATTACCTCTTTACTCGGCTGACAGATGAACAAAAAGAGATTGAATCAATACCAGAAAACACGGAAACAACCTGTTAGAATTTTTTGACCCTTTGACCGTTACTTTTAGGCATTATTTACAAAGAGTACCAACAATATTCAGCTATGATATATAAGACAAAGGGAAAACTCTTGTGTAACGATGTTGTTGATGGCAAATGGAATATATAACATTTTGACGTTAACAGTGCTCAAATCACAATGTATTGCGTTTACTGCTCTAGGGCTTATACTATTTTGCAGAGTTACCAAAAGTTGCTGAATACTGGTATAGTTTATAATATGTCTTTTATATTGTTGAAATAAAATTTTTGTTGTTTTGCTATCATCTGAAGATTTAGAAACGATTAATTGAGTTGTAAATTGATTCACTGGCGCGGTCACCGATTTTATTGTTCTTGAATATGATAATTCACTATGAACTGTTTACGAATCCGTTTCACTAAAATTTTTCATATACTGGCGAGACAAAACGTCCGCCACAACATTTTCTTTACCAGGTTTGTAATGAAATTTTGGAGTAAAATCAGCTATAAATGCCTTCCATCGTTTTATTTTCGCATTTGGGTTCTTATCAGAAGTTGCAAATGTTAAAGACTGATGATCTGTAAATATTTCAATGTTCTTTACACCATATAGAAAATTCCGTAATTTTTGCAAAGACCAAACAGTTGATAACAACTCACGTTCGTTTGTTGCATAATTTTGTTCAGTCGAAGAGAGTGTACGTGAAATCATTGTTATTGGGTTACCGTTTAGTGAGCGCACTGCTCCAATAGCGTTCGACCTAGCATCAGTCGTCAATTCAAATGGCTTATTAAAATCCGGATGCAGAAGCAGTACATCCTCGGAAGCTAATATTCGCTTTACTTTTTCGAACGCATTGAGTGCTTCTTGGGACAAATTTATTTTAATACTTTTAGAAGTTTTCGCGTTAACATTTCCATTTTCTCCACGAAGGTATTTAGTCAGCGGTTTCACTATATCGGCATAATTTTTTATAAATCTTCTGTAATATCCAGCTAGACAAAGGAAGGATCTCAAAGCCCTTAGAGTATACAGGTAAAGGGAAAATGTTTTGAAGGAAGACCTTTTTTAATTTTCTTATGTTGGCAAGTGTTGGATCTAACCGTGTACAACACTAGGTGGATTTGTACTGGGCTTCCACTAGCCGTTCATTTAAGCACTCGAAATGCTATAGACATTCAGGCACATTAGGTGCCTTTGAAAATTAAAGAAGAGTGTTGAAGTTCTAAATTAATTCTGTTTTATTTCTGACAAAGTTTGAGTTTATATAGTGTTTTTTACAATTATCTACATTTATCTAAAATATCATGCATTTCATTCATTTACTCATATTAACCTATGTAACACAGTGTTCGACTGTTCACCTATGTTACAATTGCATTTACCGATCGATTAATCAATCAGTGTTCAGCATAGTCATCAATTTAACACAAAAATGCATTTCTCCTATTTATGATATTTGACATATCAAGAATAGAAATGAAATTTGACTTGCTATTGAATACCCCTTAAGTACGGTCAAGTACCCAGGCAATGAACTGCATATGGAGTAAACTGAAGGTACTCATGTTTCGCTTCGACGTAGGTCTGTGGGCAAATGAATGAAATGTTAATAATGTTACAATGTGTGTGTTGACCATATGTGTCATAATATGTGTGTCTAAAAATATACAAAACGATATCTTAAGAATTTGTTTTGGTTTTTTACAATAATGTGTGACGTATTTTAGTGGAAATTATAATTACAAAAAATGAACTAAACTAAATATGACTGTACATCACACCCTTACCCTTAAGTTAAAATTTATGAAGTTTTGAATAAATTTAAATCTGAATACAAATTAGTAGTTTTAATTTTTTGTATTATATAATTAATATGTTGTTTTCTTAAGGTATGATTTATGAATATAAATTTATGTGATACGAATATGTATATACGTATATATATTTTTTTTATTATTTTTTTTTTTTTTTTTTTTTTTTACATTGTTTTTTTTTTGTACAATTTTAATGAATTATTGTGAAAAAGTCTTTCTTTATTATTTATTTCTAATATTGAATTACAATTTTGTCTTTCCAGTATTTTATATGGACCAATGTAGGGACTCTGATTTTTCTTTCTACTTTCTAGTTTTACTAGTACTAAGTCTCCTACATCAAAAGAACTTTTTATCATCTTTTTATCATATTTTAATTTTGATTTCTCTTTTGCTATCTTTATTAAATTTTTAGCGTTATCTAATGCTCTTTTAATTCTAGTCCTAAGTTCGTTAGCATAATTTTCTAAATCATAAACTTTAGTATTAGTGCATAATGCATCTGTAGGCAGAGTTGGTAATTTGCCAAAAATCAACTGGTATGGGGAATAATTGTTATTTACATGAGGTGTGGTATTATACGCAAATGTATAATAAGGTATCCACTTGTCCCATTCTAAATCTTCAACAAAGTTTAACATATATTCATTTAATACTCTGTGATTTCTTTCTAGCGTTCCTATAGATTGATGGTGATATGGTGCTGAAAATTTCTGATCTATTTTTAATAGTTTGCATACTTCATTCATTAATTCATTTTTGAATTCAGTGCCTCTATCTGATTTTAATATTTTAAAGCAACCATATTTCAAAATAAACTGTTCTACAAGAGTTTTAGCTATATTTTTCGCTTCTTTTGTTTCTATAGGGCATGCTACAACATATTTTGTTAATACGCATTGCATCGTTAATATATATCTATAATTATTAGAAATTCTTAATGGTCCTACAGTGTCTATTTCTATTACTTCAAAACTATTACTTGGGGTTTCGGTGATATTCATTTCCTCTTTAATGTGTCTAGTTTGTTTGTTTCTTAAACATTTATCGCAATTTACAACGTAATCTCTAACCATTTTTCTCATATTTTTCCAAACATAT
Source organism: Germaria angustata (assembly GCA_963681545.1). Taxonomy (NCBI): domain Eukaryota; kingdom Metazoa; phylum Arthropoda; class Insecta; order Diptera; family Tachinidae; genus Germaria; species Germaria angustata. The sequence continues at coordinate 89,879,671 of OY812998.1, forward strand.
CTTTGTTTGAGTCTTAGTACAGTTTTTCGAATGCCTAAGTGTCCTGACAATGGTGAGTTGTGGAATTCTTCGATCAATTTATTTTGTAATTTTTTATTTTTTATATATTGCAAGGGTTTATACAAGATGATATTCAAGCTCAAGTTTTTATATTTTTTAGATTTTAATAATCTTTGGTATACCTCATCATAAATTCTTTTCATATATTCTACTGATATCAGTTTAAAAATTTCATCATCGCTAGCTAATGCGAGATCTTTCATATTCTGCTTATGCATAGAGATTATCAGCTTCTCTAGAAACAAAACGTATTTTGCAAGATCATCACTAATATTCATATGATAGCTATTATTTATATATTCAATGGTACCATTTAATTTATCTTTATTTATACCGGTATTAATTTTAAACTTTAATTTGTGCACATTTTTAATATCTTGTAATGATGTACATTCCCATATGTTCGTATATTTTAGTTGTTGGGATATGTCCTTCTCATCTGAGTTGTTTACAGTTGTTTTACCCTTTGCGTTCATTCCACGTGTAATTGCTAAGATTTTTGTTGGTTTGGTATCATCATCTTCTATTGGAATCATGTTTTTTAGCATATCAGAATCTATTTTAATTCTAGATAATGCATCAGCATTTGTATTAATTTTTCCTTTTTTATATACAATTTCAAAGTCATAATCTGATAAATCAATCCGTACTCTAGTTAATTTAGAGGAAGGGTTTTTATGTGTAAAAAGTGAAACAAGAGGCCTGTGGTCAGTTACTACTATGAATCTTCTACCATGTAAATATGGTCTAAAGAATGCAATGCCCCAATGTATAGCTAGTAATTCTTTTTCTATTACAGGTTTATTAATTTCGTGTTTATTCAAAGTTCTGCTAGCATAGGTTATTGGCAAATCTCTTCCTATTTCTCCCTGTGATAAAATTGCACCTAAAGCGTAATTTGAAGCATCTGTCGTTAAAATGAAAGGTTTTTCAAAGTCTGGGTATTGTAATATTGGTGAACTAATTAATTTTTGTCTCAGTACGTCAAATGTTTGTTGACACTTGTCTGTCCATTCAAATATTTTTCCTTTCTTCGTCTGATCGTTCAGACATTTTGTTAATTCAGCGAAATTTTTTATAAAACGTCTATAGTAATTACAAAAAGCTACAAATCGTTTTACCTCGTCAGCATCTTTAGGTACCGGATAATTTTGAATTGCTTTGTGTTTTGCTGGGTCTGTCTTAATACCATCTTTTGTTATTAGATGACCTAAATAAACAACTTCTGACTTTAAAAATACACATTTTTTAGCGTTTAATTTTAAATTGTATTTTGATAAACGTTCAAAGACCTGTCTCAAATTGTCATTGTGATGTTTCAAGCTACATCCAAAAATTATGATGTCGTCTACATATAAAAATGCTTTACTATCGAGACCTGAAAGTGCTATTGTAAGCATACGTTGGAAACTATTTGATGAAATTTTAAGACCAAAAGGTAATCGTTTAAATTGATAGTGACCGTTTGAAGTTGAAAATGCTGTTGGTTTTCTTGAATCTTTATCTAAACTAATTTGATGAAACGAACTTGTCATATCTAGTGTTGAAAAATATTTTGCCCTTCCTAATTTATCTAATACATCTTCAATTCTTGTAAGTGGAAATTTATCATTGACTATTTTCTTGTTTAGTTGCCTAAAATCTACTACAAGTCGCCATTTCTCTTTGTCTCCGTCGCTTTTCTTTGGTACAACAAGTAATGGTGAGTTGTATGGACTAGTTGAATGTTCAATAATATCATCATCAAGTAATTTTTGAACTTGTTGATCGATTTCTTCTATTTGAGTATGTGGAAGTCTATAATTTTTAATGTAAACTGGCGTTCTATCTGTTAAATTGAGATGTTGTGTATAGAAGTTATTTGCTGTTAAAACGTCTCCTTCTAAGTGAAATATGTTTTGATAGTCTTTGAAAATTGTTATCAATTCATCCGTTGCTTTACTGTCATTATTGTCAATTTTCAACGTTTGTAATAGTTTGCTAAATCTGTCTTTATTGTTATTTTTATTGTGATTTTGTGATTTGGTGAGAAAAACGTATTTATGTAATGGTTCTATTTCAAAATTAATATTTTTTAATATTACATCTTCATCTGTTGTATTTAGAAATTTAACATGACTAATGCCTTTTCCTGGTACTATTGTATTTCCTACAAAAATTCCTGATTCCAATTCTTTGCTTAAAATAATGCTATCCTCTGTTAAATTTAACTGTATCGGGTGTATTAATTCAGATCGTTTTTCTATTTTAATGTAGTAATCTCTATTTATTCTAGATTTCATGGGAATTGTAATTTCTGTTTCTTGTAAAGTTAATCAAATCGTGAATGTTTCATAATCTATTTTGCATAAAAATGTTGTGAAAAAATCTCTCCCTAAGATTCCGTCCGTTGGTATTGGAAAGTTATCATCGACTATGTGGAAATTGTGTTCTGATTCTTTATCATATAAATTAAAACTTAATTCTGTGATTCCAATAGATTTAATTTTTTCATCTGTTATACCAGAAAATGAACATGATTGTTCTTTATCAACAAATAGGTCTTCACATAATTTACCTAATTTACATAATGAAATATCAGCCCCTGTATCTATTAAAAATGTTAAACTAGTTTTTGTTCCTATATCTAATTGTATATAATTAGTAGTGTTTTTAGAAATGGAATAAATTTTATTTAATTTTGCTCCGGAGGATGAATGATTAAGGTTTGATTGTCCATCTCCGGGCCTTCGGAGTTTTCCTGAACAACATGTACGTTATTTCTATTATTATTATAATTATTATTGTTATTATAATTGTTGTTATTACCATTGTTATTTTGGTTTTGTCTACCATTATTATTGTTGTTTTCTCTATTGTTGGAACGATTATTATTGTGGTAATTATTATTCCTGTTATTATTATTATTATTCCTATTGTTGTTGTTATTTCTGTTATTATTATTATGGTAATTATTATTCCTGTTATTATTATTATTATTCCTATTGTTGTTGTTATGATTCGAATTTCTATTATTGTGATTCGAATTGTTGTCTCTGTTATTATATTTATTTCTATTGTTATTATTATTCTGCTTATTTGAATTGTGTCTATTAGAAAAATATAATACTTGATTTTCGTTACTGGCAAAGTCTTTTTCTAGTTCTATTGCTAGTTGTACCGCTTCATTCAAGTCTTTTGGTTTAGAGGCAAAAATTGTTGGCTTAATGTCTGCATTAAGACCATTTTTAAATATATTCAATGCATAAGTGTTATTAAGAGAAATAATCGTGTTTTTCTGTGTAGTATTGCATTGTGGTATCTCATTTATTTGCAGTTCATTCAGTTCTGCAATCATTTCTAAAAGCTTTTCATTATATTTTTGTATTTTCATGTTCTTTTGCATGAATTTACTCAAAGTTAGTTGGATTTGCGCTATTGTTTTTGTGGACTTATATCTTGATTGAAGTGAACTTTTAAGACCATTGAAATCATTAATTTCGCTAGTACCTATAGCAGTTCTAACACTTGGTGTTAATTTCACATTAATGACAAAATCTATGAGCAGAATTTTCGCGTCAGGTGTTAAAGAATTGTAAATTATTTCAACTATTTTCAAAAATGATGTTAAATCCTTAAAATTTCCAGAAAATTCTGGTATACTTTTTAGTGATAGCTCTAAATTGAATGATGCCATTTTCACTGTAGAGTTTGAACTTGAACTTGAATTTTTAGTAGTTAAGTTAGAGTTTTCAGTTTCTATTTCTGTATCTAACACGCTATGAGTTGAATCTGTTTCCAATTTTTCAATTTCTTTTTCTGAGTTTTCAATTTCTTTTTCTGCAACTGACATGTTATGAGTTGAATCTGTGTCCAATTTTTCTAATCCTTGTTCTAACAATGTCTTTGCTTTTTCATAGTATTTGTAAAATTTCTCAATGGAATCTTTTTGTATTTCTCTACCAGTGCTAAACTCTATAAATTGTTTTTTAATTAGTTCTACTTCTTCTAATTTTAAAATTAATGTTCTCTTAGTGTATCCTCTGCTACCTGATTTTCTCAAATTGGTGATAATTTTATTCAAACTTTCTATCAATTGGCCCATTTACAAATCATTTTAATATTTTTTTTTTTTTTATAATTTGATCTAATATCTATTTTTATTTACATTACTTAAATAATTTTTTCCTTACACAACATTATTGTTTATTTTCTTATTAACATAGCTTTTATAATATGCGTTTAGTTTTAAGATGCATATAATTATTATAACAAGGACAATTACAATTGTTGTTATTTGCCATAGTTCTTCGTCATTAGTTTTAATATCTGTAGATTTTTGTGTATTATTAGTATTACTACCTACTTCATACCCTGCGATTGCAATCAGAATTGCATTTCCGATTTTACTCCACAATCCCATTTGGTCAATTTTTACAATATTATTTTTTAATGAATTCTTATTTTTACGATTCTTCTTTGGATTACTAATTTTTAGTTAAGTCCTTTAGTTCCTCATATAACTTTCGTTTGTATTCGCCTTCTGCCAAGGGAATTAGACGTTTAAGCTCTTTGATTTTCTTATTTAGCTTAACTTTTTTTCCTCCTCTGGAACGTGGTTTTTTAGTTTCAACTTTTGCTGTTCCTTTTTTTGGATTTCTTGCCTTGTACTGTTCAATCGTTATAGGTTGAGGACCGTGGTTCTTCGGCGTAGGAACGTATACTGGACCCTGGATCTGTTGTCCTTCTGTGGGATCATAGGCAAGCAACTCCCTATATAACTTTTCAAAAATTCTATGGAATTCGGGTTCCATGTAGTGTAAAGGTTAGACAGCAGCTACTCAGAAAATTCTAGTTGAGTCAGGCAGGATCGCCATATACAGGTAAAGGGAAAATGTTTTGAAGGAAGACCTTTTTTAATTTTCTTATGTTGGCAAGTGTTGGATCTAACCGTGTACAACACTAGGTGGATTTGTACTGGGCTTCCACTAGCCGTTCATTTAAGCACTCGAAATGCTATAGACATTCAGGCACATTAGGTGCCTTTGAAAATTAAAGAAGAGTGTTGAAGTTCTAAATTAATTCTGTTTTATTTCTGACAAAGTTTGAGTTTATATAGTGTTTTTTACAATTATCTACATTTATCTAAAATATCATGCATTTCATTCATTTACTCATATTAACCTATGTAACACAGTGTTCGACTGTTCACCTATGTTACAATTGCATTTACCGATCGATTAATCAATCAGTGTTCAGCATAGTCATCAATTTAACACAAAAATGCATTTCTCCTATTTATGATATTTGACATATCAAGAATAGAAATGAAATTTGACTTGCTATTGAATACCCCTTAAGTACGGTCAAGTACCCAGGCAATGAACTGCATATGGAGTAAACTGAAGGTACTCATGTTTCGCTTCGACGTAGGTCTGTGGGCAAATGAATGAAATGTTAATAATGTTACAATGTGTGTGTTGACCATATGTGTCATAATATTTTGTGTGTGTCTAAAAATATACAAAACGATATCTTAAGAATTTGTTTTGGTTTTTTACAATAATGTGTGACGTATTTTAGTGGAAATTATAATTACAAAAAATGAACTAAACTAAATATGACTGTACATCACAAGAGTCTTCGGCCTTTGAAAATTCAGGATATCGTGAACTTTGTCGGGCGACGTTTTGATGCTTTTTCCTGAAACGACAAACCCGAGAAACTCTACTTCGTTTCTAAAAAATTTTGATTTTTCCGTTGATATTTGCATTGCAGCATTTGATAATTTTTTCAATATTTCATCAACTTGAACTGTATGACTTTGTATTCTTCGAAAAAATTATTACATCATCCATGTAAACAAAACACGTTTTCCCAATTACGTCCCGCAAAATGTCATCTATGGCCCGTTGGAAGATTTCTGAGCCCAAAAGGCAGGCGACAAAACTCATATTTTCCGTTATTGACGCTGAAGGCTGTCTTACACCTATCTTTTTCTGCCAAAGTAATTTGGTGAAAACCGGATTTTAAATCAAGTGTTGTAAAAAAGTTTGAATTGCCGAGATTTGACAAAATAACTGATATATCCGGCATGGGATATTTGTCTGGAATAGTAAAATCATTTATTTTCCTGAAATCTATAACCATTCGTAATTTTTGCCTTCCGTCTTTATCCACGCCTTTTTTGTTAACAAAGTGGATTAGCGAATTGTAGGGCGATGAAGATTTCCCTTTATGCCATCTTTTAAAAGGCTTTCTATTTGCTCATTTATTCTTCGAGAATAAATTGGTTCTTTCCTAGATAAATTTATGGTAGCTTCGACTTGAGTATTAGCTGGAAATGCCCTATTTGGATCAGCGAAAGCAATTGCGTTTCTCCGAATGAGTTTTTCGATTTCCTTCCCTAAATTGATAGAATCACACTCGTTTTTAATCTCAATTGAATTTACATGTTTACACAAAAAATGGTTAATTTGCTCTTTCCCTGTTTTATGAAAAAGTATACCAGACTTTACATCAATCAAAGCTTCAACTTTGCCCAAAAAGTCATAGCCAATAATTCCATCGAAAAATTAAGGCATGGCAATAAAAAAAGTTGTTTTGTTATTAAGCAGGTGAATTTCACATTTTTTTTTTTAATAAGCGTTGATCCGTTTATGGATTTTATTCGAAATGGTTCAGTAACTGATTTAATTCCCTTAATAAAACTTAAGTTGCGAATATAATTTTTAGATGTGCCTGTGTCAACTAAAAGTTTAAGCTCTTGAACATTAGTGGTTTTCTAACGATATATTTACACTAAAATATTCAAGTTGTCAATTGCGTCTCCCTCGGAACCATTATAAGAAAAATCGTCAGTTTCATACGCATCATCTTTTTCATTATTTTCGACTTAATTAATTCTTTGCAACTTCTGAACTGAGGACTGGCCGGAGTTTTTGCTAGCATATTGACGTTTAAAATTATTTCCAAATGAAATTGGTTTTTGTCTACCGAAGTTTGTATTCAAGCTTTGCTCCTGGGTGTCTAATTCCTTTGAAAGTGGTATTGATTTTCTTAAGTAGGAAGTATTTTTATTTATTTCCATTGGTAAGGGCGATTGATATAAGTTTTGTTTTTCGAATGCTATTCGCTGAGACGTATCTCCTTGGGCTGAATTATAATTTGGGTAAAGTGTTTGCTGCATATTTCTGGAGCTAGCAAATGCGTTTGTAAATCTGTATCGTTCGTGATTTTGTTCGAGCTCCTGTGCTGTCGCTAGAGCAGTCGGCAAATCTGTTGGGTTTGCAGAAAAGCAGATATCGCTTAATGGTTTACGAAGACCTGAAATAAATACGCGTAGCGCGTTAGCTCTTGCCCTTTCATTCAAAGCTTTAATCACTTCTTCTTTACCGGTATTAGCCATAAGAATTTTATTTATAATCAGAGTAAGATGCTTGTTAACTCTATCATAATATTCATTTATTGTCAACTTGCCTTGTCGCAAAACACTAAGCTCATTTTCTAACAAATAAAATAAGATTGGTCTAACCGAGCTAATATAGCTCGTGTTAAACGTGTTAAACGAACTCAAAGTGCAATTAGCTTCCCCAACTATCTTGTTCCTTAAAATACCCATTGCAACATAATAAGTTTCTGACCCTTTCGTATAATAATTTATAGCAAATTTTGCAGATTCCCTCCATGCCGGATATTCCTCTGAATTCCCACTAAACTGAGGAAGCGATTTAATCAGATACAAATTTGTGTTTCCTGGAGCAGCATCAGGCTTAATTGTGGCAGGGACTAAATGTTCTATCTGAATTGGCTTTAATTTTTCCTTTTATATTTAACAAAACTCTTTACAAAAAATAAAAATTTGGTGTGTAAAATTTTATGTGTGTAAGTAAGACAGATTAAAAAAATATATATAGATATAACTTAATATACCAATAAAATATAAAATTTATAAGAATACTTAGCTAAATTCTTTAACATATAGACTTCTATTTGGCAATTGGGTTGCACTGATTTATTCACAGCTGCAGTTGTTTATTCTGCCTTGAAGAATAAGTCATCTGGTGACCAAGATAATCTAATTATTTTCTTCTATTCTTGAACTCTTCAAATGCTGTTGAATTTCTTACATCAATATCTTTATAATGGCTTTAATATTACATCTGTCGTCTTCTTAACTCATAAATTATTTATTGGGTGTTCAATAGAATTCTTTTTTTTTTGCTTAAAGTTTTTTGTTTTAATATTTATCAAATTCGTTATTCGAGATATTCTCCAAAATAACCATTTTAATATTATATTGTTTGTTGTTGGCTTAGCTAGGTATATGCTTTCAATCATCATTTGGCTAAAGGGTACTGATGATTTGGTTAGCGCCAATGAAATGCAGGCATATACCTAGCTAAGCCAACAACAAACAATATAATATTAAAATGGTTATTTTGGAGAATATCTCGAATAACGAATTTGATAAATATTGTTATTATAAATTTTGTTTTTTCATTGCCTTATAAATACTTTCATTATCACCCAACGGGCGATTAATTGTATAAAGGCGTAAAAAGAAAAAACAAAAAGACGCAAGTCAATTATAATTGTTTGTTGTGTTGTGATTGTACAAAAGCATTCTAAAGCTATTTATACTTTTGTGTTTTTGTTGATTACAAATAGAAAAATATGATTGAGTTCTGTTTGAATTCTCATATAGTGTTTGTAGTCTGTGGCTTAAGTATACGAGCTTTGAATGATTTCAATCATGATTTGGCTAAAGGGTACTGATGATTTGGTTAGCGCCAATGAAATGCAGGCATATACCTAGCTAACCCAACAACAAACAATAATAATATTAAAATGGTTTTTTGTTTCATTTTGTATGGGTTTTTAGTAGTTACGAGATTTGGCTTAAATACTTTTCATTTTCACCACACAAGAAATATTTCTTATTCGCGTATATTATTCACCCTTAAATTTCAAAATTCTTGATCCATTTGCACTCGATATTTTCGGCAATATTTATACAATAATAACGATTGTAAATAATTTCTGTTTTTTGATTTTTTATTAATAAAAAGATAAAGAAAATTTACGTTGGGCGCCAGTTATTTAAGGCACGAATTTATGATATACGATCTTTAATAAAATAAATATACGATCTTTAATAAAAGACGTGTTCTAAGTTTGAGGATATTTTCAATAACAAATATATTTTAATCGAAAAATATTGACAAAACCAAATAATAATTATTAGGTAACTTAATTTTGTAAACAAGAATTTTAACAAGTATGAACAGTATTAAAACAGAACGGCAAAAGTGTGTTAACATTAAAATAAACAACTATTAATAAATATTTGGATAATTAAAAATTACAAATGACAATATAATTAAATTGAAATACAAATTTGTTATTAATTATCAATTAACAATAATATTAAAAATGGTACGACAACCTTATGTTAACTTCTCCCCCTCTTAAAAATAAAACGTCCTCGTTTTTAATGTATTGGTAGTTTTAAATAAAACAAAAACAAAAGGAAAAAAATATTATCAAAATGAATGGAAATTTCAGTTTACCTAATATTATCTTTATTAACTTGTTTGCCGTCAATAATTACTCTAGTACCTAAGTCATTTTCTACAACCTTCTGTAAATATACCTTATCAAACTTATTTCCCAACTTCCTATATCGTCGAACAAAAACGGTATCTCCCGCATTAAATCTTCTATTATCAGTGTCCGTCTTAATTCCAATCTTTGCCTGTGCAGCAATTAACCATTCCCTTATGCTTCTTAGGCTCACAGGAACGGGAGATTGAGGAATATCAATGGATTTTTTCCCTGTAACAGAATGTATAGTATTGTTGTATCGGTATGTGGAAATAAGTATCAAGTCGGAAGTATCGGTCACATCATATTGCGATTTAATGCATCTGGCGATCTCAAGCAATGTTGAGTGGAACTACTCAACCTGACCATTGCTTTCGCTATGTAAAGGCGGTACAAAAAATTGTTCAATCCCAAAGAAATCCCTAAGCATATTTTTAATTGTATTTGATTGAAAAGACTTCATTATCATTATCAGAAACAATAAGCTTAGTATTTTTAAAACTATTAAGCATTTGTAAAAAACCATTTTTAACATCAATTATAGTTCTTGAAGGAAGCTATTGGAAGGGCAATCGCATATTTGGAAAATTTGTCGAGGCAAGTAAGGAAATGAACTCGTTGAAAATATGTCTACGTGAAGTATCTGGCCAGGGAAATCTGGTACTGGCGATACTCCGCTGGTTTTCTATTGTACTTATTTTCCAAACATATTCTGTAGTGAATGAAGCATTTTCTTTATTTTAGGAAAAAAGTACTACGACGTTATTTGCTTGTAATTTTCATTAAGGACCTATGGGCCCTGTTATGTTCTAAATGTAATGTCTCCAGTTGATCATTTTTGTTTGTCAAATCTATTACGATCTTCTCTGTGTGAATAAATTTAATTGATGGAAAGTGATCAAGAACTTCGTCTTGAATTTCTGCCAACGTGCTTGTTGATTCAGGGAATCTGTTGGAAAGGTTAGGAATATGGAATCAGATTAATTCTCTGAGCCGATGGGACATATAATATTTGGATGACTCCAGATGTATATATGTTGCAATCTCTAATAGGATAATCAGGGCCAAGAAAGAAAAATGAAACAACAACAAAAATTAGTTGTGTAGGAAAATATAATTGGATTTATTCGAAGTATAGAATTACCTCTTTACTCGGCTGATACATGAACAAGAAGAGCTTAAATCAATACCAGAAAACACGGAAACAACCTGTTAGACTTTTTTGACCCTTTGACCGTTACTTTTAGGCATTATTTACAAAGAGTACGAACAATATTCAGCTATGATATATAAGACAAAGGAAAAACTCTTGTGTAACGCTGTTGTTGATGGCAAATGGAATACAAGACATTTTGACATTAACATTACCGCCCACCTTGCAGGATATATGCAATGAGAATCAAACCATCCAGGGTCAAGTCTAAGAAGTTGCTACCGGAAACAAGACATAGTATATAGATTAATAAGATTAAATTTCAAGGTATAATTCATTTTAAAATTATGTTAAGCGACAATTTCAATTTAGCGATAATTCAGTTACAATTTTAAACTAATTATAATTTTTGTTTCATATGTAATGATATATGAGTAATAATAATAAATAAATAAATATATAACTAAAGAAAGTATTGAGAGCATTATTATAGATAATAATAAATAAATAACTATATAAATAAAGAATGTATTGAGAGCATATTATAGATAACCATGTTATAGTGGTTGATACGATTTGCCTTTGCCTCCTGTTATGTTGAGCATGGTCCATAGATTATCCACCCGAACACAGTACTTTGAGCAGTAGGTAAGCCGATTCTTGAAAATACTCCTTGACACATGACCTTCGGATAAAGATCTACTCCTATAATAATATCGATGGAGGCTGATTCGTAAAACTTTGAATCTGCAAGGAAAAGATCTCGAAAATTCCATTTAAATGATTCGGCAAGAGATGGAACTGGAGTACGGAGAGAGATACAGTTGTCAACTCTAAAGGTTCCTTCGATATTTGAATCGCTGTCATATCTTGACTTTAGCACTATGGGGCAAATGGTCTCATCACGAAGGGTGTAAGCAGTCAAGTTTAATTTATCCACTAATTTCTTCGAAATTCTACTGACAGGTGATCCAGAGTCTAACAAGCATCGAGTGTAGGACGTTTTACCTCCAATTTTAGCCAAAACGGTAGGGAGAAGTATAACAGTGTTTTGGTGAATGATTTTGGACAACGATGTTGAATTGGATGCGGTAGATGATACAGATTTAGCTCTAGAATCTGGCAGAATGGATTTCTTCACAGACTTGGATGAACTGGGCTGCGGAGATTGTAATTGCGAATGAGAACTTGACCGGCGGTTGACATGCAGTAAGGTATGGTGAGACTTGCGGCAATGTTTGCATCCATATCCAGAAAAGCAAATGCCGTGGGAATGTTCATGTGCCAAGCAGTTACAGCAATACTTGTGTTCATGTACCACACGAATACGGTCAGATATATTCATTTCTAGGAATTTACGGCAATTTCGAAGAGGATGCAGTTTCTTACATATGCGGCAAGCGTAAGGTTTGCGTCGTTCAGATAATTCTTTCGCTATAGATTTGGACTTTTCAGATAACTTAGGCATGGTTTCCAGGCGACCGCAAACTCGAATTATTCCTTCTGGATCTAGAAAAGGATTTAAATTCAATAAGGTGCTGGACATAGATATGAAGTTTATGGATTTCAAGGCTTTGTACTCATTTGGATACGCGGCCTTCTGGCAAACAGAAATGAGGTTATTTCGCGTGCTATTAAGTTCTGCATTAGAAAGTTCAATAGAATTTTTACAGAAGTTGGCACGATATCGTGGATGTATTGTAAAGAAAAATCGATATACATATGACATTACTCGTAATGCCCTAGGAAAGGAAGAAAACCGTTCTAGGATATCTTCGACGGCAGTAAAGTACGAGAAATGTACTTTTATCGGTTGTATCTCTAGTTCGGTACAAGGAATGTTGGATGGATCAAAATTAGGCCACAGAGAGTTTTCTGCCTTCAGCCATTGAGGCCCAAGCCACCATAACTCATTTTCCCGGAGTTCTTTGGGATAGAGTCCTCTGCTGGCCAAGTCTGGAATCGACAGTGTCTTAATGGGAGCGACTTTAGTTTTAGAAGCCATAAGATGTGTAGAAATAGACCCGTTTTTGGAGACTCGTATGCTTTTCCGAAGCATCGCAAAATCCATGGAATTGGAATTCGGAGTCTTGGAAATAATCAATTCATCGAGGAATACGAATGGTATTGATTTCAGAATAACTAGATTGGAAGGATTTCCAATCCTGAAGGGTATCCGGGCTAAGGAGTTCATCCCAACCGGTACCATCTATCCATATTTTTTGCATTAAAATTTTTGCTAATATAATCCATGGAGCCAACCAACCGGCCGGGTCGAACAATTTTGCTATTTGGGATAACACTTCTCTCTTTGTGTACCCAAACTGTTCTGGAAAGGGATTGGTTGAAAAGTAGAAATCATCAGAGGATGCATTCCAATGGATGCCTAGGGTTTTTGCACAGCTAGTATCCTCGAATTTTAGAAAGTTCTCTCGAAGTAGATGTTCTGCAGGAATATCGTGTAAAATGTCTTTGGAATTAGATGTCCACTTTCTCAAAGAAAACCCAGCGTATTTCAATGCTTGAATTAGATCATTTTTTGCCTTTATGCAACTCTGCTTTGTATGAGAGCCAGCTAAGACGTCATCCACATACATAGAATTTCGAAGAATTTCACTGGCTACCGGATAAACTGATTTTACGTCATCTGCTAATTGCAATAAAGTCCGAATAGCGAGGTATGGAGCGCAATTGACCCCAAAAGTAACGGTTTTGAGTTCATATTCGCTAATGGAACTATTTGGATCATTTCTGTACAAAATCCTTTGATACGGAGTGTGTTCGGGATTGACTAGGATCTGCCTATACATCTTCTGAATGTCGGCATTGAAAACGTATTTGAAGAATCGCCACTTTAGAATTAATATGGTCAGATCGTTTTGAAGCACTGGACCTATGTGAAGCAGAGTTCAAACTTTGACCATTGGATGATGGAGCTGAAGCATTAAAAACTACGCGGACTTTAGTAGTAGTGCTGTCAGGTTTGATAACCGCATGGTGTGGTAGATAATACGTCTTTCGGTTATCGGAAAGGTTGGAAGATGCTTCAACTTTGAACATGTGACCAAGCTCTTCGTATTCTTGGATCACTTGATCGCAGTCAAATTTCAAGCAAGGATTTCGAATCAATCTAGCTTCGTTTCGAAAGTACTGTGCCACTGCACTAGACCTAGATTGACCAATATTGAGAACATCTGGAAATTCTTCTTTAAAGGGAAGCGATACTATATACCGACCTTCGGGACTTTTTCTTGTAGTACGAACATATAGATCTTCACAAGCTTGGTCAGATGGAGACATATAGTTCTTCTTGGGAAGATTCTCCACCTCCCAAAATCGATAAATTTCTTTGTCTATGGAAATTTCGCAGAAATGGGAAACAATCGTGGAACATCTTTTAGAATTATTGGTAACTGGGCCCGTCAGAATACATCCGAATATGGTTTCCTGGGCTATTAAGGATTCACATACATTGTGCCGGGTTCCAGGACACATGATTAAAGGGAATACATCGCCTCCAATCAGTATGTCGATCTTTGAACTCGTATTGAATTTAGGATCGGCAAGTGGAAATTTGGGCAGCCCTACAAATATTGAGTCTGGCATGGTTCGGGATGGTAATTGTCTAGAGAGTTGAGGAACTACCAGTGCCGTTACACAAATCTCAATGTCACAATTTAATCTGGAACCTAATACCAAATTACATTGACGATGAACCGTAGCCGAGACAGAATTATTCAAACCGGAAACTCTCGCTTTAGAAGGCTGAGAAGGTAGATTGAGGTGGTTGAATAAACGTTCAGAAATAAAGGTGCCTTCGGACCCAGAATCTATTAAGGCGCGTGCTTGGTATTTCATCCCCAAATGGCAAATATTTATCCAAGCTGTACCTAATAAGACCTCTTTTGAATTGGTAGTAAAACAGGACTGAACTTTATCAGGAATTTCGTTGGTAGTGGACTGTATATTGCATGAAGTGGAAGGAGTAAAAAGAGTTGTCCTAGGGTTTAGATTACTACTACGACATGGCTTTTGAGTAGGTCGCAATGAGTCATCAAACTCCCCGTGCAAAAGAGTATTATGTTTCTTTTGACATTTGAAACAGCTATGCTTGCTAGTACAATTTCTGACACTATGAGCTTTTGAGAAACAATTCAAGCACAAAGCTTCTCTTTTTATTTCTTCCAGCCGTTGCTGGTAGCCCATTTTTAGAAAATTAGGGCATTTCCGAATAATATGATTTTCCCTTGGACAGAGTTGACACTGTGGACCAGAAATATTAACCTGAAAGCTGTGAACATTTTTATTTAAGTTAACTTTAGAAGGGCTTTTAGCTTTAAGGTCATTTTTCTTAAAACTTTTCACGCCGTGAATGTTGGAAACCGATTCTAAAGTTCTATAACGATTTGTAAGAAATGCATCATGCTCTGACCATTTAGGAAGAAGAGTTTTATCTTTAAGCTCCTGTTCCCATAATGTGAGTGTACTTTCAGGAAGCTTATTTGTACAGATGAAAACGAAAATTGGGTCCCAGCTTGAGATATCAATATTGTGGAGTTTTAGTATCGATATGCAGGAGTTCATATCTCTTTGGAGCTGCTTAAGCACTTTTCCTGTTTCGGAACCAATATCTTGGAGACTAAAAAGGATTTTTAGCTGAAGATTTACTAAAACTCGCCGGTTTTCAAACCGTGAGCATAAATTTTCCCAAGCTAAGTCGAAACCTTGATTGGTAAGTGGACTCTTTTGCACAATTTCTTTTGCTTCACCTTTCGTCTTCTGTTTCAAGTAAAATAATTATTCTCGACATTGCTTGCGTTGGAATTGTTAACCACTGCAGTAAAAGTGTCGCGGAATGTGGGCCAGGAAGCATAATCACCATGAAAAGCTTCTATCTCTATCGGAGGTAAATGAAGGTTATGTGATTCAGAAGAAGTGCGATTTGGTGAGTTGTTGATAGCACTTGGAGAATTACAAAGTGTATCAGAAATTTCGGAAAATTTTATCAAACACTGACAATAGGTCTTATATGTGCTCTTGTATTTTTCCCTAATGACCTCTATATCCTTTGGCTTGTCTTTTGAATGAGTTTTCTTTTCCACTTCAAGCAGGCATGCTTCATAGGTTTAAGCTTTAACTCTTATCCAATCCGATTTTAGTTCATTTGGATGAACATCAATTGCATGAGTAGAAGTAAGAGCATACAGATTATCATTAAGATCTGTCTCAAACTCCACTATTTCGTCGGCTAAACGAATAAATTGGTCTAAAGACATTTTTAGTTATGGTAAAAAGGCCGCTTTGTGAAATGGATTTTTAAGATTTTCCAAACGCAAGGAAACTTTAAGAAATTCAACGAAATTTTTTTTATTTATAATAATTATTAGTACTGACTAGAAAATTTTGTTCATTCAGTTCGAAAAATAGCGAATGCCAAGGAAATTTATAATTGGAGCACAGAAAATTAGAAAATTCTCACAGGGAAATACTACATACATTTAGTTTTCTGAGTATGCAATGATTTCACTCATTAGCTTTGCTGAAGTAATAATCAGCTGCTCACGGGAATATAGAAAATAAAAGTACACTGACCTTTACTTGGCTGGAAATTGTATTGATATGACTGGAAATAAACACGAATATTAGGTCTACTCATGTGCGTATATAGTGAAAATATAATAAAATAAGACACACCGTCTTATTATTATTTATTCCAAACCAATAAATATAGGAAAAATATTGGGATGGTTTTATTTATCTTTGTGTTGTTATTATTATTTTATATATGGTTTATTTAATTTTTTGTAGCTATTGTTTTGTAAAAAATATTGTTACGTTTTTACCTTTTTAAAAACGTTTTCCGTAGATTCTTTTATTGCAATGAAATTAAACGCTCAATATTTCAAATTTCAGTACTTAACAGCTACTACTTTATTTAATTTAATACCACTGTACTATGCTCAAAAACGTAGTATCCACTTAAAAACACTTTACAGCTAACAGATAAATCCAATCACACTAATTACTGACTGTCTCAACACTGACTGTTTACTCAGCACTGACTGGTCACTGAGTCCCCTTTCACACACATCAGGTTTTCTTGATCAAGTTTCAATTCAGCTGTGAGAAAGATAGAGAAGGTAGTACATACGTTCTCTATCATTCTCACAGCTGAATAAAAACTTGATCAAGAAAACCTGATGTGTGTGAAAGGCGACTGACCACTGACTCAACTCTGATTGTTTACTCACTGAATACTGTCTCAGACTGACTGCTGACGTTGATGTGCGCAGCTTATATACCCTCAATGATCATTTCTAGAACGATCACGATGTTTGTCGAAGCTGAATCATATCATCGTACACTTAAATTAACATGAACTCAAGACATACGTACATACATACATACACACACGCTCCAATCAGACATACAAATGCCGCGGGTAACAACAACAATAATCATGAGTTTATTTGCGGTTTCAACTACTTAGAAACCGTGCGTATTTAATATACTTATGTGCTTGTGTGTTCGCGACAACTGTCGCGTAATAAGTATTTATGTATGCATGTATGTATAGTTGTCATGTGCTCATTTACAATGAATAATAAAAGCAAATGACAATAACAACAATTCAATATCTCCTAGAGTAATTATGATGAATAATACAAGCAAATAAGAATAGCAATAATTCAGTAGGTTCTAGAATTATTATAATGGGACTGTTCACAACCAAATTCGTAACACTGCCGCCCGCTTAAGCCTGTTCGTCCCGAACAGGCACAGAACCACTGCTTCCGTATTTTGCGAGTCGCTCTAAGTGTACCACCTTCATTTTAGATCGGGGGCTATTGTGCTTCTGTATCCTATACACAACATCGTTCAATCTCTTTTTCACCTTGTATGGTCCATCCCAATGCGTTTGTAGTTTGGGAGACAGTCCTTTCTTCCTCTGTGGGTTAAACAGTAGAACCAGTTGTCCCTCGCGGAATCCATCAGTATTTGCAGCTCCATCGTACCTAGCTTTCATATTATCGCCGACCATTCGGATTCTGTTACGCACGAATTCGTGCAGGTCGTGCATGTGCTGTCTCTCCTGTAAGGCAATTCCGGTATCCTCATTATTTGGTGTAGGTGTAATGCCGAATTCCAAGTCACCAGGCAATCTCAGCTCCGTCCCAAAGACAATTTTCGCTGGTGTTCTAGATGTTGACTTATGCACAGCCGACCTATATGCATGCCAATAAGAATTTTTGCATGTGGTCATCCCAGTCTCTCTGATTCTCGCTCACTATTTTCCGCAGGTACTCTTCTAATGTGCGGTTAAATCTTTCAACCATGCCGTCAGATTGCGGATGTAGCGGTGTTGTCCTAGTTTTTCTTATGCCATACAGCTCGCACATTTCCTTGAAAATGGCAGACTCAAAGTTTCTACCTTGATCGGAGTGCAACTCCATCGGAACACCATATCGGCACACCGAGTTGTTGACGAAAACATTTACCACAGTTTGAGCTTCCTGGTTTGGTATGGGGTATACTTCCGGCCATTTACTGAAATAATCCATCACCACAAGGACGTAACGATTGCCGGCAGAACTGACGGGAAAAGGGCCTGCTACATCCATAGCTATTCGCTCAAAGGGCGCACCTGAATTGTACTGCTGTAGGTGCGCTCGAGTTCTCCGTACTGGACCCTTAGCCGCTATACATTCCTTACAGTTTGCTATCCAGTCAGCTACTGATTGTTGCGCTCCAACCCAGTAAAAACGTTGCCTCAGCTTTTCCAGTGTTTTGTTAACTCCGAGATGACCTCCACTGGGACCATTATGGAACTCACGCAAAACTTCCGGTATCTTGGACGATGGTACGACTATTAATTTGGAAGTTATTTTGCCATCCGCACTTTCCCATATACGGTATAAGCATCCGTTTATCAGCTGTAAGCTGTTCCATTGCGCCCAATAAGCCTTAGCAAGTGGGCTCTCAGCCGCCATTTCATTGCGTGTAGGCCGCCTATCACTCTCCTTAGCAGCCACTATTTTTCCGAGCACCGAGTCACTTTTCTGCGCTGTTGGCCAGTCTTCATGAGAGTCTATTTGCGTCAGCCGAACATCAATGACACACTCTTTCTGTTCGGCCTTAACGCAATGTCTGCATTCTAGGCTGCATGGTCGTCTCGAGAAGGCATCCGCATTGTTGTGTTTTGCCCCTCTTCTATGCTCGATGCTAAAATCGTAGTTCTGCAGCCGTTCAACCCATCGCGCCAACTGCCCCTCCGGGTTTTTGAACTGCAACAACCACCTAAGCGCAAAATGATCGGTCCGCAATGTAAAATTTGGTCCTTACAGGTACTTGTGATAATGCTTTATGCATTCTAACACCGCCAGAAGCTCACGACGTGTCACGCAGTAATTTCTCTCAGGCTTTGAAAGTATTAGGCTATAATAGCCTATTACTTTTTCGACCCCATCCACCACTTGGGAGAGTACTCCTCCTATACCGAAGCCACTTGCGTCGGTATCTAGCACAAATCTTCCCCCAGCAACCGGGTATGCCAGAACTGGTGCCGTGCACAATAACTCCTTCAGCTTTTGAAATGCTCGTTCCTGCAAGTGTCCCCATTGGTATGATCGTGACTTCTTGGTCAGCTCATGTAGATCGGCGGCTACGCTGGCAAAATTTTGCACAAATCGTCTATAGTATGTGCAAAGTCCCAGAAAACTGCGCAATTCGTGGAGATTGCGTGGATGTGGCCAGTCCCTTAGGTCCTTTATTTTATCTTCGTTTGTCATTGCAGAGTCCAAATGGCATAACTCTAAATTGCCATAAACCATCACCCGCACTAAAGGCAGTCTTCTCCTTGTCCTTATGAGCAATTTCCACTTGCCAATAGCCACTTTGCAAGTCCAACGTAGAGAACCACTTTGTTCCGGCCAGCGTGTCTAGGGTATCGTCAATCCTGGGTAGTGGATAACTATCCTTTTTCGTAACATCGTTTAGTTTCCGGTAATCCACACAAAATCTAGTACTACCATCCTTTTTCTTTACCAGAACTACCGGTGAACTCCACGGGCTTGTTGACGGTTCGATTACCCCACTCTGCTGCATTTCATTGATTAGCTCCTTAACTTCGTTACGCTTGGCCAGTGGTACACTTCTGGGTGCCTGTTTTATGGGTCTCGCTTCGCCAGTATTAATTTCATGCCTCACAATGGCCGTTCCCCCTTGACTCTTATTATTTATGGCGAAAGCGGAGGTATATTTCCTCAGCAGTTGTTTTGCTTTGTTTCTATCAGATACTGGCAGCACTGTTGTCCATTTCTCCACATGTTGTTCAAATGTTTCGCGTTCTCTGGGTGACAAGCTAGTAGATTTCGGCTTGGACTCACAATTTATAATTGCCTCTGCTGGAGTACAGCTGCCTATATGGAATTTTGGACTCACGACCTTCTCATTGGTTGATAAATTTGGAACTCTGACTGGGATTTTTTTGTTCGCACACACTTCCACGAGGGCTTTTGCTGTAATTAAATCGCTCTTTATTTCTTCTGATTCTACTACCCACAATCGGTTGTCCGCATAATCTCCCTCTAATCGAGCCCATATCAGCGCTTCGGACCGTGGTGGAATTCGCTGATTCTCCTCAGCAACCAGTTTTAGCACCTGAGACTTATTCTCATAGCCAACGTCTAGCTGTATTTCAACACCACGCCAGGTCATGATTTGTTGACCCATGTGCAGATTTATACCATGTGTTATCATGAAGTCTGCACCAATGATCACCTCGTCAACAATATCGGCAACAATAAACACGTGCCTGACGGTGATGTTAGCTATACACACCTTTGCCTCTGACTTACCATAGACGGTTGCGGCCTCCCCAGTGGCTGTACGCAGTCTCACGTTATGTAGCGCTTCAACCCTTCCTGGTACCAAATCAGGCCTTATTATGGACTGCGAAGCTCCTGTATCTATGGTTAAGGTTTGCTTCTTCCCATTGATGTATCCACACACAGTTAAGTTGCTTTTTTTTCTGTTGCATTACTGATATGGAGATTGTGGGGCCATCGCTTGTGGGAGCCAGCTTTTGCCCCTCAAAGCTGGCTCGTTTTAGTTTAACGGAGACTCTTGGGTTGGTGACTGTTTTAGGCCTCCTCTTTTGTTCGTCCTCTGCGGGGACACGGACCTAGTACGTTTTCTAGGGGCTCTACAGTCGCGCTGGTACGCACTTAAAACATTTCGCTCTTCCTTTATTTGGATTTTCGGCCAACGCTTGCAGAACTGCTTCCTTTATCGCACTAACCAGTTCATCTCCTGTTTCACGAACCACCTCTAGCTCCCATACTTTGTGTACTTGTGGCTGTCTCTTGGGCCAACGAAAATGAGACGGTTTCAGCGAATGATGTCTTTGGTGTTGCGCATACAGCGAATTTGATTTCAGGATCACGAATTCCGTTCAAAAATGCCTCTGTTTTAAAATGATCCAAAAAATGAGTGACCCTCTCCAGGATAGCTAAGCTGTACCAACCGCTCAATTTCCATTGCGTAGTCCTGCAGGGTCTCATTGTGTCTCTGTGCTCGGCCTCTTAGCTCCATTCTGTGGATCTCCTTCTTATGCTCTCCACCATACTTACGTTGCAGAGCCGCCATAATGTCCTTATAGCTGTCTCTTGATGTAGCGGGCACAGTTTCCAGGACTTGTGCGGCAGCGCCTTTTAATGCCAAGATTAGCTCAGTGCATTTATCCTCCGCGACCCACGCATTTCTGTTGGCTACAGTTTCAAACTGAAACCGAAAAATGTTGAAAGGCGTGTTGCCATCAATAGTGGGTGCTTTTGCCCTACTCGCAGCTTCCGGAATAACTCGCATCGGCCCCTCCTGCAGTTGAAGATTACGTACCCTAGCTTCCAGGCTGTGTAGCTTTTGATCGACACCATTCTCCAGCATATCAAACTTCTCGTGAACATCTTTTTCTAGCACATCGAATTTCTTATTGACTTCTCTCTCCATGTCAGACAATTTGGCTTAAATACTTTTCATTTTCACCACACAAGAAATATTTCTTATTCGCGTATATTATTCACCCTTAAATTTCAAAATTCTTGATCCATTTGCACTCGATATTTTCGGCAATATTTATACAATAATAACGATTGTAAATAATTTCTGTTTTTTGATTTTTTATTAATAAAAAGATAAAGAAAATTTACGTTGGGCGCCAGTTATTTAAGGCACGAATTTATGATATACGATCTTTAATAAAATAAATATACGATCTTTAATAAAAGACGTGTTCTAAGTTTGAGGATATTTTCAATAACAAATATATTTTAATCGAAAAATATTGACAAAACCAAATAATAATTATTAGGTAACTTAATTTTGTAAACAAGAATTTTAACAAGTATGAACAGTATTAAAACAGAACGGCAAAAGTGTGTTAACATTAAAATAAACAACTATTAATAAATATTTGGATAATTAAAAATTACAAATGACAATATAATTAAATTGAAATACAAATTTGTTATTAATTATCAATTAACAATAATATTAAAAATGGTACGACAACCTTATGTTAACTTCTCCCCCTCTTAAAAATAAAACGTCCTCGTTTTTAATGTATTGGTAGTTTTAAATAAAACAAAAACAAAAGGAAAAAAATATTATCAAAATGAATGGAAATTTCAGTTTACCTAATATTATCTTTATTAACTTGTTTGCCGTCAATAATTACTCTAGTACCTAAGTCATTTTCTACAACCTTCTGTAAATATACCTTATCAAACTTATTTCCCAACTTCCTATATCGTCGAACAAAAACGGTATCTCCCGCATTAAATCTTCTATTATCAGTGTCCGTCTTAATTCCAATCTTTGCCTGTGCAGCAATTAACCATTCCCTTATGCTTCTTAGGCTCACAGGAACGGGAGATTGAGGAATATCAATGGATTTTTTCCCTGTAACAGAATGTATAGTATTGTTGTATCGGTATGTGGAAATAAGTATCAAGTCGGAAGTATCGGTCACATCATATTGCGATTTAATGCATCTGGCGATCTCAAGCAATGTTGAGTGGAACTACTCAACCTGACCATTGCTTTCGCTATGTAAAGGCGGTACAAAAAATTGTTCAATCCCAAAGAAATCCCTAAGCATATTTTTAATTGTATTTGATTGAAAAGACTTCATTATCATTATCAGAAACAATAAGCTTAGTATTTTTAAAACTATTAAGCATTTGTAAAAAACCATTTTTAACATCAATTATAGTTCTTGAAGGAAGCTATTGGAAGGGCAATCGCATATTTGGAAAATTTGTCGAGGCAAGTAAGGAAATGAACTCGTTGAAAATATGTCTACGTGAAGTATCTGGCCAGGGAAATCTGGTACTGGCGATACTCCGCTGGTTTTCTATTGTACTTATTTTCCAAACATATTCTGTAGTGAATGAAGCATTTTCTTTATTTTAGGAAAAAAGTACTACGACGTTATTTGCTTGTAATTTTCATTAAGGACCTATGGGCCCTGTTATGTTCTAAATGTAATGTCTCCAGTTGATCATTTTTGTTTGTCAAATCTATTACGATCTTCTCTGTGTGAATAAATTTAATTGATGGAAAGTGATCAAGAACTTCGTCTTGAATTTCTGCCAACGTGCTTGTTGATTCAGGGAATCTGTTGGAAAGGTTAGGAATATGGAATCAGATTAATTCTCTGAGCCGATGGGACATATAATATTTGGATGACTCCAGATGTATATATGTTGCAATCTCTAATAGGATAATCAGGGCCAAGAAAGAAAAATGAAACAACAACAAAAATTAGTTGTGTAGGAAAATATAATTGGATTTATTCGAAGTATAGAATTACCTCTTTACTCGGCTGATACATGAACAAGAAGAGCTTAAATCAATACCAGAAAACACGGAAACAACCTGTTAGACTTTTTTGACCCTTTGACCGTTACTTTTAGGCATTATTTACAAAGAGTACGAACAATATTCAGCTATGATATATAAGACAAAGGGAAAACTCTTGTGTAACGCTGTTGTTGATGGCAAATGGAATACAAGACATTTTGACATTAACATTACCGCCCACCTTGCAGGATATATGCAATGAGAATCAAACCATCCAGGGTCAAGTCTAAGAAGTTGCTACCGGAAACAAGACATAGTATATAGATTAATAAGATTAAATTTCAAGGTATAATTCATTTTAAAATTATGTTAAGCGACAATTTCAATTTAGCGATAATTCAGTTACAATTTTAAACTAATTATAATTTTTGTTTCATATGTAATGATATATGAGTAATAATAATAAATAAATAAATATATAACTAAAGAAAGTATTGAGAGCATTATTATAGATAATAATAAATAAATAACTATATAAATAAAGAATGTATTGAGAGCATATTATAGATAACCATGTTATAGTGGTTGATACGATTTGCCTTTGCCTCCTGTTATGTTGAGCATGGTCCATAGATTATCCACCCGAACACAGTACTTTGAGCAGTAGGTAAGCCGATTCTTGAAAATACTCCTTGACACATGACCTTCGGATAAAGATCTACTCCTATAATAATATCGATGGAGGCTGATTCGTAAAACTTTGAATCTGCAAGGAAAAGATCTCGAAAATTCCATTTAAATGATTCGGCAAGAGATGGAACTGGAGTACGGAGAGAGATACAGTTGTCAACTCTAAAGGTTCCTTCGATATTTGAATCGCTGTCATATCTTGACTTTAGCACTATGGGGCAAATGGTCTCATCACGAAGGGTGTAAGCAGTCAAGTTTAATTTATCCACTAATTTCTTCGAAATTCTACTGACAGGTGATCCAGAGTCTAACAAGCATCGAGTGTAGGACGTTTTACCTCCAATTTTAGCCAAAACGGTAGGGAGAAGTATAACAGTGTTTTGGTGAATGATTTTGGACAACGATGTTGAATTGGATGCGGTAGATGATACAGATTTAGCTCTAGAATCTGGCGGAATGGATTTCTTCACAGACTTGGATGAACTGGGCTGCGGAGATTGTAATTGCGAATGAGAACTTGACCGGCGGTTGACATGCAGTAAGGTATGGTGAGACTTGCGGCAATGTTTGCATCCATATCCAGAAAAGCAAATGCCGTGGGAATGTTCATGTGCCAAGCAGTTACAGCAATACTTGTGTTCATGTACCACACGAATACGGTCAGATATATTCATTTCTAGGAATTTAGGGCAATTTCGAAGAGGATGCAGTTTCTTACATATGCGGCAAGCGTAAGGTTTGCGTCGTTCAGATAATTCTTTCGCTATAGATTTGGACTTTTCAGATAACTTAGGCATGGTTTCCAGGCGACCGCAAACTCGAATTATTCCTTCTGGATCTAGAAAAGGATTTAAATTCAATAAGGTGCTGGACATAGATATGAAGTTTATGGATTTCAAGGCTTTGTACTCATTTGGATACGCGGCCTTCTGGCAAACAGAAATGAGGTTATTTCGCGTGCTATTAAGTTCTGCATTAGAAAGTTCAATAGAATTTTTACAGAAGTTGGCACGATATCGTGGATGTATTGTAAAGAAAAATCGATATACATATGACATTACTCGTAATGCCCTAGGAAAGGAGGAAAACCGTTCTAGGATATCTTCGACGGCAGTAAAGTACGAGAAATGTACTTTTATCGGTTGTATCTCTAGTTCGGTACAAGGAATGTTGGATGGATCAAAATTAGGCCACAGAGAGTTTTCTGCCTTCAGCCATTGAGGCCCAAGCCACCATAACTCATTTTCCCGGAGTTCTTTGGGATAGAGTCCTCTGCTGGCCAAGTCTGGAATCGACAGTGTCTTAATGGGAGCGACTTTAGTTTTAGAAGCCATAAGATGTGTAGAAATAGACCCGTTTTTGGAGACTCGTATGCTTTTCCGAAGCATCGCAAAATCCATGGAATTGGAATTCGGAGTCTTGGAAATAATCAATTCATCGAGGAATACGAATGGTATTGATTTCAGAATAACTAGATTGGAAGGATTTCCAATCCTGAAGGGTATCCGGGCTAAGGAGTTCATCCCAACCGGTACCATCTATCCATATTTTTTGCATTAAAATTTTTGCTAATATAATCCATGGAGCCAACCAACCGGCCGGGTCGAACAATTTTGCTATTTGGGATAACACTTCTCTCTTTGTGTACCCAAACTGTTCTGGAAAGGGATTGGTTGAAAAGTAGAAATCATCAGAGGATGCATTCCAATGGATGCCTAGGGTTTTTGCACAGCTAGTATCCTCGAATTTTAGAAAGTTCTCTCGAAGTAGATGTTCTGCAGGAATATCGTGTAAAATGTCTTTGGAATTAGATGTCCACTTTCTCAAAGAAAACCCAGCGTATTTCAATGCTTGAATTAGATCATTTTTTGCCTTTATGCAACTCTGCTTTGTATGAGAGCCAGCTAAGACGTCATCCACATACATAGAATTTCGAAGAATTTCACTGGCTACCGGATAAACTGATTTTACGTCATCTGCTAATTGCAATAAAGTCCGAATAGCGAGGTATGGAGCGCAATTGACCCCAAAAGTAACGGTTTTGAGTTCATATTCGCTAATGGAACTATTTGGATCATTTCTGTACAAAATCCTTTGATACGGAGTGTGTTCGGGATTGACTAGGATCTGCCTATACATCTTCTGAATGTCGGCATTGAAAACGTATTTGAAGAATCGCCACTTTAGAATTAATATGGTCAGATCGTTTTGAAGCACTGGACCTATGTGAAGCAGAGTTCAAACTTTGACCATTGGATGATGGAGCTGAAGCATTAAAAACTACGCGGACTTTAGTAGTAGTGCTGTCAGGTTTGATAACCGCATGGTGTGGTAGATAATACGTCTTTCGGTTATCGGAAAGGTTGGAAGATGCTTCAACTTTGAACATGTGACCAAGCTCTTCGTATTCTTGGATCACTTGATCGCAGTCAAATTTCAAGCAAGGATTTCGAATCAATCTAGCTTCGTTTCGAAAGTACTGTGCCACTGCACTAGACCTAGATTGACCAATATTGAGAACATCTGGAAATTCTTCTTTAAAGGGAAGCGATACTATATACCGACCTTCGGGACTTTTTCTTGTAGTACGAACATATAGATCTTCACAAGCTTGGTTAGATGGAGACATATAGTTCTTCTTGGGAAGATTCTCCACCTCCCAAAATCGATAAATTTCTTTGTCTATGGAAATTTCGCAGAAATGGGAAACAATCGTGGAACATCTTTTAGAATTATTGGTAACTGGGCCCGTCAGAATACATCCGAATATGGTTTCCTGGGCTATTAAGGATTCACATACATTGTGCCGGGTTCCAGGACACATGATTAAAGGGAATACATCGCCTCCAATCAGTATGTCGATCTTTGAACTCGTATTGAATTTAGGATCGGCAAGTGGAAATTTGGGCAGCCCTACAAATATTGAGTCTGGCATGGTTCGGGATGGTAATTGTCTAGAGAGTTGAGGAACTACCAGTGCCGTTACACAAATCTCAATGTCACAATTTAATCTGGAACCTAATACCAAATTACATTGACGATGAACCGTAGCCGAGACAGAATTATTCAAACCGGAAACTCTCGCTTTAGAAGGCTGAGAAGGTAGATTGAGGTGGTTGAATAAACGTTCAGAAATAAAGGTGCCTTCGGACCCAGAATCTATTAAGGCGCGTGCTTGGTATTTCATCCCCAAATGGCAAATATTTATCCAAGCTGTACCTAATAAGACCTCTTTTGAATTGGTAGTAAAACAGGACTGAACTTTATCAGGAATTTCGTTGGTAGTGGACTGTATATTGCATGAAGTGGAAGGAGTAAAAAGAGTTGTCCTAGGGTTTAGATTACTACTACGACATGGCTTTTGAGTAGGTCGCAATGAGTCATCAAACTCCCCGTGCAAAAGAGTATTATGTTTCTTTTGACATTTGAAACAGCTATGCTTGCTAGTACAATTTCTGACACTATGAGCTTTTGAGAAACAATTCAAGCACAAAGCTTCTCTTTTTATTTCTTCCAGCCGTTGCTGGTAGCCCATTTTTAGAAAATTAGGGCATTTCCGAATAATATGATTTTCCCTTGGACAGAGTTGACACTGTGGACCAGAAATATTAACCTGAAAGCTGTGAACATTTTTATTTAAGTTAACTTTAGAAGGGCTTTTAGCTTTAAGGTCATTTTTCTTAAAACTTTTCACGCCGTGAATGTTGGAAACCGATTCTAAAGTTCTATAACGATTTGTAAGAAATGCATCATGCTCTGACCATTTAGGAAGAAGAGTTTTATCTTTAAGCTCCTGTTCCCATAATGTGAGTGTACTTTCAGGAAGCTTATTTGTACAGATGAAAACGAAAATTGGGTCCCAGCTTGAGATATCAATATTGTGGAGTTTTAGTATCGATATGCAGGAGTTCATATCTCTTTGGAGCTGCTTAAGCACTTTTCCTGTTTCGGAACCAATGTCTTGGAGACTAAAAAGGATTTTTAGCTGAAGATTTACTAAAACTCGCCGGTTTTCAAACCGTGAGCATAAATTTTCCCAAGCTAAGTCGAAACCTTGATTGGTAAGTGGACTCTTTTGCACAATTTCTTTTGCTTCACCTTTCGTCTTCTGTTTCAAGTAAAATAATTATTCTCGACATTGCTTGCGTTGGAATTGTTAACCACTGCAGTAAAAGTGTCGCGGAATGTGGGCCAGGAATCATAATCACCATGAAAAGCTTCTATCTCTATCGGAGGTAAATGAAGGTTATGTGATTCAGAAGAAGTGCGATTTGGTGAGTTGTTGATAGCACTTGGAGAATTACAAAGTGTATCAGAAATTTCGGAAAATTTTATCAAACACTGACAATAGGTCTTATATGTGCTCTTGTATTTTTCCCTAATGACCTCTATATCCTTTGGCTTGTCTTTTGAATGAGTTTTCTTTTCCACTTCAAGCAGGCATGCTTCATAGGTTTAAGCTTTAACTCTTATCCAATCCGATTTTAGTTCATTTGGATGAACATCAATTGCATGAGTAGAAGTAAGAGCATACAGATTATCATTAAGATCTGTCTCAAACTCCACTATTTCGTCGGCTAAACGAATAAATTGGTCTAAAGACATTTTTAGTTATGGTAAAAAGGCCGCTTTGTGAAATGGATTTTTAAGATTTTCCAAACGCAAGGAAACTTTAAGAAATTCAACGAAATTTTTTTTATTTATAATAATTATTAGTACTGACTAGAAAATTTTGTTCATTCAGTTCGAAAAATAGCGAATGCCAAGGAAATTTATAATTGGAGCACAGAAAATTAGAAAATTCTCACAGGGAAATACTACATACATTTAGTTTTCTGAGTATGCAATGATTTCACTCATTAGCTTTGCTGAAGTAATAATCAGCTGCTCACGGGAATATAGAAAATAAAAGTACACTGACCTTTACTTGGCTGGAAATTGTATTGATATGACTGGAAATAAACACGAATATTAGGTCTACTCATGTGCGTATATAGTGAAAATATAATAAAATAAGACACACCGTCTTATTATTATTTATTCCAAACCAATAAATATAGGAAAAATATTGGGATGGTTTTATTTATCTTTGTGTTGTTATTATTATTTTATATATGGTTTATTTAATTTTTTGTAGCTATTGTTTTGTAAAAAATATTGTTACGTTTTTACCTTTTTAAAAACGTTTTCCGTAGATTCTTTTATTGCAATGAAATTAAACGCTCAATATTTCAAATTTCAGTACTTAACAGCTACTACTTTATTTAATTTAATACCACTGTACTATGCTCAAAAACGTAGTATCCACTTAAAAACACTTTACAGCTAACAGATAAATCCAATCACACTAATTACTGACTGTCTCAACACTGACTGTTTACTCAGCACTGACTGGTCACTGAGTCCCCTTTCACACACATCAGGTTTTCTTGATCAAGTTTCAATTCAGCTGTGAGAAAGATAGAGAAGGTAGTACATACGTTCTCTATCATTCTCACAGCTGAATAAAAACTTGATCAAGAAAACCTGATGTGTGTGAAAGGCGACTGACCACTGACTCAACTCTGATTGTTTACTCACTGAATACTGTCTCAGACTGACTGCTGACGTTGATGTGCGCAGCTTATATACCCTCAATGATCATTTCTAGAACGATCACGATGTTTGTCGAAGCTGAATCATATCATCGTACACTTAAATTAACATGAACTCAAGGCATACGTACATACATACATACACACACGCTCCAATCAGACATACAAATGCCGCGGGTAACAACAACAATAATCATGAGTTTATTTGCGGTTTCAACTACTTAGAAACCGTGCGTATTTAATATACTTATGTGCTTGTGTGTTCGCGACAACTGTCGCGTAATAAGTATTTATGTATGCATGTATGTATAGTTGTCATGTGCTCATTTACAATGAATAATAAAAGCAAATGACAATAACAACAATTCAATATCTCCTAGAGTAATTATGATGAATAATACAAGCAAATAAGAATAGCAATAATTCAGTAGGTTCTAGAATTATTATAATGGGACTGTTCACAACCAAATTCGTAACACTGCCGCCCGCTTAAGCCTGTTCGTCCCGAACAGGCACAGAACCACTGCTTCCGTATTTTGCGAGTCGCTCTAAGTGTACCACCTTCATTTTAGATCGGGGGCTATTGTGCTTCTGTATCCTATACACAACATCGTTCAATCTCTTTTTCACCTTGTATGGTCCATCCCAATGCGTTTGTAGTTTGGGAGACAGTCCTTTCTTCCTCTGTGGGTTAAACAGTAGAACCAGTTGTCCCTCGCGGAATCCATCAGTATTTGCAGCTCCATCGTACCTAGCTTTCATATTATCGCCGACCATTCGGATTCTGTTACGCACGAATTCGTGCAGGTCGTGCATGTGCTGTCTCTCCTGTAAGGCAATTCCGGTATCCTCATTATTTGGTGTAGGTGTAATGCCGAATTCCAAGTCACCAGGCAATCTCAGCTCCGTCCCAAAGACAATTTTCGCTGGTGTTCTAGATGTTGACTTATGCACAGCCGACCTATATGCATGCCAATAAGAATTTTTGCATGTGGTCATCCCAGTCTCTCTGATTCTCGCTCACTATTTTCCGCAGGTACTCTTCTAATGTGCGGTTAAATCTTTCAACCATGCCGTCAGATTGCGGATGTAGCGGTGTTGTCCTAGTTTTTCTTATGCCATACAGCTCGCACATTTCCTTGAAAATGGCAGACTCAAAGTTTCTACCTTGATCGGAGTGCAACTCCATCGGAACACCATATCGGCACACCGAGTTGTTGACGAAAACATTTACCACAGTTTGAGCTTCCTGGTTTGGTATGGGGTATACTTCCGGCCATTTACTGAAATAATCCATCACCACAAGGACGTAACGATTGCCGGCAGAACTGACGGGAAAAGGGCCTGCTACATCCATAGCTATTCGCTCAAAGGGCGCACCTGAATTGTACTGCTGTAGGTGCGCTCGAGTTCTCCGTACTGGACCCTTAGCCGCTATACATTCCTTACAGTTTGCTATCCAGTCAGCTACTGATTGTTGCGCTCCAACCCAGTAAAAACGTTGCCTCAGCTTTTCCAGTGTTTTGTTAACTCCGAGATGACCTCCACTGGGACCATTATGGAACTCACGCAAAACTTCCGGTATCTTGGACGATGGTACGACTATTAATTTGGAAGTTATTTTGCCATCCGCACTTTCCCATATACGGTATAAGCATCCGTTTATCAGCTGTAAGCTGTTCCATTGCGCCCAATAAGCCTTAGCAAGTGGGCTCTCAGCCGCCATTTCATTGCGTGTAGGCCGCCTATCACTCTCCTTAGCAGCCACTATTTTTCCGAGCACCGAGTCACTTTTCTGCGCTGTTGGCCAGTCTTCATGAGAGTCTATTTGCGTCAGCCGAACATCAATGACACACTCTTTCTGTTCGGCCTTAACGCAATGTCTGCATTCTAGGCTGCATGGTCGTCTCGAGAGGGCATCCGCATTGTTGTGTTTTGCCCCTCTTCTATGCTCGATGCTAAAATCGTAGTTCTGCAGCCGTTCAACCCATCGCGCCAACTGCCCCTCCGGGTTTTTGAACTGCAACAACCACCTAAGCGCAAAATGATCGGTCCGCAATGTAAAATTTTGTCCTTACAGGTACTTGTGATAATGCTTTATGCATTCTAACACCGCCAGAAGCTCACGACGTGTCACGCAGTAATTTCTCTCAGGCTTTGAAAGTATTAGGCTATAATAGCCTATTACTTTTTCGACCCCATCCACCACTTGGGAGAGTACTCCTCCTATACCGAAGCCACTTGCGTCGGTATCTAGCACAAATCTTCCCCCAGCAACCGGGTATGCCAGAACTGGTGCCGTGCACAATAACTCCTTCAGCTTTTGAAATGCTCGTTCCTGCAAGTGTCCCCATTGGTATGATCGTGACTTCTTGGTCAGCTCATGTAGATCGGCGGCTACGCTGGCAAAATTTTGCACAAATCGTCTATAGTATGTGCAAAGTCCCAGAAAACTGCGCAATTCGTGGAGATTGCGTGGATGTGGCCAGTCCCTTACGGCCTTTATTTTATCTTCGTCCGTCATTGCAGAGTCCAAATGGCATAACTCTAAATTGCCATAAACCATCACCCGCACTAAAGGCAGTCTTCTCCTTGTCCTTATGAGCAATTTCCACTTGCCAATAGCCACTTTGCAAGTCCAACGTAGAGAACCACTTTGTTCCGGCCAGCGTGTCTAGGGTATCGTCAATCCTGGGTAGTGGATAACTATTCTTTTTCGTAACATCGTTTAGTTTCCGGTAATCCACACAAAATCTAGTACTACCATCCTTTTTCTTTACCAGAACTACCGGTGAACTCCACGGGCTTGTTGACGGTTCGATTACCCCACTCTGCTGCATTTCATTGATTAGCTCCTTAACTTCGTTACGCTTGGCCAGTGGTACACTTCTGGGTGCCTGTTTTATGGGTCTCGCTTCGCCAGTATTAATTTCATGCCTCACAATGGCCGTTCCCCCTTGACTCTTATTATTTATGGCGAAAGCGGAGGTATATTTCCTCAGCAGTTGTTTTGCTTTGTTTCTATCAGATACTGGCAGCACTGTTGTCCATTTCTCCACATGTTGTTCAAATGTTTCGCGTTCTCTGGGTGACAAGCTAGTAGATTTCGGCTTGGACTCACAATTTATAATTGCCTCTGCTGGAGTACAGCTGCCTATATGGAATTTTGGACTCACGACCTTCTCATTGGTTGATAAATTTGGAACTCTGACTGGGATTTTTTTGTTCGCACACACTTCCACGAGGGCTTTTGCTGTAATTAAATCGCTCTTTATTTCTTCTGATTCTACTACCCACAATCGGTTGTCCGCATAATCTCCCTCTAATCGAGCCCATATCAGCGCTTCGGACCGTGGTGGAATTCGCTGATTCTCCTCAGCAACCAGTTTTAGCACCTGAGACTTATTCTCATAGCCAACGTCTAGCTGTATTTCAACATCACGCCAGGTCATGATTTGTTGACCCATGTGCAGATTTATACCATGTGTTATCATGAAGTCTGCACCAATGATCACCTCGTCAACAATATCGGCAACAATAAACACGTGCCTGACGGTGATGTTAGCTATACACACTTTTGCCTCTGACTTACCATAGACGGTTGCGGCCTCCCCAGTGGCTGTACGCAGTCTCACGTTATGTAGCGCTTCAACCCTTCCTGGTACCAAATCAGGCCTTATTATGGACTGCGAAGCTCCTGTATCTATGGTTAAGGTTTGCTTCTTCCCATTGATGTATCCACACACAGTTAAGTTGCTTTTTTTTCTGTTGCATTACTGATATGGAGATTGTGGGGCCATCGCTTGTGGGAGCCAGCTTTTGCCCCTCAAAGCTGGCTCGTTTTAGTTTAACGGAGACTCTTGGGTTGGTGACTGTTTTAGGCCTCCTCTTTTGTTCGTCCTCTGCGGGGACACGGACCTAGTACGTTTTCTAGGGGCTCTACAGTCGCGCTGGTACGCACTTAAAACATTTCGCTCTTCCTTTATTTGGATTTTCGGCCAACGCTTGCAGAACTGCTTCCTTTATCGCACTAACCAGTTCATCTCCTGTTTCACGAACCACCTCTAGCTCCCATACTTTGTGTACTTGTGGCTGTCTCTTGGGCCAACGAAAATGAGACGGTTTCAGCGAATGATGTCTTTGGTGTTGCGCATACAGCGAATTTGATTTCAGGATCACGAATTCCGTTCAAAAATGCCTCTGTTTTAAAATGATCCAAAAAATGAGTGACCCTCTCCAGGATAGCTAAGCTTTACCAACCGCTCAATTTCCATTGCGTAGTCCTGCAGGGTCTCATTGTGTCTCTGTGCTCGGCCTCTTAGCTCCATTCTGTGGATCTCCTTCTTATGCTCTCCACCATACTTACGTTGCAGAGCCGCCATAATGTCCTTATAGCTGTCTCTTGATGTAGCGGGCACAGTTTCCAGGACTTGTGCGGCAGCGCCTTTTAATGCCAAGATTAGCTCAGTGCATTTATCCTCCGCGACCCACGCATTTCTGTTGGCTACAGTTTCAAACTGAAACCGAAAAATGTTGAAAGGCGTGTTGCCATCAATAGTGGGTGCTTTTGCCCTACTCGCAGCTTCCGGAATAACTCGCATCGGCCCCTCCTGCAGTTGAAGATTACGTACCCTAGCTTCCAGGCTGTGTAGCTTTTGATCGACACCATTCTCCAGCATATCAAACTTCTCGTGAACATCTTTTTCTAGCACATCGAATTTCTTATTGACTTCTCTCTCCATGTCAGACAATTTATCTTCAATGATGTTAACCCTCACATTCACGGACTCATGGATATCCTCCAGCTTTCTATTTGTTGCTTTAGAGTTTTCTTCGATTTCCTCCTTGACAGACTGTTTGATCTCCTTAGAGTTTTCCTCCATTTTCTGCATAATTACGGCAAGCATAGAGTCCATGTTGCTTGTAGCTGAACGTGCACCCATCTCCAGTTCTTCTTTTTCTTCGAACTCATAGGTATTGATGTCCAGGCCAAGCCGAATAAACTCCTCCAGTAGCCTCTTCTGCAGCTCTGCTTTGTTACCAACTGTGGGCAGGTCCATTTTGGCCAACTCTCGTTTTAGCTGTTCCACCTTAAGCTCGTCGAACTTCATTTTGCAATCCCACTTCTGACACCAATTGTTACGTTTTTACCTTTTTAAAAACGTTTTCCGTGGATTCTTTTATTGCAATGAAATTAAACGCTCAATATTTCAAATTTCAGTACTTAAAAGCTACTACTTTATTTAATTTAATACCACTGTACTATGCTCAAAAACGTAGTATCCACTTAAAAACACTTTACAGCTAACAGATAAATCCAATCACATTAATTACTGACTGTCTCAACAGTGACTGTTTACTCAGCACTGACTGGTCACTGACCACTGACTCAACTCTGATTGTTTACTCACTGAATACTGTCTCAGACTGACTGCTGACGTTGATGTGCGCAGCTTATATACCCTCAATGATCATTTCTAGAACGATCATGATGTTTGTCGAAGCTGAATCACATCATCGTACACTTAAATTAACATGAACTCAAGACATACGTACATACATACACACACGCTCCAATCAGACATAAAAATGCCGCGGGTAACAACAACAATAATCATGAGCTTATTTGCGGTTTCAATTACTTAGAAACCGTGCGTATTTAATATACTTACATATGTGCTTGTGTGTTCGCGACAACTGTCGCGTAACAAGTATTTATGTATGCATGTATGTATAGTTGTCATATGCTCATTTACAATGAATAATAAAAGCAAATGACAATAACAACAATTCAATATCTCCTAGAGTAATTATGATGAATAATACAAGCAAATAAGAATAGCAATAATTCAGTAGGTTCTAGAATTATTATAATGGGACTGTTCACAACCAAATTCGTAACAATATGTTGGTTATTTATTACTGGACGATCCTATTATTCGTTTGTTTTCAACAAGAGTTACCGTGTTAGCGCGTTAAATTGTTTGCATCGGTTTTATTATTGTACAGCTTATTAATTATATAAATATCTGCACATGTGTAGTTATAGCACTAAAGAAGTCTTAATCTTTTACAAATTCTGTGTATAAAGTAGTTTTTATATTTATTTTGCGTAAATTTAATATTTATAAGGTTTTCTGTTTATTTTGTAAATTCCACAACGGTACCACTTTCTTAAATGAAGGTTAATGTTTCCAATATTTTGCAATATATTTGATGAGAATGTAAGGTAATGGATGAAAAGAAAAAACTAAATTTAATTTGAGTAAGAGAAAACCATCACGGGATGTATTGATTTAAAGAGAACAAATTTTACCTTCGACACTCGAAAAAGAGATCTTAGTAATGGTATTATATAGTTCTGGATTTTATTCTTTTTTTTTTTGAAATGTTAATCTCTCACTCATGCATGCATGAACCATAAAGAGAACACAAAAATGGTGCGATCAAATCGAACAAAAGGAGGATACCCTACATTGATAATACAATGTAGCCCGATTCTTTTGATAGGAAATTATTTTAATAAAAATTAAAATAAATGCACTCAATTTACAGGTAGAGATCGATGAATGTTAAAAATGATGGATATATGCGACGATGTGGACAACCAGTATGGAGTTTCGCCTGGATGTTGTTCTGGTTCTTTTTTTCACTTTTTTTAGGTATTTCCACTTTTAATTTTGTAATTTTTAGTTTAATATCTTGCTGGACTTCGCTAATATTTTATTTTTTGTAAATTTTTTGTACTGAAATTTTAATTTTGAGTGCTTAAGACTGCATGTGTTATAATTATGTATGTTTGTAATAAATAAGTAGAGTAATAAATGCACAAAAACTTGAAATGCACTTTGAAGAGAACTCAAAAGCAATCAAAGCAAATTACATGACATACCTTAGTAAAGATGAATATATGTTTTATTTTTGTAGATATGTATGTATGTTTGTATGTATGTAGATTTATCAGCGTATAGAAATAAATAAATTCAATAATGAAATCTCAGAGAAATTAATTTATTGATATTCCAATCCGGCTCGAAGGACCAAATGAGTACAAAGCCTTGAAATCCAAAAACTTCATATCTATGTCCAGCACTTTATTGAATTTAAATCCTTTTCTAGATCCAGAAGAAATAATTCGAGTTTGCGGTCGCCTGGAAATCATGCCTAAATTATCTGAAAAGTCCAAATCTATAGCGAAAGAATTATCTGAACGACGCAAACCTTACGCTTGCCGCATATGTAAGAAACTGCATCCTCTTCGAAATTGCCCTAAATTCCTAGAAATGACTATATCTGATCGTATTCGTGTGGTACATGAAAACCAATATTGCTCTAACTGCTTGGCACATGAACATTCCCACGGCATTTGCTTTTCTGGACATGGATGCAAGCATTGCCGCAAGTCTCACCATACCTTACTGCATGTTAACCGCCGATTAGCAAAGGATCTGTTAGGACCTCAACCACGGTCAAGTTCTCATTCGCAATTAGAATCTCCAAAGCCCAGTTCATCTAAGTCTTTGAAGAAATCCATTCCGCCAGATTCTAGAGCTAAATCTGTATCATCTACCGCATCCAATTCAACATCGTTGCACAGTGGCTGAAAATCGTTTTTCATTGGCCAAAATTCTGTAACTTTTGAACCGATCAAAATATTGAAGTATTTTTTTAATGAATAGATATTTAGTTCAGCTTGACTCAGTTTTAATTACATTAAAATTGATTGAGTACTTCTTAAGGACTTCTAGGTCAAAGTTGAACTTTTGATTTTTTTTAACTTTTGGAGTGAAATAAGTGTTTATTTCTTTTATTTGCATATTAAAAAATTTTATATTTGGAACTTAATAATAATTGTAATTATTTTTTGTGATAATGGAATTTTTTTAATGTTACACTCAAAAAAAATTTTACACTCAAAAAAATGTTTACACTCAAAAAAAATAGTAAAATTAACTGGAGATTTTGCTGTTACCATAGAAAAATTTTTTATTTTTTGCTGTCAAAGTAGGTTCTATTTATTATTATTTTTTTACTAATACTATGTTTTTCGTACTTAAATTATAATTATTATTCATTTGACACAAATATTGATTGCAAATATTTTATGTTTTGCTCTGTGCTATTTCTGTTCTTTAGTAGTTTTTTGGCTTCTTCATCTAAATCCCCATGTTCCACTTTCCATTTATTTCGAATATTGGAGATGAACAGATCTAACGTTGCCAATAATATATTAAATAGATCTTAATTTGAGAAATTTCGTGAAATTTTTCTAGTATTGTGCTCTCTATAAAATCTGTAATCCTTGTTCCTTTTTTCCTGAACCTCCTCTGATAGATCTCCAAGTGGCACCAAATGATATTTAATAATATTTCACCATGACAAAAGATTTTGTGAACTGTTGCAGACATATTTCTCCATGGGTAGTTGGTTGTATATATTTTTGCAGTTTCCTTAGCATAATCAATCCAATTTTGCGATAGTCATCTTGAACATGTTTCTTTTTTGAACTTCTTAACTCTTTGTTGGTTTCATTGTTTCTTATGGATCCTGAAGACCCGAAATCCAAATCATAAATGATTTTTAGTATATGTTCCATAGGTCGTATTCTTCGTGTTAGTCAAAGCCTGACCTACTTTTCCATCTACCATTGTATGGACTAATTGGTAGCTTACTTCAATTTGCTGCCCATCTAACTGTAATTGTAAAAGCTGTAGTGTTGCAATTTGGGCCTTGATATCACTAATTTCCTTGTTATGCCATCACAAGTTTCTTTTTTGAATTCAAATTTGATTGGCCTGCAGTATTTCGTAGAAGATGGTGTCTCATTTTTCCAAATATCCATTGTTTGCGTTGTACTAATCGAAGGCTCTGAATCTTCCAAAATCTTTTTCAATCGCAATGGTACGATTGATACCATGGACATATCCGAGTCCGAAATATTTTCACATACAACTTGTTTGTATTGGTTTTGTCCCGAAGAACCATCACATCCCCATTTGCAAAAAAGAATTAGCTTTGTGTTTCCATATTTCTTTAAAGCATTTCCTGGTATTGATTGTAGCAAGCGTTCGGCTGTGTGATCAAGTAGAGATTGTAGTTGTACCTCTGCCGAAATTGGTGTGATTGTAATAGTATCATTTGATGGCAAACAGTCCATTTTAGCAGCACTTATGTGATGATATGCTGGATAGATATTTGAGCCCTTTTCAATCGCACGCAATCTGAGCTTAATATATTGCTGTTTTGTTAATTTCAAATCCAGAAATAAGAATAATGCCTCCTCATTTGTGTACTGTATTGCATCGCTCGGAGTTGGTATTCTTTTAAGAATTCGTTTTGTTCTCACTGGACTAGCTTTAATAACTTTTTCAATGATATCCACTTTTGTTAATTGGTTCTGTGATCGTAATTGGTGTAGGAAAGATTCTTTTATATTTGTACAACCAATTTCATCGTTAACATCTTTAAGTTTCCGCCTCTTAGATCTATCGCTGCAGTTGTCCAATGATTTGCATGGTCTTCCAACCTTATCTTGCTTTGCTGTTTCTGCAGCGACAGTAAGTTGCCCTTCTAACCACTTTTTATATAAAACTTTTGTTTATTGCAGCTAACTTCTTTGTAGCGTTTTTTTTAGTACTTTTACAAAATTAGATAATTGTTCTTGTATTTCGGTGCTACACGAATTTAAGTTTAATTTTATTTTAACGTAACTAAGAACATCTTCCTGGTTTTTATTTCTAAAATATTCTTCGGCCAGTTCTTTATAACCGAAGCTCTCCACTTTTTTCTGAATATTTTTATTTGAGTCTGTTATGATTTATCACTTGCAAATATACGTACGTACACGTAAAGGATTAACTTATTATTGAGTAATCCCTTATCGAATCCTTAGTTTTATACATTTTTTGATACATGTTATTCACACATTGATCTTCAATTTCATAGCAGGTAGTACTTAAATTGAACAAAACTGCACTTGTTATCCAGACCTTAATATCAGGTAAAACTAATTAGTATCTCGCCAATATGGGGTTCTTTTTATATTTAGTGGTTTAATGTCGCGATTATTATTATAAAATTGTTTATGACTTTGCCTGACCCTAACAGTTATATTAGAAAGAGATCATATGTTTACTGTAGAACCTATTGTGATATTTTTATGACTGTTTTTTTTTTGCTGGTCAAAACAAAGCCATAAAACCCTTTCGCAGGTATTATATTTAATTATTTTAGTTTTACGTAGTCTAAAGTAAAAAACATAAACCTTTAGGCAAAAAAGTGAAAATTTAATACACCATTGTAAACGAGTAATTATAGGGCTGTTTAAATTAGAGTAATTTGAATTTTTTTGGAGTAATTTCATTAAAATTAAAAAAGTGTTCTACCGGCGGGTCGTGGCGGGTGCAAAAGTATATATGGGGTTAAAGAAGACACCTTCGCCTTTCTTCGGGTGGTATACGTTTCTTGTTCCCTTTTGTTCCCTAGAAGTTCTATTCCACTAAAGTTTAAATTTTAGAAAAATATAGTAGTTTCATAAATATTTATTAACACCTCTAATATTAAACGCTAGAGCGGTAACCACTTACAACAACTAAAGACTATAATCCTACCAACATTATAAAAAAGACCGCAGGCCATTATCGATGATAGCTCGCGAGTAGTGACCATTTATTTTTGACAAAAAACTGATAAAAAAACACCTTTTACTGAAATAACAAACAACAGTTGAGTTTGACAGCATGCCACGCCCACAATTATCAATATTTTAATCTAATTTTTTGGCTACCTTAATACGGATATATTAGCTCCAAAATGGTGTAAAAATTTTAAAAATCAGTGACAAAAAAAATTGGACTTTTGGCCAATGAAAAACGATTTTCAGCCATTGTGCGTTGTCGAAAATCATTCACCAAAATACTGTTATACTTCTCCCTACCGTTTTGGCTAAAATTGGAGGTAAAACATCCTACACTCGATGCTGGCTAGACTCTGGATCACCTGTTAGTAGAGTTTCGAAGAAATTAGTGGATAAATTAAACTTGACTGCTTACACCCTTCGTGATGAGACCATTTGCCCCATAGTGCTAAAGTCAAGATATGACAGCAATTCAAAGATCGAAGGAACCTTTAGAGTTGACAACCGTATCTCTCTCCGTACTCCGGTTCCATATCTTCCCGAATCATTTAAATGGAATTTTCGAGATCTTTTCCTTGCAGATTCAAAATTTTACGAATCAGCCTCCATCGATATTATTATAGGAGTAGATCTTTATCGAAGGTCATGTGTCAAGGAGTATTTTCAAGAATCGGCTTACCTACTGCTCAAAGTACTGTGTTCGAGTGGATAATCTATGAACCATGCTCAACATAACAGGGGGCAAAGCCAAATCGTATCAAACACTATAACATTATTATCTATAATATGCTCTCAATACTTTCTTTAGTTATATATTTATTTATTTATTATTATTACTCATATAACATTACATATGAAACAAAAAATTATAAGTACTTTAAAATTGTAACTGAATTATCGCTAAATTGAAATTGTCACAACATAATTTTAAAATGAATTATACCTTGAAACTTAATGTTATTAATCTATCTACTATGTCTTGTTTCTGGCAGCAACTTCTTAGGCTTGACCATGGATAGTTTGATTCTCATTGCATATATCCTGCAATATTGTTGGTACTCTTTGTAAATAATGCTTAAAAGTAACGGTCAAAGGGTCAAAAAAGAAAAAATTAAACAACAACAAAAATTAGTTGTGTAGAAAAAATATAATTGGATTTATTTGAAGTATGGAATTACCTCTTTACTCGGCTGACAGATGAACAAAAAGAGATTGAATCAATACCAGAAAACACGGAAACAACCTGTTAGACTTTTTTGACCCTTTGACCGTTACTTTTAGGCATTATTTACAAAGAGTACCAACAATATTCAGCTATGATATATAAGACAAAGGGAAAACTCTTGTGTAACGATGTTGTTGATGGCAAATGGAATATATAACATTTTGACGTTAACAGTGCTCAAATCACAATGTATTGCGTTTACTGCTCTAGGGCTTATACTATTTTGCAGAGTTACCAAAAGTTGCTGAATACTGGTATAGTTTATAATATGTCTTTTATATTGTTGAAATAAAATTTTGGTTGTTTTGCTATCATCTGAAGATTTAGAAACGATTAATTGAGTTGTAAATTGATTCACTGGCGCGGTCACCGATTTTATTGTTCTTGAATATGATAATTCACTATGAACTGTTTACGAATCCGTTTCACTAAAATTTTTCATATACTGGCGAGACAAAACGTCCGCCACAACATTTTCTTTACCAGGTTTGTAATGAAATTTTGGAGTAAAATCAGCTATAAATGCCTTCCATCGTTTTATTTTCGTATTTGGGTTCTTATCAGAAGTTGCAAATGTTAAAGGCTGATGATCTGTAAATATTTCAATGTTCTTGACACCATATAGAAAATTCCGTAATTTTTGCAAAGACCAAACAGTTGATAACAACTCACGTTCGTTTGTTGCATAATTTTGTTCAGTCGAAGAGAGTGTACGTGAAATCATTGTTATTGGGTTACCGTTTAGTGAGCGCACTGCTCCAATAGCGTTCGACCTACCATCAGTCGTCAATTCAAATGGCTTATTAAAATCCGGATGCAGAAGCAGTACATCCTCGGAAGCTAATATTCGCTTTACTTTTTCGAACGCATTGAGTGCTTATTGGGACAAATTTATTTTAATACTTTTAGAAGTTTTCGCGTTAACATTTCCATTTTCTCCACGAAGGTATTTAGTCAGCGGTTTCACTATATCGGCATAATTTTTTATACATCTTCTGTAATATCCAGCTAGACAAAGGAAGGATCTCAAAGCCCTTAGAGTCTTCGGCATTTGAAAATTCAGGATATCGTGAACTTTGTCGGGCGACGTTTTGATGCTTTTTCCTGAAACGACAAACCCGAGAAACTCTACTTCGTTTCAAAAAATTTTGATTTTTCCGTTGATATTTGCATTGCAGCATTTGATAATTTTTTCAATATTTCATCAACTTGAACTGTATGACTTTGCATTCTTCGAAAAAATTATTACATCATCCATGTAAACAAAACACGTTTTCCCAATTACGTCCCGCAAAATGTCATCTATGGCCCGTTGGAAGATTTCTGAGCCCAAAAGGCAGGCGACAAAACTCATATTTTCCGTTATTGACGCTGAAGGCTGTCTTACACCTATCTTTTTCTGCCAAAGTAATTTGGTGAAAACCGGATTTTAAATCAAGTGTTGTAAAAAAGTTTGAATTGCCGAGATTTGACAAAATAACTGATATATCCGGCATGGGATATTTGTCTGGAATAGTAAAATCATTTATTTTCCTGAAATCTATAACCATTCGTAATTTTTGCCTTCCGTCTTTATCCACGCCTTTTTTGTTAACAAAGTGGATTAGCGAATTGTAGGGCGATGAAGATTTCCTTATTATGCCATCTTTTAAAAGGCTTTCCATTTCCTCATTTATGAATTCTGTTGCAGAAATAGGATACGGTTAGGTTAGGTTAAATAGAGGGGTGTGATAGCCCATGTCATACGACATACACTTAAGCCAGTAAAGGCTTGTTGTGCGCTCCCTTGTGTTTAACCATAACATATTGACGCAAAGGTCTAGAGAAACTCCGTGTCACTCACAAAGTTCCTTAATTTCCCCCAGCATATTCCCCGTAATCGGGTTATGTCCGGTAAGGTGTCACCCCCAAGATATCGGGACCTTATTTGTGAGAAGCCGGGGCATTGGCACAAATAGTGTTCCAATGTTTCGCTCTCCTCCCACATGCTCTACATTCATCTCCTCCTGCTATTCCTATGCGTTTAAGATGTGCCCGTAGTTAAGAGTGCCCTGTGACAACTCCCATTATTCTACTTAGTTCGGGCTTACTAAGTCTTAGCAGCTCCCTCGTTCTTCTCTCGTCTGGATCTCCCCATAGAATTTTTGTATCGATTCCCATGGTTCTGTTATTCCAGAGAGTTAAATGGGCTCTATGTGCCCAAGTCTTTAGCTCGGATTTAACTGCGTCGAAAGGTTTCGCGCATTCCATGCTTATATTAACTAACTCTGTTGCCTTAGAAGCAAGTGAGTTTGCGCTCTCATTTCCAGTT
Source organism: Germaria angustata (assembly GCA_963681545.1). Classification (NCBI taxonomy): domain Eukaryota; kingdom Metazoa; phylum Arthropoda; class Insecta; order Diptera; family Tachinidae; genus Germaria; species Germaria angustata. The sequence continues at coordinate 89,923,786 of OY812998.1, forward strand.
ATCCCCACGTGTCCTGGCACCCATATGATGCGCAGTTCACCATGTGTCGAGTAACTGTTAATAGCGTTTTTGCAATCCCAAACTCTCTGTGATTTAGTGCTTTCCGCTGAGATTGCTCTGATGGCCATCTGACTATCTGCGAATATATTCACAAGTCCTGACCTCTCCATTACATTGAGTTCCCTAAAACACTCCGTTATCGATCGAACTTCCACCTGCAAAACTGTGCAATAGTCCGGCAGGCGGAAAAACAGTTCCGTGATGTTTTCTATATAAACACCAAGTCCTGTTTTCCCTCTCGACCTTGATCCATCCGTGTAACAATGAAGCCCCATGGGGATCTGGTTCCAAGGGTCGGTCAACCAGGAATTGATGTCGGGGATCAATGTTCCGCAGTTAGCCTCTAGTCTAGTCTCCGGTATGCGGTCATTTTTGACATTTTCCGGTATGGACTCTCCTATGGTCGTAAAGATTCGTTGATGATACGCTTCGTGTTCCTGATCGATCCACTTACCCATCACCTTTAGTCGTTTTGCTGTAAGAGCCGCTTCGTATTTTATACGAATTTCAATTGGCTGGATGGATAATATTGTTTCCATCGCCCCTGTTGATGTCGTTCCGAAGGCCCCACTTATAGCAAGACAGCAGGTTCTCTGAACTTTCTGTAGAAGCGTAGGTCATAATCGGCCTGATAACGCTGCTATAAAGCCAGTGTGTCATCTCTGGATTCAGGGCCTATTGTCCGTTTACAGATTGACCAACATATATGAGCCTTTTTGACTCTTTCGTTTATGTGGTCTTTCCATTTTAATTTCCGATCTAGAATGACTCCTAGATACTTCACCCTGTCGGAAATATTTATTGTCCTTTCAAGAAAGCGCGGCTCATCATATGGAGCTATCCTCGTCCTTCTTGTAAATAGGCCAATTTCAGTTTTTTCCGGGTTAACGTTCAACCCTCTTGGTTGAGCCCAGTTGTGTGCCAGGGTTAATGCTTCCTCGGCCTTCCTGCACAATTGATTTGGATCCCTTCCCTTCAGAAGTATCATGACGTCATCTGCGTAGCAGACTGTCTCGAATCCCTCATCGGTCAGAGTCCTAATAAGGGTACGTATTGTTGTGGTCCATAGAAGGGGTGATAAAATCCCCCCTTGTGGAGTCCCACATTGCACCCTTTTTCTTATACTTACATTGTGCGCCTCACAATTAATCCATCTGTTCCTTAGCATATTGCCAATCCAGTCGCGTATCGCCCGGTTGACATTAAACTGGTCCAGAGAATGGATAAGTGTGTCGGTATGCACGTTGTTGAAAGCCCCCTCAATGTCAATGCAAATCGCGAGTGTGTACATTTTTTTATTAAGTGACTTTTCTATAAAGTACACCACATTATGCAATGCAGTGTCCACTGATCTACCTTTGACGTATGCGTGTTGCCTGAACCTCAACATATGGCCTGCGATCCTGCCTTTAACCCTGTCGTCGATTATCCTCTCCATGGTTTTCAGCAAGAAGGAAGTTAGGCTTATTGGCCTATAAGCCTTTGGTGAAGAATAATTTGGCTTGCCAGGTTTGGGGATAAACACTACCCTCGCTTCCTGCCAGCCTACTGGAATATATGCGTGTGTTAGGCATGCTTTATAAATTCCTGCAAGATGTGTCGAAACTAAATTCATCCCCTTCTGCAGGAGCGCCGGAAAGATACAATCCGGACCCGCAGCCTTAAACAGAGAAAAGCTTTTTATCGCTTCCATTACCATCCTATCGCTGATAATATATATAATATATATATATATATATATATATATATATATATATATATATATATATATATGTATATGTATATATATATGTATGTATGTATATATATATATATATATATATATATATATATATATATATATATATATATATATATATATATATATATATATATGTATATTGGATAAACCAGAACACACATACCTGATCCGGATGCTACGAAACCATAAGATTGGAATAATGAAATGGATGGTGAATGGGAACCACCAGCGGTTCAAAATCTAGAATATAAAAAAGAGTGGCAGCCAAAACAACTGGATAATCCAAACTATAAAGGTGCCTGGAAGCATCCAGAGATTAATAATGCCGATTACAAACCTGATCCTAGCTTGTATTTACGCAGTGAAATTTGCGCAGTAGGATTCGATTTGTGGCAAGTTAAATCAGGGACGATATTTGATAACATACTTCTTACGGACGGTATTGAGATAGCATCAAAAGCAGCAGCCGCAGCTAAAATTACGCAAGCATTTGAAAAAAAATTAACCTTTGGTGTAAATGATAGACCTTTTCGATGAACTAATTCTTCGTCATACGAGTTTCTGTGTCAAAATTTGTAATGAATATCTTGTAGTTCATCCAGAACGATAATCATTGAGAAAAAGAGTCTTCCCTAAAAACTTCTGTGATTGTTTTATATTAAAAAATGTGTTTGATTTTAATGTTCGGATGAAAATTTCATGTAAATAACATGCAGCAGTGGTCACCCGCAAAAATATTCAGTATCGGCATCTTTGCAGGGGTTGTTTTACAGAGCGTGTGTCCGTTAATTGAATACCTGCGTCAAATATATTTATAAGCGCTTTGAAGACGTTCAGTATTTTTTTTAAATACTTTACTGTATTGAAACTGAAAAACAAGATACTATCTACAAGAAGATTACTTCACTTCACAACCACAGCGTGGTAAGCATGAATGTCCAAGTAATACAAAGGACAATTTACAATGAAATATGTACAACTATAATGTACTTAAGCAACTTTTCTTCAAGTTTCGTTAAGTGTCATTTACAGAGCTGATAATACTTTCCTTAAGGAAACTTGTTTAGATGTATTTAAGCTCAAAAACTTAAGAACTTGTAGGCCTTCCGTTTATTTTTGACAGTAGCCTAGCCTAGCATACGAGGTGTGTTCAATAGAAAAGGTGAATTTTTATTTTTCTCAAAAAATATTCATCAATTTCTCTTTTTTCCCCCTTCAAAGCATTCGCCCATAGATATAACGCACCTGCCAGCATTTTTTCTAATCCTTGACGCAGTTCTGATATTCACTTTGGGGTATAGCATTGAGCCAAAGACTAGATTTATAAAGGTGTTGCACTGCTATACATTGTTCTGCCAATGCTAACATTTTGATGGGATTTTGCGAAAATCCCGTTGTATATGACTACTGCTACTGCGATCTCTCTATGTAATGATAAAGTTATAAGGAGAGCATATTCTTAGAGAACTTCTTGTTCTCTGAGAACAATAACTGAGTTATCTCAGCAGTTCAATCCTACCCAGGGCTCCCGTTTTTGGTTATTTCTAACCAAAAGTGGTTATTTTTTTCTTTAATGTGGAGATGTGAATACTTTTTTGGAGATGTGAATTTTTTTTTGAACAGTGGCCCGTCTTGCAGTTATATTTTATATCAACATTCTTTGAGGTAAACGGCATAAAAGCTTGTAAATTGGGGGAGCTAATGGGTGAACCAAGTTTGAAAATATACTTTTTATTTCTTTCGTATATTATAAATGTGATTAATAATTTAAATAAAGAATTCCATTCAGAACAAGTGCGCCTTCCATACGTTTATACTCAACTTGTATCAAATTAATTTTGAGCAATTTTACTAAAATTGGAAATTTAAATTTGTTAGATGAAAATAACTAAAAAAAAGCTTAACTATGAATGGAACAAAATAATTTCTTACACTGAAATAAAAAATATACAATCTTTTTATATAGAACTATTAAAAGAAATTTCAAAACGTTTTGATTTTTCATGAAAAGACTTAAAAAATCTTGATATCATAACACCACCTCAAGTGTTAAGTAATTCAGAAATAAAAATTGAGCTGTTATTGTCGTCTTTCCCGAATTTAACGGATAATAATGAGGAAAAAAATTACATCAATGGAGACTACTAAAGTTTTTAAATATTTCTGTAAAGAGCGATATGGATATTGTTGAATTTTGGAATAAAATATCAACGTACAGAAATGGAGTCAATGAAAAATGTTTCGCTGAGCTTGTCAATTTCGTGCAAAAATTACTGAGTTTGCCCCATAGTTCAGCTACAGCCGAAAGGATGTTTTCCCAACTGAGTTTGATAAAAACTAAATTTCGCAACAGTCTTAATTTTAAAACTATTAATAGCATAATGCAGTCAAAAGAACTGTGTAAAAACGAAAATGATCACACTATGTATGGTCTACTAAAAAATCTTCATTTTAAAATGAAATTAATTTTAAGTACGCACTGCTATGATCTCAAATTTTAATATCTTTTTTATTACTATACTATGAAGTACAAATTTCGTTTATTTCAAATAAAAGGATTTATTATTTGGGATATATATATTGAAATTTATTATTTGGGATATTCTCCCCAACTAATCGTTAGAAACAAAATGCATTGGAAAAATTAAAAAATGTATTGTTGGTTGTGGTTTTAGCTCTTCATTACATTGATTGCCTACTATGATTATATATTTGTTGTAATTCATATGTAATATTGAATTCTCATATTGTATTTGATTTATGTGGTATAAACATCTGAGGTTGAATATTTTCAAACTGCTTAAACTTCACAATGTCGGCATATAAAGAGCTAAAGCCACAACAAACAATACATAAAAAATTTTTTAAGCGTGTTATTTTTTATATACATGTATAAACCCTAACAATATATATATATATATATATATATATATATATATATATATATATATATATATATATATATATATATATATATATATATATACATATATATATATATATATATATATATATATATATGCATATGTAAACATATTTATTTCTTTTGCTTGTTTTTATTGTTATTACAAGTGAAATTTCACTTCAAAATGCAATGAATTTTTAATAAGTAAATCTGTTATATTCTGAACTGCAAGTTTTGTTTACTTTATATTAAAAAAACTATTATTTTTTATATATGTATGTACATATGTACATACATGTACAAGCGTTAACTTATTACATACATACAGAAGTAGGTAAAAAAAAATATATTTGTTTTATTATTATTATTAACTGTATTCAAATCACATGCGTTACATTATAAATATGTATGTATTTTAAATGTTATTTAAAAAAAATACTACATATCATAAACTAAACATAGACCCGACAACTTTGAAAACGTGCATTAAGTTTGTGTGAAAGGGAGAGCTAATCTAGTTGTTTTTATATACACAAACTTTATGATTTATACAAAGTTTATGCAAAATATGATTCGGACCCTTTTTATACGTCAAAGTTGAGTATTCTGTGTATTCTGTGCTACATATTGAAATTTGTTTATTTTTTTCTCATTTTGTAACTTTTAAAGCGAATTTTGGTTGTAAAAATTTTTTGGTTGTGGCAGCACTGAATCCTACCTACATACAGTGTTGGGCAAAATACATGGTTTGCAGTATTTAAAATACAAAATACAAAATACTTGCTGATCATGTATTTAAAATACAAAATACTTTCAGGATATGTATTTAAAATACAAAATACAAAATACTTAAAAATCTGTATGTATTTAAAATACAAAATACTTCCATTTATTGCACGTATTTCAAATACAAAATACTTTCACGTCATGTACATGTATGTATGTATTTATGTATTGTTAATGACAGTACCGTATCTTCTATTCAACGTACGAGCCAACCCACTCAATTGTCTACAGTCGCCGAAAGAACACCTGTTAATACTTTATTAACTACTAATAACCTATCTAATAGATGTACTAGTCCTGCTCAAACTGGAATCAACTTAGATATCTCAGTGTATAAATTTTCTTACTCTGAACCAAGAATAGTGGCATCATTCAAGATTATTGTACCGGATGAGTTGTTTAATATAGTTATTTCTCTAAATTTCTGTCCTAATGGTATTTACGTTCGCGAATTTAATTTAAAACAAGACAAAGGAATTCTGTTCAATTGCCTTCAACGGCAACAAATATTGAAAAAAAACTAAACAAATATATTGAAAATTTATTCTTATATACCAAAATGTTCGTGGCATTAATAAGAAGTTATCTGCGTTATTTAATCAAAGTTACTCCTTTGACTATCATGCTATAGCATTTACTGAAACATGGCTTAATGATAATACATATATTGAACACGGAAATTTTTGCTGCTAAGTATACTATATATAGACGTGATCGTAGCAATAACATAAAGGAAGGTGGTGTCTTGATAGCAGTTTCTAGCCTGCTCACTTTCGAAGCTTTATCGTTTACGTCTTTTCTGGATATTAAATTTATGGCTGTTTTGACAAAATTCAACATAAGAGAATTTTCGTAGCGTGTTCGTATATCCCTTCTAATTCACCTGAAATAATTTACCAGAAACACTCAGACGCTATTCCCTCCGTTGTGCGAATGTCTAATCACAATGATACTATCATTGCAGTTGGTGATTTTAATATATCTATTATTTCCCGTTCTACCGTTCTACTGATAATGGTTAATTCACGCCCTATAAATCTGGCGCCAATGAGAAATACACTGAGTTTATTGATTGCTTACTAGATGTGAATCTTTATCAGATGAATGGCATCTATAACGATAATATTAAATTTTTAGACCTGGTTTTTGTAAATGATTATGTTGACACCTCTGTTCTTCGCACTGATTCATTCACTTTGCCAGAAGACCGCTATCATCCTATAATTTTAGTAAATTCATGTTTTTCATTATATACATCTCATTCTGCGGAAAAATCGATAGTCAATAGCTTATGCTTCAAAAAAGGCAATTATAGCAGGGTAACTGAGCTACTTTATAATACTGACTGGAGTAGTTTACTGTCAATTTCTAACTTTGAAAACAAAGCTGATGTCATCGATCATATTATTATGAGTTTCTACAAAGGATATATTTGATCTTGAACCAATGTTTTCCAAGAAAAACCTGTTCAGATTCCTTTGGACCGCCATGGAATACTAAAGCTCTTTTTAAAATTAAAAACAGCAAAAATAAATATTATATAAAGTATAAAAAATCTGGATCAGCATCAGACTTTGCTAAATACTCAGTTGCCGAATATAACAAATAAAATCAGAATTGCTATAACAGCTTTATCGTCAAAATTAAAAACAACCTTAAGAAGAATTGTTTCACAATTTTGTAAATTTAAAAAGAAAATCTGCTTCTTTCCACCTACAATGAAGTTAAATGAAAATGAATCAGATGAGCATGCCGAAATAAGTAACTTGTTTGCAGATTTCTTTTCATCTACTTATGCCAATGATCAAATTAGAGACACTGGTCTACTATCATGCTCCAATATTGGAAGTCAGTCTATCTTAATCCCTTTTATAGATGAATTGTCTGTTCTTAACGGTTTAAAGAAATTAAAATTTTCCTACAACAGTGGATCGGATAAAATACATGGTTTGCAGTATTTAAAATACAAAATACAAAATACTTGCTGATCATGTATTTAAAATACAAAATACAAAATACTTTCAGGATATATATTTAAAATACAAAATACTTAAAAATCTGTATGTATTTAAAATACGAAATACAAAATACGTATTTGTATTTTAAATACGTATTTCAAATACATGTATTTCAAATACTGCCCAGTCCTGCCTACATATAAGTATGTATTCTACATATAAGCACACAAAACAGATTCTAAAATATAGATTCTACATATAAACATCTACAAATAAAAAATAAGTCTTGTTTTCATACAGGTAATGTGCAAATAAGCTGAAGAAAAGCCATTGTTACCGATTTTTTAATTGTAGGGTTATAATAAGTATTTTTTATTGTTGCACAAATATAACTATATCGATTTGCACCGAAATTCATATTGCTTTAAGGTGAATTAGCGAGCCGTAAATGTAGAAATGTAAATGTAGATGTATCAGCTGATTGTTTCTATTATACAAATGCAAATGCTTACCCGACGGCAATGAAATGTAACAGTAACGTCTCAACCTGTTGAAAATAGAATTTCACGTAACCTCGTACGTGACAGATGTAGCCAGTGTTGGTAAATACAAAAGTAAACGAAAATGTGGCACAAAAACCCTTTTTTAGTAATTTTTTGGGTTTTTGATATTTTAAGCTTTTAAACTGTGAATCTTCTTTGAATATAAATAATAATATTTTATAAATTTAGTTGTTTGTGTCAATTGTTCCTTAATGAAAAGTAACAAGATATTTTTTATAATAGTTTGTGTGCACATGATGCAAATTTTTTTTATATAGCCAACAATCTAGTGAGTTAGAATGGCAGGTAGATAACATGGCTTCAAAGAAAATAATACTAGAAATAAGAAGGTCAGACCCAAAGCAAAATAACCAAAATATGTAAACAAAATATACAGAACGAGGGTATAAATAAAAATGTAAATACTTTCGTTCCTCAGTTCATAAGTAAATCTCATACATACAGTGGTATCTTCAAGTAATTATTTTTCATAAACTAAGAACGATGATTCTTAACTAGTGTGTATATTATCTTAGATAATTGTAAAATAATACTATTTGTATATACGTACAACCTATAGCACGTTCACAAAAAATTATTTCAATTATTATATATATTAAATGCATGTATAAAATTTATTTTTTAAACTTTATTGATAGAAATACCAAAGTTATAACAATTTAATACTTAACAAAAATGTTTGTTACCATTCATATAATTTGGGTACTTTTTCTACAAATCGACAAATCATGCAAACGCACTAAACTATCATCACTAATTCGAACGGCTTTTTGATTTCTCTTTATATTTTTTAAAGTGAACTTTATAGCTATATGCTTTCCATCAATAGCACCCACGCAGTTGGGCATATTTCATAAAACATTGAAATCTTTTTCAATATCCTGATATTGAGATGTTGTTGGCTCGCTTAGGTAAATTGGTGACAATATGCGCCACAACACATCGCATGATTGCAACACTATGGATCGTATCGTCGACTTACCAAGCTTGTGACTCCAAGCTAGAGATTGTAATGAGCATCCATGACCCAAATACCTAAAATAAATTGTTATATACTGACTAAAATCTTTTCCTTACAGCAATGTTGTTGAAAGTCTTTCTTCTGGACCAATTTGTTGTTTCGGCTTAGTAAGTTCATCACAAATCATAGCCAATAATAAATCAGGAGGCATACTTGTGTGTATAAAAAATTTTTCCTTATCTTTTTTTATGTTCCGAAAAACTTTTTTATTGTAGCCCGCGACGATATAGTCTTTGTTTATGGGTCGAACGCCCCACCTTCTTACCCTGCGTCTTTTCTTACTTTTATTGTCTCTGTACATTTTGCACAAATGTAAGAAATTCAAACCAATAAACAATTTTTCCGCATCCATTAGAATAAATTTATGTATTCTGTTTTAATACACATTCAAATATGAAAAAAAACAACCCTCATTTGTTTGGTTATGTTAAAAACACATGACACGGTTTCTAGCGTTCTATAAGCACATCAACATTTACATTTACGATACATTTACATCTACGATTTCTACGGTCGGCTAAATGGGCCTCCGTCTGACAACTTTAGTATTCTGCGTTTCGTTTCCGCTCAGTTTCTTTCAATTGTATGTATTCTGCATTGCGATCGGAGCTTCGTTTTTCTGAGTTATTTTTATTTATTTTATTTTATTTTTTTTGTGGACGGAGCGGTGTTCTTTATCTGTGTTTTTAGTTAAAAAGTTTAAAATTGAAAAAAATGTAAGTAGAAATTGAGATAAAATGTTCAGAAACGATAAAAAACACTTAAAATTATTTTTAATTAATTTATTTAATTAAATTTTTTTTTTGTTTTAAATTGTTAATTTTTGTGCCTGAATCTGATGTCTTTTTTAAGTATTATAGGTCAAAAACAACAAACACCAGAGCAATATGAAAAATTGGCATATTTAATAGCATCTAAAGCAGACATTGCATGTGGATACCACCAGCGATCAAAGGAAGAAGTAGCAGCGTTCTGAGAGGAAGTTGCAGGAATCCTAATGCACTAGGTCCTCCAAAAAAATGCCAGTGCATGGAAAAAAGCAAAAATATGTAAAACATATTTTAACGCGTCTTTGTTTAAACGAAAGTTCTTTTTAAATCTGTAAAAGCAAATTATTTTACATTTTAATCAGTGGTGCGATTCAGTAACTTTTAACGCTTAAACAGAAGCTAAATTTAACAACAATAGCTGTGGTTGGCACTAACGATTGTGCGATTCACTAACTTCGTTTTAATATCTTTGTTATAATTTGATAATAAGTGGCATCTCTGTTAAAATAAGAGAAAAACACAAAAAGGAATAGAAGAAAAACAAAAGAATGTGTGTCGACCAAGCAGTGTATAATAATATATTTTAATTATTACTTTACTAATTATTACTTTAATTATGATTAATAAAAGTAAAATTCTATAAGAAAATAATGTAAATAATATTGTATGTATAAAATGATTTTAAAATTTTACATATTTGCTGTAAAATAACAACTTGCCCTCTTTGCAAAAGAATACGTGCTTCTACTGAACAGCTGACTTGAATCGTTTCAGTAACCACACAAAAATTATTGCTGTTAAGATAACGCCAGTGAATGTCTTTAAAAATTTTACTGAATAGAAAAACCTTTAATTTTGCTATTCAAATTTTTAACCAACTCAACAGTTTTTAAATAAAGTTACTGAATCGATGTTGCTAAAGGTGTTACAAGAGGTGATAAAATAGACATTGAAAATGTGTGGAAGGATCTGGTAGCAGAGTTAAACAGTTTTGTTCCTCCAATACATGATGTCAATGGATGGAAAAAAGTATAGTTAAAATAACTGGTAGTTAAGAATATTTACAACAAGATTTACATATCAAAAAAAGAATAGGTACTCGGACAAATATGTGGGCTGTACGCGTTTGTAGAAAGGATAGGAAATGCAAAATCTGCAGGAGATGAAAGTGAAAGTGGTAAATCGTCATTATCAGAAGATGATTTAATTGAAGAGTCAAATTCAAACAATGTTGATTCAAGTCGCAAAAGAAAAGATGCAGAGTTTAGAGATTCTATTCCTTCTACGTCTAAGAGATTTTCGCAAAATATACGTAAAACACAGGCAGACGATATAAAAGAGAATTTAAAAACGTATGTTGAAAACGACATAAAAAATTAAAAATAATTATCTGAAGATATTAAAGAAATTTCCGAAACTGCAAAGAAAACGACGGACACTCTTAATATTATGTGTTGCAATATAAGACGTGTATAAAAATCCATTGAAAATTTAACTACAAATATTTCTACTGAACTAAAACATCATCACAAAGAAATGGAAAAAACACCAATAAAAAAATAAATGAAAGAATCTAGACTTGGAAATAAAGCAAAAACAGTTAGAAGAGTTAGGAAAAATGTAACAACTAACACACACAATTACTAACTAAAATTCCTGATTAAATAAAATGAATTCCTATTTTTTGGTTATCTAAATACATACATTTATGTATGTATGTATATTTGTTTAATTATTGCTTATTTTGCTGCTTATTGTTATAGAAACGAAACGGAATGAAACAAAAATGGAATATTAAATCGATTGAAATTCATCACACCTAAATCGTTTTTAAAATTGATTTCCATTTTTAAAACGATCGTTTTTCATCACATACCTGATTGTAAAATATTGGATTCATGATTGTGTAAACAAAAAATAATAATTTAAAGTATCATATTCATCAATCCGTACAAGCTCATCACTTTCAAAGGTTTTTACTTAAACGATCCCACGGAGAGTAATCGCTGCAGACATCACCTTATCCTTTTTAGGCTATGCGCTCGAATAAAAATTTTATGATTTTTATGAGTTAGCTTTTCGTTAATGTAGAATGGCGTTTAGCTATTGAAGCCAATTAAATTTAAAATAAGAGTGTCTTTTTCTCCCAAATATAACTGTTTATGGTTGCAAGATCATAGTTCCTATCATACGGACTGGAAAATTTTATGATAATTGCAGCATCTTGCGTTTTAATAACGTCCTTATTTTTATTCATCACAGAATATACACAGAATGCCCAACTTTGACATCTATAAAAGGCCCAAATCATATTTTGCATAAAGTTTGTATAAGCGAGAAAAAAACATAAAATTAATGCGGATGATGAAATGCATTAAAAGCAACAGCTTTACATAAACGTTTCGAACATATACATATTTGAAAAATGTAGAAATTATTTTGTGTTTTTTTGTAAATAGGTGGATGGAAATTTTACAAAACTGTATTAAAAAAATGTAATTAATAAATAATTTTAAAGATAACAATTGCTAAGTGTTAAATACTTATATATCCATTAATGGACAGACTATGAAAACAAAGTAATCTCAAGCATATCTGTGCTTGAAATGCATAAAACAAAAGACAATGAAATATTTAAAATTCAATTGTGTGTATATGAAATTTAATTAGTTAATTCCAATGCAAAAATATTCGTATTCTTTGCTAGCCCGCGTTACAAATTATAATAGTGCCATAAGTGGTGGGCGTGCAGTGGAGCTCTGCTAGATGGACATATACATGGACACACAAACGATTTGGTGGCAATATATCGCGCTACCTGCAATCAAAAGCTGATAATACTGCGCGTCGATTGATATAAAGGTCATATCCCGAGAAATTTCAGAAAAAATTATAGATCCAGCAGTTTCAGATAATAAAAAAATCGCTTAAAAATTTTTTTTTGTATTTTATATATTACACACAAACGGTTCGGTGGCCACATATCACACTACCTGCAATTAGAATCTGACAATAATGTGCGTCGATTGGTTTATAGGCTATACCCCGGGAGACTTTCAGAAAAAAAATTATAGATTCAGCAAACTTTCAAAAAAATAAAAAAATCTCTGAAAATATTTTTTAGTATTTTACATATTACACACAAACAGTTCGATGGCCACAAATTACGCTACTTACTATCAAAAGCTGACAATAATGCGCGTCGATTGATATATAGGTTATAATCCGGGAGACTTTCAGAAAAAAATTATAGATCTAGCAAACTTTCAAAATATAAAAAATCGCTAAAAATACTTTTTTTAGTATTTTACATATTACACACAAACGGTACGGTGGCCACAAATCACGCTACCTGTTATCAAAAGCTGACAATAATGCGCGTCGATTGGTATAAAGGTTATACCCCGGGAGACTTTCAGAAAAATATTATAGATCTAGCAAACTTTAAAAAAAAATTGCTGAAAATACTTTTTTTTATTATTTTACATATTACACACAAACGGTTCGGTGGCCACAAATCACGCTACCGGCAGTCAAAAGCTGATAATAATGCGAGTCCATTGATATAGAGGTTATACCCCGGAGACTTTCAGAAAAAATTATATATCTAGCAAAATTTCAGATAATAAAAAAATCGCCGAAAATATTTTTTTTTTGTATTTTATATATTACACACAAACGGTTTGGTGGCCATATCGCGTTACCTGCAGTCAAAGACTGACAATAATGCGCGTCGATTGATATATAGGTTAAACCCCGGGAGACTTTCAGAAAAAAATTATAGATCTAACAAACTTTTAAAAGATTAAAAGCCCAAAAGTTTTCTAAAACTAATTATTACCTTTCAGAGCGTTCTTACACTCATACTAAAGCGGAAGCATCGCTTTTATCCCGGAAGAGGGAGGAGGAGAGTGACTTTGGTAAGTTAAAATTAATAGTTATTGTAGGCTAAGCTGTCAATTACTTCATTGGTAGCTTAAACCACGAATACTTTATTAATTCCTATATTTATATTGCCGCAGAGACAATTACGACAGAGGGGGATGTATCAACAACAGACACGGCAGCCACAGCGGCAGCAAGGGTGGGAAGCAGAGCATCCACAGCAGGAGCAGCAGCCATATATGCATTATTTGCCCTACGGTCACATACCATATGCACCACCATGGTATGGCACTCCCCACTATGGCCCAATACAGTATCCTTATGGGCCAGTCCCACTGCCTCCACCTGCAGCTCTGTCGGTCTATAACAGCTCTCCACTACCACCTGGGCCACAAGCAGCTACACCACCGGTGGCACTTGCAGCAAATAACTCACAAGCAGCTGAACCATTGGTGGCATCTGTAGCAAATAGTGCGCAAGCAGGTACATCACTGGTGGCACCTGCAGCAAACAGCTCGCAAGCAGCTGAGCCACCGGCATCTGATGAATAAATAATCAATTTTGTGTTTTTTTTTTTTTTTTTGCTTTGGCTTAAAAGTATGATCATGTATACTATAAAATATCAATAAAATTAAAATTTTAAAATACGAACAATGTCGTATAATATTAATTAACAAATGCTCTTTAAATATGCTGACAACTGTTCAGACTTTTGTTTTCACTGTAGATGGCGGCTATAACATGGTAAATAACATGTAAATAATGACCCCTATCGCCAATAAAATGTGAAATTTTTGTTCCCATGAAATTTTCATTCCCCATGAAGGGAAATTTGCTATCGTGAAATTTATGGGAATGTTCGTTCCTGCTATCAATACGTAGTGAATGTAAAATGAGAAGAATGTATAAACAGGGAATAAGAATATAATTACAAATTGTATGTATGTACATATACATTTTGGTATTGTTTGGTCCACCTCATTTTCCCCGTTGGCTTTTCAAATTAGCTGCAGCCTTTGACCGGACATACCTATTTTTGGTCTATCCACACCTAATACAAGTTATATATGTATGTATGTATAAAAATGTACAATATATAAAATAAGACTACCTTCTTCCACTCACGGATTCTTTTCAGAAAAGGACCACCACTATTTAGATCTTCTACAAGAGAACTCCAGAATTCGCCCATCACATCTTTGGAAACTTACAAAACCACTAGCAATGGGTCGGTTGTTTTGCTTTCTATTGAGTAGGATGTCGCTTTGTAGTTTATTTGCTAATTTCGACCTAAAAAATAATTTTAAATAATCAGAATATTCGAAAGAAAATAAAAATTACTTACATTTTTATCCAGTTCCCTAGAGAAAACAAAGTGAACAAATTAACACAAAAAAGGGGAAAAATAATTTTGAAAGAGTCGTTCCATATCGTGAACGAATTTTCTTAATGGGAATAATTTTGTGCATGTTATTCCCCACTGAATTACATTTCGCACATTTGAAGGGAAAAATTATTCACGATTGCATCTTGGGAAAAAGGGAAAATATTTCGAGGGAAAAAACGTTCACGATAGGAGTGAATATCCTATATGTAGTAATGTATTTATATAAATAATTAGGTATATAATGGTTTAGGCCTACTGGGGATGCCAGCCATTAAAAACAATTGGCAACGTACTGAGTGTGGTACCTCAGTGGTAGTGTGGAAACCTACACATTGATGAAAGATTTTATTCCAGGGACAGAAAAGCAGGGGTATTACCTACCAATACATAGACTAATTGAATTTTATTTTTAAATTTCCATTTCCATATCAAATAAGTCTTAAAGAATGCATTTATTTAAAATAATTAGTGTATAGTGTATAATACAAAAATATTGTTTATTTTTATTATTTTTGTTAATTTATATATTATCTATACATTAAAAAGGTAAAAAGAAAATATGAAAAATTAAAAAGAAACTATAATTATATTAACTTGCAATAAGCGTTTTTAATTTATTGGAAAAATATAGTTATTAATTGTAATTATTTATAATTTTTGCATTTCGAATAATCACTGAAATATTTTGAGGTGTTCTTTTCAATATAAAAATTTCACTTAAAAATATTAACGGTCTAATTCATAAAAATTCGTTATTTCAGCCTTAAACTGTAGAATAGTTATTAAACAGACTTCGATTTATTAACTTGCAATAAAATTTTATATTCATAAACGATTAGTAACGCTGCTTTAGCAATTAAACTCTCTTATCAGATTTATCTATGCTGTTGGCAATGTACAAAATCCTCTCTCATTTTATGTTTAGTGATACAAAAAATTTAAATGGGTTATATGAGTATTTGGTTCAAATACAACAAAAATTAACAAAAAAATATTTGGAATCGATTGTAATTACATATATTAAGCTAAAAAAACAGTTTTCGAAATAATTTTCTACAAACGAAATTATAAAGTATAATAATCTTATAAAAAATGTACCTAAACACGTTAGTTTTTTTCATCGTTGAACGATTATTTAGGTACCCACCTGATTGCATTTGTTTGTGTATCACTATAATGTTTCAAGTATTTTTTTTTCATATTTTGTATATTTTGTTTACTCTTTGGGCAGCAAATGAAATAGTTCTATGTGATTTTGTTTTAATTTTTTATTTGAAATAGTGGAAAATGTAGGTGCACATGTGTGCATCTCAGATCTATACATATAATTATTGAGTACGTAGGCTCTTAACAGTGTGGTAGTTTTCAAAGCAATTGTTTTTTAGAATACATACATATGTACATAAGTATGTATGTATGTATGTACATAAGTAAATGTTACATTTTGAGCAAATGGTACGACAACGCGTGGTAAATGGCGTACATTATCTTTCTTTGTAGGGGACTCGCTTGGAATTTCGTCCTCAGAATTCTGACTGGTTGTGGCAGATATGCTTGTACTAGGGCGTGATTTTGAACCAAGATGTGAAAACTCTTGGGAAACTCTCCCGCCATCATACTTTATCATAGCTTTGGCCAGATTTATTTTGTATTGAAGCAATCCAAATTTATCTTTTGCATTTATGTTTTCTTGGGCACAACAGCTGACGTACATTATCCAACAGTTAACCACAACTAAGTCCAAAAAGTGAGCAAAGGATCGTACAGTCCATTTCTTTGTACGCATCCTGCTTCGATAGTAAGCTATTAATCTGTCACACAAATCTATGCCACCCATGCAGCTGGGCGAGTTATTTCAATTCTTTTTTTGTTTTCTTTTTTGCACCAACACTTGCAGGTATCAGCAGGGGCGCTACCTGAACAAGTGGATAGCAGCATGACTGCTTTTGTATCCATCCATTTAACTACACATATTCCGTCGTCATTTCGAGTGGCATAGTAGCCCTTCCTGTTAATATAATATTAGGATAAGTCATCTTCGGTTTTTTTGATGCGAACGTGAGTCCCATCAATTACACCAATAACGCTAGGAAAGTTTTTAATTGCTCTGAAGTCTCTCATTATTTCACTATATTCAACTGTTAAAGTAGGGTAATGGCTACAATAAAAATTCCTAATTTCAAACAGTGTTATGAAGCGATTAATAGACTATTAAACGTTTATGAATACATACTCTTTTTTCAAATTTCTCTTATTAATTTCTTATAAAGCTGTTATTGTGCGTTTATGAATTAGACCGTAAAAATATAAATATATGAAATGCACACAGCATTTCATCCATTTCTTCTTCTGAACCCTTGTATTTACCTGTGGCCATTAAAGGCTCTGTCAATACGTTACGTCCGTTGCGGCAACGTGTTTGACTGACATGACGTATAAAGAGTATAGAGTCGTCACAATAAATCCGTTGACGCATATGGCAAAACAGCTGTTTCGCATTGGTGGTAAAATTCAGTTTTGAGCACACACAACATTTTCTTACGAGTATCAAAAATTGATTGCCAATTGATTGCAAAAAATGGACACCTCACAATTAATAAAAATTATTTCAGTTATCCTTATGGTGTACGAAGCCGGCGAGTGCTTGAAAAAATTGTACGGGCGTAGAAGATATTGGGTGCGACCACTATTGCGAAATAGCGACTCGCATGGATTTTTCGCAACCACTTTTTGCTTCCCAAACGAATTCCCGCAAACCATAAGGATGGAGAAGAAGACATTCGATCTCCTCCTGACTTTCGTTAAAGGGGGGTTAACGAAGCACTCCAGAAGGCCTTCAATTTCACCCGAATGTCGACTTTTTATTACAATTGCGTAAGTTTTTATACATATGTATATACATATATGTAATCGTATGAGCCCGGTTAATATTTCTTTTATAAAACTTTCATAAAAATTAAGATATTTGGCGCATGGCGGAAGTAAGCAGCTATTTTCTGCTGCCTTTAAAATGGGAGTGTCAACTATGAAAGGAATAGTTACAGAAACCTGTGAAGTGCTTTGGGAAATACTTGGCCCAATATATTTATCAGTCCTACATGAAAATGAGTGGAAGCGAATCGCCAGTGATTTTTACACAATTTGGGATTTGCCAAATTGTGTTGGTGCCATTGATGGCAAGCACGTCAATTTAACTTGCCCATATAACTCTGGCTCCCAGTTTTACAATTATAAGGGGAACTACTCCATTGTCCTTCTGGCAGCCTGTGACGCTAATTACACATTTACTTCCGTGGATATTGCTGCGTATGGTTCCCAAAGCGACGGTGGAGTTATGTGGAACTCAAGATTCGGTCAACAGTTGTATAAGGGCCAACTGGATCTGCCAAAAGAAGAAGTACTACCCGGTACAAATAAAAGTTTCCCGCACTATTTCGTTGGAGATGCCGCATTCCCATTAAAACCATTTTTAATGAGACCTAATCCAGGTTTGCATGAGCAATTTATATTTTCCTTTTTTATTTTATGTACGAACGTTTTTTTTTTTGGAAGTAACTTGCCACCGGAGAGAGAAATATTTTATAAACGTTTGTCACGTGCCCGTCGGGTAATTGAAAATGCTTTTGGTATTTTGGCGAGTCGATGGAGGCTTTTGTTGTCACCCCTACAAATGAGCCCCGCATCCGCAGAGAATTTTATCAAAGCCACAGTACTTCTCCACAATTTCCTCAAAATGCACGATGGCAGTTATTGTCCGCCAGAATATGTCGACCGAGACGACGGCACACATTTAATAAATGGGCTGTGGCGTAGTGAAGTATCTGCCCCTTTGCAAAGAGCCAGGAGAACAGCTGCAAATAATGCAACAAAATGCGCATTCAAATTAAGGGATGAACTTATGAGCTATGTTGTTTCACGTCCGATTCACCAACATTCCCCGCAGTAGCTTAATATTTGTTTAATAATAAAAATACATATGAAATAACATTTAAATGTTTTATTTTTCATTTATCACATTGCGTTTCTTTTCATATTTCATTAAACTAAAAAATAAAAAAAACAATTCATTTCATTAAACTAAAAAATAAAAAAACAATTCATTTCATTAAACTAAAAAATTAAAAAACAATTCATTTCATACTTCAGAAAACTTACGGCCTGTTTGCCGATGTCGAAAGAAAAATTTCTTTCGCAATCTAAGCGAAAGAAAACTGATTTGGGTTTACCTAAATTGATTCTATGCGAACGATGGCTCGAACGACAACTCGAATGAAAACGTAAGTGTTTTCATACAAAAATGCGTTTGTCTATTTCGAAGTTGTTGTCAACTTTGCGAACACAAATTTCAAAATCAGGCACCAGTTATTTTGTGTTCGAATGACAATAATTTTTTGAAAAAATATATATGTAAATAAACAAATATTTTATGAAAAAAATTTTTAATTACCAAATAGCTTTTTTAGTTGTGAGTACATACATACATTCATACATATGTATGTACATTTGAGGTAGGTTATTGCCTACATATACATATACATATATGTACATACATACATACATACATAGGTACTTATTTTGTATTTGCTACTTGCAAAAATGACACATATTGTTTGCAGATTTGAAATCTGATTTGAAATCTATAACCAAAAAGACAACAAAAAAGTATGCAGGAAACAGGTGGTTGTAGTTATATTTTCTTATTTTGTAAACTTTTAGTTTGTTTTGGTTACATTTTATTTATTTCGACAGCTGATTAATTTCAAAAGGAGTTGCATTTGACTTCAAACAATTTAGTATTATTTTTTGTATTTTTAGAGGAAATTGCTGTAAAACAATTATACTTATAAGTTGGCACTACATCGGCAAACAGGCCGTTAAAAATTAAAAACTAAAAATTTCACATTAATATTGGAGATCATCTGATTATTATATTTACATTTCATATTACTTTACTTTTCAAAATTGCACACCATGTTGAGCAATTTCACCTTTAATAGATCTTGCTCGTGCTCGGAGTGCTTCAACAAATAACCGTCTAGCACATTTAAAAAATCAGCGTTGCGAGACACTGGCTTGGGACTCTGACTCTGTGCTGGCTGGTTTTTTATCCAATCAGACACAGAGTCACAAAGGGATTCGAATCTGTCTTCGTGCCTCTTTCTTTTTTCACAATGTTGTTGTCTAGGTTTACCTTCTGGTTCCATCGTGTGTGGTGTGGATTGCCCGAGAGGAGGTGACAGCTCACTACAAAACAACAACGGCTCCTCATATGTTGCATCTTCCCCTGCCAACTGCGTACTTGTAGATGTGTCGTCACTCGCCCATTGCATATTTGAAGAAGTTCTGGGAAATAAATTTGATTAGAAATCTCCACAAATATAATGGCAAAGCTTTGAAATTACCTGCGAGGAGCAACGTGTCGTTGCAAAAAAGACATCGCGTCCATATAGCGCCATCTACTCCCGTCCTTGGCACCACTTCCCGATGGAGGCTTGGCTCCGTTAACCTCCTTTACGAACATGTCGCGAAGGGACCTCCAGCGACTCTGGTATTGCTCCATATCTCTTATCAATATAAAATTAAAAATATAAATTTAAAAATTAACTCACCAGTCGCGTTTGTGGCAGCCGCCACAGTCCTTCAAGCTTTTTCTTTTGCAACCTTGTTGCGATATAACAAAATACATTTGTCAAAAAGACAAGGGTGCATCTGGTACCGCTTCTATTAGTAGAAATTCCATTTATAATAAAAATTAATTAATAAAGCCAAAAGAAAAAGAAAAAACAACAAAGAAGCACACAAGAAAAAACAGCAAATGAAATAAATCAATCGGCTGATGTCTGTGCCGGACTTGCCGTACGGCAAAAGTTGAGAGTTGACCAACTTTAGGCCCATTTAGCCGAACGTAAATGTAGCCGAATCAGCTGATCGTTTCTGTTATATGAGAATGTATGCAAACGCTTAAGGTAGAATTAGCGAGCCGTAAATGTAGAAATGTAAATGTAGATGTATCAGCTGGTTGTTTCTATTATACGAATAGCAATGCAAATGCTTACCCGACGGCAATGAAATGTAATAGTAACGTCTCAACCTGTTGAAAATAGAATTTCACGTAACCTCGTACGTGACAGATGTAGCCAGTGTTGGTAAATACAAAAGTAAACGAAAATGTGGCACAAAAACCCTTTTTTTTTAGTAATTTTTTGGGTTTTTGATATTTTAAGCTTTTAAACTGTGAATCTTCTTTGAATATAAAAAATATTTTATAAATTTAGTTGTTTGTGTCAATTGTTGCTTAATGAAAAATAACATGATATTTTTATAATAGTTTGTGTGCATTTGATGCAAATTTATTTATATAGCCAACAATCTATTGAGTTAGAATGACAGGTAGATAACGTGGCTTCAAAGAAAATAATATTAGAAATAAGAAGGTCAGACCCAAAGCAAAATAACCACAATATGTAAACAAAATAATTAAAATAAGGATATGACTGTTTGAAGGTCAGACCCAAAGCAAAATAACAAAAAAATAAAAACAAAATATACAGAACGAGGGTATAAATAGAAATATAAATACTTTCGTTCCTCAGTTCATAAGTAAATATCATACATATAGTGGTATCTTCAAGTAATTATTTTTTATAAACTAAGAACGATGATTCTTAACTAGTGTGTATATTATCTTAGAGAATTGTAAAATAATACTATTTTTATATACGTACAACCTATAGCACGTTCACAATAAAAAAAGTATAACAACAGTTAAAACAAAGATTGTAATATAAATAATTCTGATATAAATTACTTAATGTAAATATAAAAAATAAAGATGTTCAAAATTATATCATACTTTGAATTATTATATAGATGTAAATGCATGTATAAAACTTATTTTTTAAACTTTATTGATAGAAATACCAAAGTTATAACAATTTAATACTCAACAAAAATGTTTGTTACCATTCATATAATTTGGGTACTTTTTCTACAAATCGACAAATCATGCAAACACACTAAACTATCATCACTAATTCGAACGGCTTTTTGATTTCTCTTTATATTTTTTAAAGTGAACTTTATAGCTATATGCTTTCCATCAATGAAATCTTTTTCAATATCCTGATATTGATATGTTGTTGGCTTGCTTAGGTAAATTGGTGACAATATGCGCCACAACACATCGCATGTTTGCAACACTATGGATCGGATCGTCGACTTTCAAGCTTGTGACTCCAAGTTAGAGATTGTAATGAGCATCCATGACCCAAATACCTAAAATAAATTGTTATATACTATACATACACTGACTAAAATCTTTTCCTTACAGCAATGTTATTGAAAGTCTTTCTTCTGGACCAATTCGTTGTTACGGCTTAGTAAGTTCATCACAAATCTAGCCAGTAATAAATCAAATAAATCAGGAGGCATACGCGTGTGTATAAAAAATTGTTCCTTATCTTTTTTTATGTTCGGAAAAATTTTTTATTTTAGCCCGCGACGATATAGTCTTTGTTTATGGGTCGCACGCCCACCTTTTTACCCTGCGTCTTTTTCTATTTTTATTGTGTCTGTACATTTTGCACAAATGTAAGAAATTCAAAAAAAAAAACAATTCTTCCCCATCCATTAGAATAAATTTATGTACTCTGTTTTAATACACATTCAAATATGAAAAAAAACAACCCTTATTTGTTTGGTTATTTTAAAAACACATGAGACGGTTTCTAGCGTTCTATAAGCACATCAACATTTACATTTACGACACATTTACGATACATTTACATCTACGATTTCTACGGTCGGTTAAATGGGCCTTTAGCCGACTGGAGGTGTCACGTTGCCGTAACGTCTGAACCTGTTGAAAATAGAATTTCACGTAACCTCGTACGTGACAGATGTAGCCAGTGTTGGTAAATACAAAAGTAAACGAAAATGTGGCACAAAAACCCTTTTTTAGTAATTTTTTGGGTTTTTGATATTTTAAGCTTTTAAACTGTGAATCTTCTTTGAATATAAAAAATATTTTATAAATTTAGTTGTTTGAGTCAATAATTCTTTAATGAAAAGTAAGAAGATATTTTTATAATAGTTTGTGTGCATTTGATGCAAAACTTTTTTATACAGCCAACAATCTAGTGAGTTAGAATAGCAGGTAGATAACATGGGTTCGAAGAAAATAATATTAGAAATAAGGTGATCAGACCCAAAGCGAAACAAAAATATGTAAACAAAATAATTAAAATAAGGATAGGATTGTTTGAAGATCAGACCCAAAGCGAAAAACAAAAATATGTAAACAAAATAATTAAAATAAGGATATGATTGTTTGAAGGTCAGACCCAAAGCAAAATAATCAAAATATGTAAACAAAATATACAGAACGAGGGTATAAATAGAAATGTAAATACTTTCGTTCCTCAGTTCATAAGTAAATAAGTAAAGTATATACGTTCAACCTATAGCACGTTCACAATAAAAAAAGTATAACAGTTAAAACAAAGATTGTAATATAAATAATTATGATATAAATAACTTTATGTAAATATAAAAAATAAAGATGTTCAAAATTATATCATACTTTGAATTATTGATGTGTTAACATCTATACGCGCGCCTCTAGGGCAGTAAACTATCAGTTTCAATACATACGCAAGTGTTAGGTGTAAGGTATGTAAGAGTAAATCATCGTTTGTTTGTTCGTTGCTTGGCAGTCGGTATTGAAAGTGATTATTGGGCGATTTTCATATAATTTTCCCACGCGATTTTCTCCGGAAATTCATAGCCGATTTTATTAATTTTTGGATTAAAACGCTAGTGCGGGTTTCGACGAAGAGTTTAGGCCAAAAATTAAGGCGATCCGATATCGGCGAGCGGATATTTAAGTGTTTTAATTCGGAGTAATATTAAAAAAGTGTTTTATGTTGATCTTCGGTTTTGTCTTATGCATAGCAAAGAGAATAGTGACGTGGTTATACGTACATATATAAAAATGAGATAGCAAGACAGCAACGTATGTAGCTTATGTATGTACAAACATAACAATGTATGTATGTACATTTGTCTGTTGCTTTGTATGCTCTTTGTTTTTTGTGGGTTTAATATAAAATAAATAAAAAAAGTTAAATTAAATTCAATAAACTGTTCTCTTTCATTAAATACTTTATATTAACTCTACCTCCGGGTTTGTGGGTCTGTGTTCATAGAAATCGAACAGGTACCGTGTAAAAAAAGGTGTTAACACATCGCCCGTGAGTTCGAACACTCATTGATTTTTATATATAAGTATGTAAATGCATGTACAAAACTTATTTTTTAAACTTTATTGATGGAAATATCAAAGTTATAACAATTTAATACTTAACAAAAATGTTTGGTACTATTCATATAATTTGGGTACTTTTTCTACAAACCCATAAATCATGCAAACACACTAAACTATCATCACTAATTCGAAACACATGACACGGTTTCTAGCGTTCTATAAGCACATCAACATTTACATTTACGATACATTTACGATACATTTACATCTACGATTTCTACGGTCGGCTAAATGGGCCTTTTAACCCGTTACGGCGTCATATACGTCGTGTATGTGACGTTCTTCATTAAAATATAACTGCCATACCTAAATAAAAGCGTCAAGCGCAACGTTTTTTTGTTATATTTGTGGTTTTTTTACGCCGAACTTTAACGCTGAAATGTCATACCTAAATAAAAGCGTCAACGTTATGTGAAAACGATTAAAACAGGGTTATCGAACAAACAAATAAAACAACCCTGATTATTTTAACAGGTTGCCGGAAGACATTGTTGTTTGTGATTTTGTTATTAAAATTTTGTTATTTAAATTAAAATTAAATAATTAACATTTGAAAAAATTTCTTATTTAGAAGAGTTAGAAGATTTTTTTCTCATTTGATAACTTTTAAAGCGAATTTTGGTTGTAAAAATTTTTTGGTTGTGGCAGCACTGAGCATTAACGACACATTAAAAAAATAAACAATAGTACTTCTGCAGTCAACTTCACTTCTTTACGCGTTGTCAAAATCGGATTTTCCAATTGTACGGCGTTGGCGCCGCGCTATTATGGTTTGCTTCATACAATTTGTATGCACATGAGAATTTTTGACAGCCAGACAACGCTTGACGCGCCAATTTAGGTATGGCAGTAAGCAATCAACTCAGCTGTCAGTCAAACACGTTGCCGCAACGGACGCAACGTACCAATTGTGACAGAGCCTTAAATACCACAAATATAACATGTAAGTTACATATTGAGTTGAATTAGAAGAACTCTGCTTTTTCGTAACATTCAATCAGTGTTGCCATTAGGATACGAAAGATACATTTTTCGTATCTTTTGATGACTTCGGGTACCATGTATAATCCTGACATTTTTCGTATCTTTTGAATCTGTACGTAGTGTACAAAAATTATATAATAAGCTTACCGTCTCTGACAAAGTTTTTTACAGTTATCATTTCGTTATGAATACTAAAAAAACAGTGACAACTAAATAGAAAAATAACATATACATATTTTGTTGTTATGTTTTCTAAGTTCTGCTGTCGTCTGCTTATTCTTGTGTACATATAAGTATATACTATACATACATATGTTAAGATGAAATTTTAGAAGAAAACAATAACGATCTTTACATATGATCCACCTAAATCGATGATTACTAGTAGTGCGAAACTGTTCTGAGGAAACATGAACATCTTTTTTATTTTCGTGAAATTTATATGAACTTTTTGATATAATCGCTTTAGTATAAGCGCCTTAACTTGTATATTAATTTTTACAAAAATAATTTGTTTTGATAACATCCAAAGATAGTTACATATAATTAATTTTAAAGTTTGCTTACTGTATTTTTAAAAACTACATACCTAATATTTATGACTTAAATAAATATAAAAAGGAATTTAGATGATATCATTTTCTTAACAATATTTATTAAATATGAAATAAGAATGTTATGTTAATAAATGCTAAACGTTAAAAATGGACTTTAATTTTTTTTCAAAATATATCTTTTTGGGAAAAAATTTATCTTTTTGGGAACTAAAATGTATCTTTCTTGAAATTTCACTGGCAAAACTGCATTCAATATATATTTTATCATTAATTATTAATTAATTAATTAATTAAAACACAATAATTAAACACAATATTATTTATCATTAAGAGGAATATTTACAGCAAAAAATAAAGAATAGATAAAATGGAATATTAGTAACCTAAATAATAAGATATTTAACTTACTTCAAAACATTTTAAACGTAACCTGGTTTCCTCTTTCGTAAATGTAGTCATCATACATTTAGCTTCGTGATACCATCTGAGAGTTTGCTTGTGACCACAAATGTTGCAAGAAAGATCCGTATCTAGTTCATTGTTCAAAAAATCGCTCTGCAATAAATTGAACGTGCGGATATCAAGTGTACTAGATCTAAATATTTTTCCGCATTTGGCGTTACCAAAGCGATATTTATAAAATTTATTCTAAAATATTAATAAATAGTTCGGTTAAATTTGTTAATTCAATACAAAATAACTGGGGAAAAAAAACTTACAAACTCTACAACATCTTCATTATCAATCTGCAGACAATGTTCACACCGACATTCAGTGATAAATTTCTCTGAGTTCTTAACGTCTTGTCTCGCGTTTACCTTTGCGATAGACTACATCATAGCAATTTGTTATCTCATCCCCTTTCTTTATGTCACGTAAAGCGTATGTGCTAATGAAACGTCCAACAAAGTTTTGTTGAAACATTTGAACGCAAGAATGAGTACAGAACGGTAGATTTAATGATGCTACTTCATCGTAATTAATAAAAAAATCCTAACTTCAAGTACTAAACACATAGACGACAGCAGACTTCACGACTTCACGGCTTCAAATGCAGCCAACTTCAAATGCTGCTCTGAAGTCAGCTTCATAATTATTTTGAAGACAGCAACAGCATAATAGTCAGCTGATGTGTATTTTAGCAATACAAATTTCAGGGATGCCGGATATATATTTTATAATGAATAATATTAAAGTTATTGATAAAAAAAAATGTAATAATATCACGAAAAACTATAAAAACATATAAATTTATTTCTTTATTGTATTTTTGTAATGTTCTTTTATGTTTAATACTAAAAAAAATTTTTTTTGTTTTTATTTATCCAATTTATATATATAGTGGCAACACCATATTTGTTTAGTGCCGCCCGTCAAAATAGAAAATAGCCTAAATTGGCAGCAGCAGCAAATGCTGTTGTGCAGTCGTGCTGCTGTGCTGCCGTTAAAATAATCGTTTTCATTTAAATACATGCATTTTATTTTTGACATATTGCTGCTTGCTGTCTGCTGTCGTCTATGTGTTTAGTGCTTCAGATGCCAAGGATTCGACCAATTATTTTCATTTAACATATGGAAGTCGGTAGTGGTCATCAGAGTTAATGGTACGGGGATTATAGTTGTTAAAGTAATACCATTGACGATACACTGACCAATATGCCGTAATCATAGGCTAATAAATATATTTATTTTTTTAGAATTATAAAAATATATTTATTTATTTATTATAAATATATTCTGTGGCCGTAATATCAAAGAACCTGTCAAAAGCATAAACTAAACTATATTATATTCTAACTACTCATAATTATACTGCCAGACTTTTTGTAAGGAACAGCATAAATGAAAAAATCACCCCTATCGTGAACGTTTTTTTCCCTCGAAATATATTCCCTTTTTCCCAAGATGCAATCGTGAATAATTTTTCCCTTCAAATGTGCGAAATGTAATTCAGTGGGGAATAACATGCACAAAATTATTCCCATTAAGAAAATTCGCCATATCGTGAACGACTCTTTCAAAATTATTTTTCCCCTTTTTTGTGTTAATTTGTTCACTTTGTTTTCTCTAGGGAACTGGATAAAAATGTAAGTAATTTTTATTTTCTTTCGAATATTCTGATTATTTAAAATTATTTTTTAGGTCGAAATTAGCAAATAAACTACAAAGCGACATCCTACTCAATAGAAAGCAAAACAACCGACCCATTGCTAGTGGTTTTGTAAGTTTCCAAAGATGTGATGGGCGAATTCTGGAGTTCTCTTGTAGAAGATCTAAATAGTGGTGGTCCTTTTCTGAAAAGATTCCGTGAGTGGAAGAAGGTAGTCTTATTTTATATATTGTACATTTTTATACATACATACATATATAACTTGTATTAGGTGTGGATAGACCAAAAATAGGTATGTCCGGTCAAAGGCTGCAGCTAATTTGAAAAGCCAACGGGGAAAATGAGGTGGACCAAACAATACCAAAAGTTTGTCAGTTAGCGAGCAGTGCATATATGAATTAATAGGAATGAAAGAGACGGTAGAGGGCTTAGAAAATTCCTTCAGCTTTGGTTTGCCAGAAGACTTTTATGGAGGAGAAAACTTGAATTGTTGATTTAATTACTTATTGATTTTAAATAAATACTTTTCAATTTAATTTGAGACATGAATATTTGTATTTATTTACCTTTCTAAAATAAAATACTTTTTTAAATGTATATGTACATACATACAATTTGTAATTATATTCTTATTCCCTGTTTATACATTCTTCTCATTTTACATTCACTACGTATTGATAGCAGGAACGAACATTCCCATAAATTTCACGATAGCAAATTTCCCTTCATGGGGAATGAAAATTTCATGGGAACAAAAATTTCACATTTTATTGGCGATAGGGGTCAATAATTTTCACCACACGTTGATTTTGCTGGTTTGTATGGTTGTTGTCACACACTCATTATTTTTGAAGAAGCCACTTATATTCTTACTACTCATAATTATACTGGCAGATTTTTTGTAAGGAACAACGTAAATGAAACAATAACTTTCACCACACATTGTTGATATCGAAATTTTCATTATGTTAAATTACAATTATAATAATTTCAATCAAATAATATTAATATGCTATTATTTCCATAAAAAATACAGATAAGAATTAAGTTTTGCATATCTCTTCATTCTTTTCAAATCTTGAGCTAATCTTTTATTCTTTATTAAAATACTAACTATTACGTACATTCCGAGAGAACGATAAAAAACTTTTGGGCTTTTAATCTTTTAAAAGTTTGTTAGATCTATAATTTTTTTCTGAGTCTCCCGAGGTATAACCTATATATCAATCGACGCGTATTATTGTCAGCTTTTGATAGCAAGTAGCGTGATTTATGGCCACCGAACCGTTTGTGTGTAATATGTAAAAGCACTAAAAGTATTTTCAGCAATTTTTTTATTTTTTGAAAGTTTGCTAGATCTATAATTTTTTTCTGAAAGTCTCCCGGGGTATAACACATAAATTTATTTATACCATGTGTTACTAATCAAATGCGTATGATTACCCAAAGATTCAAATTTCATGCAATAGCAATTTCAGACCTTAAAAATATAGTAAAGAAATTGAAAAACAAACCGGATTACTGTAAAATATCTACAAAAATTATTCTTGATAATTGGCATATAATAGGAAAAACTTTACTCGAATTTGTGAATAAATCATTGGAAACAGGACAGTTCCCATAGAATTGGAAAGAAACTATGATAACCCCAGTTGAGAAAGTGGCAAAGACAAAAAAATGCGAAGAATATCGTCCCATAAATACATTAAAGACATGTGAAAAAATATTAGAAAAAAATAGTAAAAGAACAGTTGGAAAAATATATGAAGACATTAATTTATTTTCAAAATATCAATCGGCTTTTGGAAAAAAATTTTCATGTGAAACGGCTGTAAATTTTGTTATAAATCGGTGGAAAAACATTGAGAAGAGTAGGAAAATCATGGCGATATTTTTAGATTTTAAGAGAGCATTTGAAACTATAGACAGAAAAATATTAATTCAGAAACTATATATGTATGGCATCCAAGGCAAAGAGCTTAAATGGTTTGAATCATACATGAAAAACAGAAAACAAATGACTAAAGTTAATGGAATAAAATCTGATATAATTATTAATGATTTCGGTGTCCCACAAGAGTCAATATTGGGTGCCTTATTGTTTATCATATATATTAATGATATGCCAAATATACTAAATAAATGTGAAGTTGTATTATATGCAGACGATACACTCATATACACAGAAGTGTCCACAGGTGAAGAATGTCGAGAAAATATGACAAATGACATAAATAATGTTAACATATGGTTAAAAATGAACAAAATAAAATTAAATGAAAATAAGACAAAAATTATAGAAATAAATATGAATAGTGAAACAACATTCAAAATAAACGAAGAAGCTATAGAGAAAGTTCAAAATATAAAATATCTTGGATTTGTAATAGATCAAGAAATGAAATCTTTCTCTGAGAGTCTCTACAATAGTTAATGAATTCTTGTCATTTAAGTGGTGGACTGATACATGTTTTGTAAGCTTGTCAATGCATGTTAAAAAAGTTGTGCTTTTGTTCAAAAACCAAATATCTATATGAAGTATTTCATTTGATTTTACTGGTGTTTCTGTTATGCACAATTCTGCTTGTATAGGTTGCCTATCATATTTACACATATTACATATCACACAATTGTTTATAAATTTATGAATTTCTGTTTTTAAATTTGGGAAATAAATAATATTTTTCAATTCTAAAAAGGTTTCATCAATTCCTCTATGATTTTTTTCACAATGATATTTATCTATAATTTCTATGATTTTCTATATTCAAAACATCTACTACTTTTTTAGTACAATAAATAAATTTCATTCCTGGAGCATTTGAAAAAATGTACTAAAGTATTTTGAAAATCCTTAAATATTTTAACATTATCGCAAAAAATAGCTACAGTTCCTTTTATAGGAAAAATTGATTTTAAATAAGTCAATATTCTTCCTTCAAAGTATCGCTGTATTGTTATTGTATGTCTAATCCTGTTTCCATATAAAATTTCTTTTTCATACCGATTTCTATATCCTAATGTTAAAATAATTTGGTTTTTATAAATATTTATTGGAGATTCAGAAATAGGAATATGATCATTCAAATTTTCGTCTCCACTATGATTTGTAGCTTTGCCAGAATCAACATTTTTCATTTTCCTCAGTCAAAGCATTAACACCAAGACGACTGAGAAAATCCGCTACTTTGTTAGTTTTACCTTTAATATATTCCACTTCATAATTATATTCACTAAGTTGAATCTTCCATCGTTGTAATTTTACATTTGGTTCTTTCATTGAGTTAAGCCAAACTAGAGATCTATGGTCAGTTTGAATTTTGAATTTCCTTCCGAATAAATAAGGTCTAAAATATTTAACGGACCAAACAATTGCCAATAATTCCTTTTCTATTGCGCTGTAATTTAATTCAGTCTTGTTCAGCGTTCTTGACATAAAAGCAATTGGATGACCATTTTGGGATAATACCGCATCTAATGCTTCGTTACTTGCATCAGTTCTTAAAACGAATAATTTGTCAAAATGGGGATATGATAAAACTGGTGCATTACATAAAATTGACTTCAATTTATTAAATGAATCGATGTAACGCTGATCGTTAACGTCGATTACAGAACCTTTTTTTTAAGTGTGCAATCATTGGCAAAGCTACTTGGCTATAATCTTTTATGAATTTTCTATAAAAACCCGTCAAACCTAGAAACGATCTTATTAATAGTTTTGGACAATGAAATTTTTTTAATATCATCTATTTTTTCATGGTTGGGTTTTATTCCTTGAGGAGTAATTATGTGTCCTAAATACTCAGAATCATGCTTAAAAAAATTGCATTTATCAACTTGAACTTTCAGGTTGTATTCAGACAATCTACTAAAAATTCTTTTTAATGATGAAACATGCTCTTCAAGAGAGGTAGAAAATATCAAAATATCATCCATATAAACCACACAAATATTATTTATAAAATCTTCAAGTACTTCATTTATCATACGTTGAAATGAAGCTGGTGCATTTTTCAAACCAAATGGCGTTCTTGTAAACTCGAAATGACATTTTGATGTGGAAAAAGCCGTTTTGTGTCTATCTTCAGGGGAAATTAAAATTTGATGGAAACCTTTTGCTAAATCTAAAGTAGTAAAATATTGCGAATTTCCTAATTTTGAAAACAAATCTTCCATATTAGGAATCGGAAATTTATCTTCAATCGTAACATCATTTAGTTTTCGATAGTCCACTACGACCCTCCATTTTGTTTGACCAGAATTATCAAGCTTTTTAGGAACAACCCAAATCGGAGCATTGTAAGGGCTACTTGATTTTGTTATTATTCCTGATTTTAGCATTTCATTCACTTGTTTTTCTACTTCCACTTTACGGATTTCAGGGAAGCGATAAGTTCTCGAATAAACAGGAATATTATTAATAGTTCGTATTTTGTGTCTATATTTACAAACGGATGATAAGTTATCACCTTCAACATAAAAAACATTCTTAAATTCTTTGATTATTTCTGCCAAAACACTGATTTCTTCACCATTAGCATTCTGGGAGTTTAATTTTTGTAAAAGTAAATCAATTCTAGGTTCATTAAAATTAATATCAATTTGAGTATCTTTTACAAGATTATTATAATTTGTATTCTAATCTGCTAATCCAAAAAAAAAAAAAAAATCAAAGAAATTTTGGCATCATTTGTCACAAGTAGGTTATTAGTAAAATCTATTTTTGCTCCTAAAGGTTTTAATAAATTTGATCCTATGATACCATCAAATTCATTGTGAATTTCTGTTTCCAACATTTCTATTTTTGCATTAAGACGATTAAATTCCTTAAAGAGTGGAATTGTGATTTTGGAATCTGAGAAAGTTCTTGAGTAAATTGTTCTTAAAATGATTGGATTATCAAGTTGACTTCTAAAACAACTATGAAATAAACCTTTCCTAGCTATTGTTGTACCAGAACCCGTATCGATTAGTAGCTTTATTGGTTTTGTTTTAGTTGTAACTATTATGAAGGGAAGATCTCTTCGGCCAATAATTGAAAATTTGAAGTTTGTATATTATCAACTTCCATTTGTAATGGATAGTCCACACTCTTTTCATTTAATTTATTATGAATACTATTTTGTCCTGAATTTTGTTATCTATTTTTTATTTCTGTTATTTGTCCATTATATATTTTGGGTTGAAAAGTAGCAGAATTCCTATATTTATTAAAATTAGAATTTCTATAATTTTGATGATTTGGTCCATTTAAATTATGATAAGTTCTAGATGAAAGATTCTTAGCTTGAAAAGTATTGCTTGAATCTGCTCATTATTATAAAAACTGTTTTGATTTTCAAAAAGTTTATTATTATATGCCGTCGAAAAAGATTGCAGGTTTTGATAAAAATATTCTGTTTCCACCAAAATTTCTTTTGCTTTCAATAAAGTTTGAGGATTTCTTGAGTTAAGTACTAATTTTGATTCATTTGGAAGCTTACTTATACAAATTTTTAAAACCATTAATTCATTATTTTTACAGCTAAACCAATGATTATCTTTATCAATACTAGATTTTAAATTTAATTTAGTTAAGAGTTTCAATAAATAATCATAAAAATCATTAATGCTACTTCGAATCTCCGCGATCTTAATTTTGTTAATAATATTTTCAATACTCTCGCTTATATTAAAATTAATTCGTAAGATAATTTTTACCTCATTCCAATTGATTGGGTTGTTGTTGTTTATAAGAGTTATGTTAGCTTTCCCAACAATTTTGTTTCTTACTCTTATATCAAATAACGTATGAAAGTCGTCTGCAACTAATTTTCGTAATTCCTCGACATGCAAAATAAACATACCAAGTTCATCCGGATTTCCATCAAACAACGAAATACCATCTAAGAGGTTGAATATATTGAAGGCCATTTCTTAAATTCTTCAAATTAATGCAAATCGAGCAATTGCTCCTTCATCTAATCAATTTTTCCTCTTGAGAAATTGTTCTTTGCTCTATTCAACTTGTTTTCCTTAAAGTTTTTAACTGCTCCTTAGAGTATGCTGCAAATTTTTTGTATAACACTTCTTTTCCAGCAAACTAAGGGTTAGTTCGTAACTCCGACTGCGCCAGTAAAATAACTTTATATTTATTTGAAATAAATATACAAATGTTTCTTTATTCCTTTTAATTGTTTTAGTTTTTTTTACAAAAATAAATAACATTAAACAATTTCAATTATTCTTCTTTCAAATTATTTCTACAATGAAAATTATTAAAATTACAAATACTTATATGAGTATTTGATTTGAAAAAAATAAAAATAAACGTACAAACATATCGTTTAAAGAAATAAAATAAATTGGTATTAAAGTTATAACAATTACAATAGAAGTAATGATTTAGGATATAAAGGAATATTATATAACTAGCGGCAGCAAGGATGGGAAGCAAATCAGTAACAAGAGTGGCATCCACAGCAGGAGCAGCAGCCATATGTGCATTATTTGCCCTACGGTCACGTACCATATGCACCACCATGGTATGGCACTCCCCACTATGGCCCAATACAGTATCCTTATGGGCCACTCCCACTGCCTCCACCTGCAGCTCTGTCGGTCTATAACAGCTGTCCACTACC
The DNA here is from genome assembly GCA_963681545.1 of Germaria angustata. Lineage (NCBI taxonomy): Eukaryota > Metazoa > Arthropoda > Insecta > Diptera > Tachinidae > Germaria > Germaria angustata. The sequence continues at coordinate 89,958,464 of OY812998.1, forward strand.
ACAAGCAGCTACACCACCGGTGCACTTGCAGCAAATAACTCACAAGCAGCTGAACCATTGGTGGCACCTGTAGCAAATAGTTCCCAACAGGTACATCACTGGTGACACCTGTAGCAAACAGCTCGCAAGCAGCTGAGCCACCGGCATCTGATGAATAATTAATCAATTATTTTGTGTTTTTTTTATTTTGGCTTAAAAGTATGACCATCGGGTATGTTCTAGAATCCGAATTCACTCGAAAGTGGATTACTTTAGCATTTTGGTGTTCTGCAATTCACATCCCCATGTTTTTATTCGTTTTCAATTAGAGTAGGAAGGGGTGGGTGAAAGTAAAACGAATCGTACTTTATTCTTATAAATACTAACATTATTACGAAAAATACAATTTTGGTTTTTAGTTTAAAGTGTTTTTTATTGAACTTCATCAAAAAATTTAATTTTTCACAGAAATATTAATGCAAACAAATTTTTTTAAACTTTGCCAAAAATTTCAATTTGGTTTTGGCAGCTCTCAGTTGTGTAAAAAAGCATGAAAAAAATACAACAATTTTGTTTATGTTCGAAAACCCAAAGTTGCCCTACATAATAAAGTTTGATATGTCAATCTTTTTTGAACTAAATCTCAATGCATTTAGATCTTATTGATAAAGAAAAATGAATTTTTTTGAAGGAAATTAAAAATAATTTCATATATATAAATCTATTTAAACAATAATTATAATAATTCGATTGCATTTAGTTGTAAAATCACAATGTATTAATCAGGCAATACTTTGTTTTAACAACATATGGTGCCAAGACAACGTAGTCGATATGCCTATAGCCGGCAAACGGCCGCGCTGATAAATAACGCAACTAGAAGAAGAAAAGAGAATAGAATTAATAATCTCTTTTAAAAAATTGTAAAATCAAAGCCAGCTTGTAAGGTCTTTGTATTTGTTGATGTGAATTTAAACTAAGAAGAGCATGTTTCATATTCAAAAGTTGTACGATGTAACGGTATATCAAATCCAGCAGATCAACCAAAAGCAAATAATTTTATTTTCGTTCGTTGTCTTTTTTGAGAGTATTGAATAATTTTATTTTCATTCTATGTTTCTTTAAGAATATTAATTTTGTTTTTATTCGCATAGAAAATTAATTGAAAAATTTGAATATCTTTGTTTTCATACTCTGTAAATTGTTTTACACCCAATTTTCAAGATGATTTTTTAAGACATGTCTTTTTTTATTTTCTTTTAAAGTTGCTCCCAAAATCATGTCACATTTTCATGATGATTTTTAAAACATGTCTACTTCTTCACTGTTGTTGTAAAAAAACCTCTTATTTGACAGCCAGAGTTGTATTTTTTACTTTATCTTTAATTCCTATAATTTGGGCGCCAAAAACGGAATTTAATAACTTGAGAAGTAAAAAGTATTTAAAAAAGTAAATTTTCTTAAAAAAATCAAAATTGGGTGCTATACAGAAAAACCTCGAAGAAAGCAATGGAGGTAAAACTAGTTGACTAAAACTAGTGAGTGGGTGAAGCAATGGCGGAAATGCTGAGTGGAGCGAGGTACATTTTCGTTTCTTATGAACGACTTCTTGGGAGATAAGTCGTCTTTTCTAAACTATATCAGAATAAGCCGAGAGACATTTAATTTGATACTCGCAAAAATCGAAGGTGATATAGTAAAACAAAATACCATCTTGAGAGAAGCGATAACTCCAGCAGAGAAACTGGCAGCCACACTTCCAATACCTCGCTACTGGAGAGTCCATCAAAAGCACAAATTATCAGACGAGACTATGGGAAACCTTTCTTTGTTGTGCAGTTCCGGAAGTATGCCAGGCAATTTGGAAACACTTTAAAAATGAATATTTAAAGGTTTTTGAGTAGGTACATATGTATATGAAAAATAACTTATTTTATTGTGCCCATAGAATGTAATACTTTGGTTTATTATTTTGAAATTAAAATGAAACAAGTTAAATTATTATAAGTACATTAATTGAAATAAATTCGTCTTTTATTAAAATATAACTTTAAAAATTGTATAACTTTAAAAAGTATATATCATTAGCTCTTGGCAGATTGTGAACAAAGAACTAGATCGCTTGACACGGTCCATATATGTAGGATTAATTCGTGATATTTAGATATTAAAAGCTCCACAATTTCGTTTTTCCACATGGTTTATATTTATTTGTACTTTTTATTTATATATTAATATATGTATGTATCTTTTATATACACACAAAACAAAAAACAAGCACTTGTCGCTTTAAAACAAGAAAAATAAAGAAGAACACAGAGAAATAACCACCTTAACAGACGAATGCAAATAAAATATAATAGTAAAATTGCGAATGACAGCTAAAAGGAACAGATGTATTTTCTTCATTGTTGTTGTAAAAAAATCACGAAAACAGAAACCATGTTTCTTTTGCTACCCCTCTTTCTTATCAACCTAATATGCCTACAAACAAACAAGACATGTCTTAAAGACAAGTAAAAAAATCATCGTGAAAATTGGGTGTTACTTTTGTAATTTGTTAATTTTTTTGCAACTTTTTTGCCGACCGCCGTCGGTTTTTGCGTAGCTGTGGCCGTTGACATTTAGATTTTTTTCGAACATAAACTTCGAATGTGGAAAAAAATGCTGAATTCAGAACACCAATTTATAAATTATGGGGATTCAAAAGTTTTTCGTTTTCAATCCGAGTCGAAACCTGGAACATACCCGCATATGTATACTATCAAATATCAATAAAATTAAAATTTAAAAATACGAACAATGTCGTATAATATTAATTAAAATATGCTCTTTAAATATGCTGACAGCTGTTCATAATTTTGTTGTAACTCAATGGTAGTGTGAAAACCTACACATTGATGAGATTTTATTCCAGGGACAGAAAAGCTACCAATACATAGGCGCGTGCAACTAACATATTGGTAGTAGTTATATTTTTGATTATGCACATACATATGTACATATAATTTCCATTAAAAGAAATAATAAACACAAAAAATTAATTTTTCAACATACATATAACTTTTATTTCATTTCGAAAATATGTTAACATAAACCTGCACATATTTTAGGAGGTAAACGAATCTACAGATTGGGTAAACTCGTTGCTTGCAGTAACGATACCGAATGGGAAATTAAGACTGTGCCTTGATCCAAGAAATCTGAATAAGGTAATAGTGAGAGGTTTGATTTTCCAACTATAGATGAGTGTAAATCAAAAATGAGTGGTTCTAAGTTTTTTAGCTTGTTAGATGCGAAGTATCGGTTTTGGATGATACAGCTTGAATCATCTAGATTGTGTACGTTCAATACGACTTTTGGTAGGTACCGGTTTTTGCATTTACCTTTTGCTATAAGTGCAGCTCCAGAAATTTTTTGGAAAGAAAAGAAATTAAAATTAAAATCAAATAAAGTAGTATTAAATAAAGCTCAAATTAAATAAAGTTTTAGCAACTACAATATACAAGTACAGTAAAGTTGGTGTATAATAAAGCCAATCTACAAAAATTCTATAAAACACTTTTATTCATAATAACGAACTTTTGCTGGAAGTACTGCGTTCGCTTCCCAAGATACTTCACCATCGAACGCAATTCCCCACTTAACCTCGTTAACAACTACGGCTCTGCCACACTGATGGCATTTAAATTAAAAATACTAACTTGGTCGGATCTTTCGGGAACCGGTAGCCCTTCTCACCAGCTGCACATCCCATTATACAGCGTTGGCTCCTAAAAACAAAAATTTATAATTAGAAATATACATATGCTAAAAAGTTTTTCATGTCCCAATGATGTCAAAACTAAAACAATTAAACAAACCTGTGAACATCGGTGACTCCTAAAAAAACAATAATTTATAATTATGTATATATATTAAATAAAAAATTTTCATACTTACAATTCTTCATCCGCTGCTGTTGGCTCCTTTTTATCACAGAATATAGCCTAGATTATGCTTTGCAATATGAATATCTAGGCTTTACATTTATTTATATAACTTTCTACGGTTTCTATTTATTTATTATATATTTATTAATTTTTATTAATATTGTGGCGCAAATTTAATTTATTTCATTTCATATTTGCATTTATCACAGAATATACACAGAATACCCAACTTTGACGTTTAGAAAGGGTCCGAATCATATTTTGCATATATGTAAATTGTATAACGTGCATAAAGTTTGTGTGAAGAGATACCTATATAAAAACAACTAGATTAGCTCTCCCTTTCACACAAACTTTATGCACGTTTTCAAAGTTGTCGGGTCTATGTGTAGTTTATGGCATTTATTTACTATATCGAAATGTCAAATCATAAAGTTTGTGCGAAAGAGATATCTACACAAAAACCAATAGGTTTGCTATCCCTTTCACGCAAACTTTAGTATGTTTTCAAAGTTGATGTTTGTTTACATTTTTGTTATAGATTTGCTGATTTGTATGGTTGTTGTCACACGCTCATTATTTTTTAAGAAGCCATATATATTCTTACTACTCATAGTTATACTGCCAGACTTTTTGTAAGAAACAACGTAAATGAAACAATAATTTTCATTACACATTGTTGATATCAAAATTTTCATTATGTTTAATTACAATTATAACAATTTCAATCAAAATAATATTAATATGCTATTATTTCCATAAAAAATACAGTTTAGAATTAACTTTTGCATATCTCTTCATTCTTTTCAAATCTTGAGCAAATCTTTTATTCTTTATTAAAATACTAACTATTACGTAAATTCCCAGAGAACGACACAAAAATTTTTGGGTTTTTAATCTTTTAAAAGTTTGCTAGATCTATAATTTTTTTCTAAAAGTCTCCCGGGGTATAACGTATTTTTAATCGACGCGCATTATTGTCAGCTTTTGACTGCAGGTAGCGTGATTTGTGGCCACCGAACCGTTTGTGTGTAATATGTAAAATACTAAAAAAAGTATTTTCAGCGATTTTTTTTATTTTTTGAAAGTTTGCTAGATCTATAATTTTTTTCGGAAAGTCTCCCGGGGTATAACCTATATATCAATCGACGCGCATTATTGTCAGCTTTTGACTGCAGGTAGCGTGATTTGTGGCCACATAACCGTTTGTGTGTAATATGTAAAACGCTAAAAAAGTAATTTAAACGATTTTTTTATTTTTTGAAAGTTTGCTGGAACTATAACTTTTTTCTCAAAGTCTCCCGGGATATACTCTATACATCAATCGGCGCGTATTAATGTCAGCTTTTGATTGCAGGTAGTCTGAAGTTCTTTCCTGTTATGGGCGTAAAACTAAATGTGTACTTTTCGGCAACGTTTTTCATTATTTCTTAGTCCACAAAATTTACCCTAAAGGTTCCCGTGCAAAAACTGTTATTACGATTTGCGTGCACTGTTATTTGCTATAGATCGAAGGTAGCACCATATGAATTGGAAGTTTAGTTCTCCTATTATTGATGAAAAACTCTATATAAAAGTGGTCTAAGTAAATCTTAAATATATTCTGAATTCTTCAAATAATTTTTGTGACAACTGAAAAATTTTATTTAAGACCCTGAATGCTACAAACATCAACACTTTTCTTTTAAATTATTTAATATATACCTATAAAATCTTTGCATTCAATTCAGCAATTTTTTTCATTCTTTGCTTACATATACAACGGGGAGGGTTTGTCAATACAAAAAAATAAATTTTAAAAAGTTTGTTTTCTTCACGGCGATTTTTACAAGTAGGCAGCACAGTGGCAGATGATTCAATTTGATGTGTTCTAAATTAAATAAATTTTTATAAAATAAAAAATATACAAATGAATAAAAGTCGAGTGCATGTTCTAATAGCTATTTTGTTAAATAAATATAAAAAATTTACAAATATACTTATATATTACACTGTGTGTAATTTTTTAAGTCGTGGCAAAATAACCATATACGGACACCACTACGTGATAAAAGACTAAAAAAAAAGACCCGTGTCTCCCAATTTTTCCCAAAGTCATGCACTTTTTTTATGGGCCGCCAAAGATTTGGGGCCTCGGTATCATTTTCGCAAAAAAGTGATCATTTTCTCGGGCTCATATCTTGCAAACAGTTCCGAATTTCGATTTACTCTCTGAAGCAAACTTGTAGCTCTTGTCATAAAGAACAAAAATAGCGAACATATAAAATCAAAAAAACTTCACCTTTCAGATAAAAATCCCAAAAAACTTAAAAAAATTCGATTTTTTTTTTTAACTTTTTCTTTTGTTCAGGTCCATAGGTAGCAAACCGTTCAAAATTCAAGGAAACAATCAACTACAAAAATTTAGCTAAGATCTCAATAAACAAATTTCTACAACATACAACAACATTTTTTAATTTCATTTGTTTTTCACTTTTGCGGCAACCTAAGCGCTATCTAAACGGTGTTCAGAATTATTCCCAGGAAGTTTATATGTTGTAGAAATTTGTTTATTGAGATCTTAGGTAAATTTTTGTAGTTGATTGTTTCCTTGAATTTTGAACGGTTTGCTACCTATGGACCTGAACAAGAGAAAAAGGTAAAAAAAATCGAATTTTTTAATTTTTTTGCGATTTTTATCCGGAAGGTGAAGTTTTTTTGATTTTATATGTTCGCAATTTTCGTTCTTTATGACAAGAGCTACAAGTTTGCCTCAGGGAGTAAATCGAAATTCGGAACGGTTTGCAAGATATGAGCCCGAGAAAATTATCACTTTTTTGCGAAAATGATACCGAGGCCCCAAATCTTTGGCGGCCCATAAAAAAAGTGCATGACTTTGGGAAAAATTGGGAGACACGGGTCTTTTTTTTAGTCTTTTATCAAGTAGTGGTGTCCGTATATGGTTATTTTGCCACGACTTAAAAAATTACACACAGTGTAATATATAAGTATATTTGTAAATTTTTTATATTTATTTAACAAAATAGCTATTAGAACATGCACTCGACTTTTATTCATTTGTATATTTTTTATTTTATAAAAATTTGTTTAATTTAGAACACATCAAATTGAATCATCTGCCACTGTGCTGCCTGCTTGTAAAAATCGCCGTCGGTACTCTTAATGATATATACAAATTATTATATTATTAATAAAATTTTCTAATTTTCAAAGTCTCAAAATGTAATGTTGAGATAATAATGTTCATGAAGAGACTTAAAAAAAACAAGTAAATACCATTGAATGCAAATAAATCCTTAGATTGAACTATTAATCCAATTATATATAACAGTTAATTATTTTGAATATAAAAGTTAATATACACGTATAAACATACATATTTGTTATTTTGCCACTTGCATACTACATATCTTGAAAAATATTGCAAATTTGCAATTCAAAATTTTGTTACGTATACATTGTGAAGTAGGTACAAATCTATGTACACATAATAAATATATGGACGTACGTATGTATCTTTATTGTTGAAATTTAATTTTTTACACGAACTTTTCAAATTGTTAATTTTTTCCTTTCAAAAAGTACTTAGTATAATTTTGGTACGTTTTATGTATAAGTATGAATTACGCGAAAGTTTCCAAATATCATCTCTATTATGAACAGCTGACTGTATATTTACTGAAAAATTGAAATTTTGTTTGCGAGCTGGTTTAAAACATCAACAAATAAGTCTTCGAACTGCATTGAAAATTTTCTTTATTTGATTTGTTATAATAAACAGGAATATTAATATAATTTTTTTTTGAAAAAAATTACACAAAGTAGCGTTGTACAACGTTTTGTTTTTATTTTATTGACATTCTACACTTTTTAAAAGATTCATTAACCGCACAAACGTCCGTACGGTAAAGTACGTTACATTTTTCTAACATCAACGTTCGGCATACCGGGCCTTACATGTAGTTTGACGTCTCTATTTTTTTGAGAGAAGAGAAAGAGAGTAAATTTAATGCGGAACAACAACAAAAATTTCGTTCAGAACGAATGGGTGATTTCAGCTTTAAAATTAAACCAATTCCAAATTGTTCCGAATTAAATTAATTCTCTTTCTCCCTCACTCTCATAAAGGGAGTCGTCAAACTACATATAAAAAAGCGTGAATCCACCTTTGAAGTAGAAAATGAAACGCACGACCGGAAATAAAAATATAAGCAAATGAATGAAGATACATATGTCCGAACATAAACATCAACAAATCTTCTCAACGTAAAAGAAAATGAACTTATTATAATCGTTGCTCCATCGACCTTTTGTTCATGCAATGTATAAATCGAAGGCTCGCGATGTTACAGAAAAGTATCTTTAGCAACAGATATTAATACAAACAAGTAATTTTTATTTCGTGTACAACTAGAGTCAGCAAGAATTCTTTTTAAGTAGTTAACTGCAGTAGAGTACTGCTTTATAAACCGATTTTGCATATCATACACCCAATTTAGACGATAATTTAAAATCAAGAGTAAACATCGCGACTTTCTTTTTTGGTAGTCGAACGGGGTAGAGAAGAAAGCGGGGTAGTAAAAACATCACGATTTCTGTTTTCCATGATGTTTTTTGTAATTCCGTTTACATTTATTTTCGTTATTGCCATGTTTTATTCTTCTTCTATTATCAAAGTGTTTAAACAGTGAAATGAAGTGCCAGTATTTCTATACATATAGTATGTTTTGTTATATATATGAGTTTTTTAATGTTGTTATTTAATGTACAAATGTATATTATAATTACGTTAAATATTTTGTGAATATGTGAATAGTATTTCAAAAATGAAAAGAAATTTCTTATTATTATTTTTCAAATGTAAAAATTTTTTCAATTTATATAAAACAAACAAATAACAAATATCCTGAAGATGGTACTCGATGAGTACCGAAATATTGATAATAATTTAAAATAAATATTTAAGACCTTAAGCTTAATAAAAAAAATAGAACATATAAATTTTTTTTATATTTTGTGGTATACAAATCACTGATATAAAAATGCGAATGAACAATTAAAAAGAATTTACCGATTAAAAATCAACCCTGTAAGAAAAAAAATACACGACGCAAAAATCATGGCATAAATGCAAGAAGATTTCAAATGTTTTTAAAAGTAAATAAAAAACATCCACTATTTATACATCATCGTATAAATTGGGCCATATATAATGAGAAACGCTACAGAATATATGAGAAACGCTAAATTAACATCACTGTTAAATTACATGTACAGTTTTCACATGTAGTTTGATACAAATTAATAGGAATTTTCTTAATATACCTGAAAGATATGTTTTATGCACATATAATTCTTGCCAAAAAGGGCCCTCTGGCAAGAGTCTGGCTTGCAGCTCATTGGGACAAGAAAATTACGAAAGCTCATGTTTTTGAAACAAACATAGAGAAATCTGTCGAAGGGATAATGCAACCAAAAGTTAAGCTGGCTTTACGTACTTCTGGACACTTATTGCTTGGGGTCGTACGTATATATTCACGGAAAGCTAAATATTTACTAGCTGATTGCAATGAAGCTTTTGTGAAAATAAAGGTATGTTTCAACTGTAACTTCTTTAACGTAAATTTATAGTGTACACATAAATATGCATTACTCAAGCAATACTTTGTACACGGTGATAGCATTTGGGAACATTTGGAAGTATTTCACTATACATAAATACATATGTACTTATGTCCCAGCAAACAATATGAGTCCTAAAAGAGTCTTTTAGGACTCCTGTTTATTAGCAAAACCCTCAGAAAAAAGCTCCTAAAACGCTCAGATATGAGCTTGTTTTCCTATCCCATATTCCTGAATATGAGCGTTTTAGGACTCCTAAATTTAACGATTTATATGGAAAATTGTGAGCCTTTTTGCTCACAAATCAATCATAAAAGCCTCTTAAAAGAGTCATAAAAGAGGGATTTCGGAGCCAAAAAAGAGTGATATAGGAGTGTATCATTTTCTTGAAATTAGGGTATTCATGAATAAAAGGAATGCATTTTATTTGTAATTTTGTGCTTTTTAGCTTTTTGTCTAACGAAAAGATTTACAAGGACAATATTTTGTCAAATATTCACACATAAAGTACACAAAAATAATTAAATTAATTAAAAAATAGGAAATTAGTGAAAAAGTTAAAAAATAAATGAATAAGCATGTGTTCAGTGCATATACTCGTACTTATTAGGTATAAATGGACTACGTTATTTCTTTTTGTTTATGTATTTAATACGATCATTTGCAGTCTGGAACCATTTACTGGACACCGTAATAAATATCTTTTCCCCGGAAGAGAATTTTCGAATAAATGCACTTGAAATAGAGAAAATTTTAAATACACATTTTTATTGAAAGAAACAACCTGATTTTATTCTACCCTTACTTCGAAAAGCGGAAGTCGTCGTCATTGCCATTATGGAGACCTTATTTTGTGCTCCTCTCCAAGAAAATTTTGCTGCAAGACTATCAACCATAAAAGTTCGCCAAATTTGGCGAATGAACTTGGAGGGATCTGATGCTGAGTTGCATTTAAATATTTCGGTTTCCTAAAATAATTTGTTAAAGATATTAATCTAAAAAATACAATACTTACATAAATACAAGGCATTTAACTTACCAATTGGTTGTATAAGTCTGACGAACTTCTGATTTTTTCCTCGAATTGGTCCACTTCCGACATCGTTTCAAATGGTTTTTTAGGTAGAATCGTTAATGTTTTGCTCTCTTGGAAAAGTCTTCGCTGCGAGGTTATTTCGGATAAAAGACGCGTGTGAACTCGAATATTTTCCTCCTCCAATGCTAGAACTCGTTCTTTTAATTCTGAAAATAAATAATAAAATAGCCATTAATAAACTCTATCTGGGTGATGATATGAAATGAGAATTCAGCTTTACTTACCTCTGTTTTCATTTATTAATACTTTTACGTTCTTTGCGATTTCATTGGTTTGTTCCAGAATTTGCTGAATTGGATCTGTAAAATGATTTTCCAGATTAAAATCTTAATCAAATTTTAAATAAAACCCTTTTTTACTTGTATTACTTGTTTGTGGAACTAAATTTTGCGAAAGTATTTGTTGTGTGGCCATTGTTGGGCTGCTTGAGCCAAAAATATTCATTTGTTTCACTTTGCAGATTCGTTGAATTCACTTTTCGTTTTTTTATTTCATTAATTATTTGGGCTGAACGCCTCTTTTCGCCAGTTGTTGGATACATTTTCTCTCTTTATTTAAAAACACGGAAATAAACTTACTTTTTGCACAATTTCCCAAAGATTTTATCAAAACCACAACCGAACAGTGCAAAATGATGACAATAATGACAGACAAACGCAAAATATTGGTATTATCAAGAAAAAGAAAATAAACTACCGTTACCCCTCAGAAAACCCTCATAATTACGAGTTTTCTAGGAGTGTGCTCCTAAATTGCTCATAAAAAAGAGTATTTTCGGAGTCCTAAATTCTGCAGGCTCCGAAATCAATTATAAATGCTCATAAGTTAGGAGGGTAATCATAAAACCCTCAGAAAAAGGAGTCTTTTAAGAGTCATATTTAGGAGCGCTCCGAAAATTGTTTGCTGGGGTGTATCACACAAGTAACAATATGTTAGTAAAGCGATCAATGGCAGAGAAACACATGAAAAAAGTTGAAAAAATCGTCAATAGGTTAACACGTTTAGCGTGACTGATTTTATTTTTGGATACACCGTTTGCCTCCGCACACCGAAAACAATTGTATGCATATTGGAGCAGAATACACTTTTAGAATGTCAAAGGTTACACAGTGGAATACAGTAGTATCCACTTAAAAGCGAGTTTGAAATATGCGCGTTTGTACGCATGTATGCGGGGAACCAATTAAGTGCGCAAATGACTTCTTTAAGAATCTTCCGCTTTATGAGCTAATCACGCATTTAGAAACCTGGGGTATGCAACCAAATTTTTAATTTAAAAAATTCCCTAATTGTCAAATTTGCACTCTTTGCCATGGCTTCAGCTCTTCATATGCCGACATTTTATTGGTCGCTAAACAAAATCGTCAGTGAAGTTTAAGCCTACTATTACTACGTTTATACGCACGTCTTATTTGCAAATAAAGAAGAAGAATGTTGCCGTATAACTTTTTTATTGTAACTTATTAACCCACTTAACAAGTCGTGAATAACGACACTATTTGCAAATAAAAAGTAAGACGTTGCCACTTCATGAACGTTTTTTGTGTTTTACTTACCAAACAATCATATTTTCGTCACATGGCATCACTAATAATAACATAAGTTCTGTATGTAATTTCCCGTATAAACAGTGAATTAGTTATTTGCAAATAGTTCTATTTGCAAATAAGACGTGCGTATAAACGTAGTATATGATTATGTATTTTGTTATAATTCATATACAATATTGAATGAATGAATGAATAAAATCTTTATTAGTATTTTAAAATACTCTACAATACTTTACATATATGTAATTATATTAACAAAACTATTAGCAATATTTTCTTCAATTAGGAATAAAATTTAACAAAATTAATAATATGTTTTTTTAAATAATTTAAAATTATCTTCATTTTTTATATAATTTGGCATAGAGTTGTATAGTTGTAATCCTTTATAGAAAAGTAATCGTTGCATTGCTGTTGTCGCTACTCTTTCAATTCTAAAATGATTCGCATTCCTTAGTTGATACGGTTGTAAATCTCCCACATATTTCAGTTGTTCGCTTAAGTACTCCGGTGCTTCTCCTCTTTTTATTTTATGTATGAAACAGATAGTGTTCATTTTTAGCCTTTGTTCTATGTTGAGCCATTTCAAAGATTCCAACATGAACCGAATATTGTTCTCATTGCCCTATTTTGCAGTTTCTGTAGTCGTTCCAGTTGATTCGTTGTACAGCACGTGTATAATATTGTTGACCCATACTCAAAATGTGGTTTAATTATAGTGTTGTGTATATTTATTGCTGTTATAACCGAGATTTGTTTTCTGATTCTCTTGAAGAAGCCAATTTTTTTGCCGATTTTTTTACTAATAAAATCAATGTGCTTTTTAAATTTTAAATCTTTATCAATTATGAAACCTAAATATTTTATGTGATCAACCTTTTCTATAACTTGATTGTTTATTTTAAAAATATTGTTGCTGTCCGTATTTATTTCCATTATTTTCGTTTTGTTTTCATTTAATTTAAGTTTATTCATGTTAAGCCACTCAATTACATTTTCCATATCCTCTGTCAGGTATTCATAGCATTGTTCATATGATTCTCCTTCCATGAAAATAAGTGTATCATCAGCATACATAACAACTTCACTTTTCTTTAATATGGTCGGCATATCATTTATATATATAATAAATAAAACAATATACAATGCAAAATTAAAAGTTGACAGAGAATCTTATAATAAAATCATAGAAGCAGGAAAAGTAAATATTCGATGGGAAAAATGCAGAGTGTATGATGGAACAGAAATCACACAATGCATGAAATGTAAAGGATACAATCATCTGGCAAAGGAGTGTAAGAACCAGGAAATATGTGTAAGATGCCACGGACAACATAGAAATATCGAATGCGAAAAGCAAGACAGAATAATGAAATGCATCAATTGTATAAAAGTAAATAACAAACTAAACATGGGATTAGATGAAAATCATTTTACAAATGATAGAGAATGTCCGGTATATCAAAACAAACTGAAAAACAAAATGAGAAATATTGGCCTATTAGCATAACAATTAAAGGAATTTCGAATAATGTATACAAATATACAAGGGCTTATTAATAACTATAACCAACTTGAAGTTATTGCAGCAGAGGAACAACCTGAGATTTTTATTTTATCGGAAACTCATATAACTGAGGAAAATGAGGAACAGGAATTACAAATTCAGGGATACCAATATACCAATGTGCTATCTACGTCCTCTAGAACTGGAGGTGTCATAATATATATTAAGAGTCACTGGAATATTACTAAATTAATAGAAAAGGTAGATAATATGAAATACTGGATGTTATTTTGCAGAGCTACATTAGAAAACTATAGCTTTATAATTGGAGCAATTTACAGATCACCTAGTTATAGCGAATCCGAATTTTGTAATGTATTTGAAGAAATAATTGAAGAAATCAGTGAGAGGTACTTAAACAAATATGATATGATAATAGCTGGTGATTTTAATATAGATTGGTTAAAAAACTACACATATAAGAATAGAATTAAGAGTATGCTCGATGACAACGGTCTAAAGCAGTTAGTAAATAAATGCACGCGTGTAACAGAAAATTCTAAAACATTAATTGATTACGTAATAACAAATAACTTTAAAACGATAGTGAATAACAGTGGAAAAAACAAGATATCAGACCACGAAATTGTAAATATAACAATCCCAAAGAGGAATAACCGGATGCAAACGGAAAGAAAAAATATCGAAATATTTAGATATAATAAAGAAACTTTCAATACAGAATTGTCTAATTATTATTATTATTATTATTTATTAGTATTTTTTATTTTTTTATTTTTTTGCATTTGAACCGTCGACCGATGAAGACGTGATGATCGGATAAATTGAAATTTTATTTATTTCATTTGTTTTTATTGCCAATTTAAATTATAAAAGTGCATATTAATAAAAAGAAACTAATTGTTAATTTTATCAAATTATTGTGGATATTTGTGGATATTTGTTTTTATTCCCAATTTAAATTATAAAAGTGCATATTAATAAAAAGAAATTAATTGTTCATTTTGCTTGTTGAACCTTCGTAGTGAACAGACGTGTTAGCGGAGTTTTTTTTACATAGTATACAAACAAAAAATACAAACAAAAAAAATATTCGTAATAAGAACTGATTCGTAATAAGTACAGATTTGGCGAAATTTGCTTTATTTGCATTAATAATTTATCATATAATCTGAAACAAGAAAACAAAAAAAAAAAAAAAAACAACCGTAAACAAAGTGACTGAGGAATACTCTGCATGAGTACCTCAAAAACAAACAATTGTGAAGTGAGTTCTAACGGCAGAAATGCCTATTTTACTGTGAGTTCTGAAGCTCTTAATGCAAACAACAAAAATAAAAAATTTGATGACAGTCTTTTTCTAACGGCAAAGCCAATTTTACGCGAGCGATCAAATTCGCTTACTCCGATGCCAAGTAGTGATTCTCTAACATTACCGCTGCCTAGTACTTCTTTATTTAAATCAGCGCCATTATCCGCTCCGGGCTCGTGTTCTTCACTTAACCAAGTTATCACAATAGACAACAGTAGTCAAAAACCTAAGGTGCCTGTCAGAATGGACAGATATGTTACAGTAGTAAAGCGCGGGCGTAGCCCAAATTCATCTAAAATCTCATCGGTTCCCAAGATATCCAGCGATAACGACGCTGCCTCAGTTAACCGTCAAAACCGTTTTAAAATATTGCAGAATGATAACGAAAAACCCGAAGCATCCTCGAGACTTCATGAGTGTGCCCGAAACTATCTCATCTGGGGTGCCACAGGGGAGTATACTGGGGCCAGTTTTGTATTTGATTTATACCAGTGATATGCCTTTGAGCAGTAACATCCTCATTTCTACATTTGCCGATGATACAGCCTGCCTTAGTATGCATGAAAACCCTCACGAGGCTACCCGTTATCTCCAGGAATATATTAACCTGTTGGAACCGTGGTTGAACTTATGGAGAATAAAAGTAAATGAACAAAAGTGTGTTCATGTCACATTTACGCTACGAAGAGACACTTGTTCCCCCATTCGTATCAACAATCAAGTTGTTCCTCAACATTCACAGGTGAAATACCTTGGTATACACCTTGACCGACGGCTTACTTGGAAACACCACATTGACTCTAAGCTAACACAAATGAAGCTTAAATTAACCCAGTTACATTGGCTGATTGGTAGAAATTCTACCCTCAGTCTAGATTGTAAACTTTTAATATACAAGTCGCTTTTGAAGCCGATATGGTGTTACGGAATTCAGCTATGGGGCACTGCTTCAGCTTCTAATGTAGAGAGAATCCAACGAATGCAAAACAAAATATTAAGGTTAATAACTACGGCTCCATGGTACATGAAAAATTCAATTTTACATCGTGATTTAAATATGCCACTCGTGACCGCAGAAATTGCAAAATATGCAGGCAAATATTTAACGAAACTCGAGTTCCATCCTAATCCCCTTGCTCGTAACATCTTGAACTTTCCTGGACACATCCGCTTAAAAAAGAGGGATACTATGGCCTTAATACGCCACACTTCAGATGGAATTTTTTGAATATTTTTTGTGCTTAACACATTTATGTATTATTAATTACTATCACTAAGTTTATGTCCGACACTGGTTGGGCCTAATTATAATATTTATACTTAAGATTTGAACACTTATTGTTAGTTCAGTTTGAAGATACAATAAATTCATATTTGCAAAAAAAAAAAAATCATTTTATCATAAAAATACCACAATGCCTGATTGCAGTAAATGCAAGACAGCAATACGTGGGGAAACGGGTGTAAGATGTATGGGAGTGTGCAACAAGGAATATCATTGTACAAATAAATGTGCGGGAATAGACCAATATTCAGCAATATGTGATGACTGCCTACAATACATACAAAATGTTGATTTGGTGCTAAAGGATATTCAAGATGATGTCAATAAAAATAAAAAAAACTTAATAGAATACAAACACGAATTTAAAATGTCGTTGAAAGAAAATGAAAGTGAAATAAAACAACTACTGGAGGCCATTGAAAAACGATATGAAGAAAGATTAAAAAAAATAGATAATGCACAAAAATTATTTGAAAAAAATGCCCAACAAATAAAAAAATTATGTGAAAATATAAATCAATTTGAAAATAAAAATAATGAAATATGCAACAAAATGGAAGAAAACAATATGAAGATGTGCAAAGATATAAAAAAAGTAATAACAGAAATAAACAGCAAACAAAATAAAATATCATATGCTGATACAGTGCAGTCCAAAAAAATGATGCCAGATGTTAATAAACAAATGCCATTAATAATAAAACCAAAAGAAAAACAAAATGTTGAAAAAACAAAGGAAGAACTAAATAAAAAAGTAAATCCCGTTAATTTAAAAATAACTAATGTAGAAAACAGAAGAAATGGAGCTTTAGTGATTCAAAGTGAAAATAAAGAAGAAAGTGAATTGAGTGATAATTACGAAATTAAGGTGCCCAACCCAACAGAATTTTACATAGATATAACAGATATTTCGTTTAAATATACGGAAGAAGAAATTGTTGAAAAAATAAAGAAACAAAATCCAATTATAAACAATTGCGAAATTAAAATATTAAAAACATACGAATGTAAAAGAAAAAACGGAACAATATACAATGTTAAAATTAAAACAGATAGTGATTCATATACAAAAATAATAAATGCACAAAGGTTAAATATAGGATGGGAGAGATGCAGAGTTTTTGATGGCACTGATGTAAGGAGATGCTTTAAATGCAAGGGATTTAATCACTTATCAAATGAATGTAAAAATCAAGAAATGTGTATTAAATGCCATGGAAATCACAATTCCAAGGAATGTAACAAATAACTAAATGCATAAATTGTATAAGAATGAATAAAAAATTGAACATTGGCTTAGATGAAAATCATGGGACTTATAGCAAAGAATGTCCAGTGTATCAAAATAAACTTAAAATGAAAAAAAGAAAAATGGGCTTATCGGCTTAACAATTAAAGAACATACATATTTTATATACAAACGTATAAGGCCTTACAAATAATTTTAATCAAGTAGAAATAATAGCTGCAATGGAAAAACCAGATTTTTTTATATTATCGGAAATACATATGACAGAAAATATCGCCGAAGATGAAATAACTATGCAAGATTATAATCAGCTAATAGCATTTTCAAATTCTTCAAGAACTGGAGGAGTAATCATATACTACAAAAAAGAATGGAGAGTAACAAAAAAATTCGAAAAAAACGTAAACTCTAAATATTGGATTATAGCTTGCACAGCAATTCGTAAAAATATGAAACTTATAATTGTAGCAGTTTAAAGATCGCCCAGTGGTTATGAATCAGAATTCTGTGAAATTTTTCAGGAAACATTAGAAGATTTATGTGAGGAAACTAATGATATAATTATAACAGGAGATTTTAACATAGATTGGTCAACAAATAATTTTTACAAAAATAAAATCGACACTTTATTAAAAGATAATGGTGTTAAACAAATAGTAAACGAATACACTCGCGTAACAAATACATCCAAAACTATAATTGATTATGTTATTACAAACAATTTCAACATAACAGTACAGAATTGTGATAAAAATAAGATATCAGATCATGAAATAATTAAAATACTAATAAAGGATAAAGCCACACACATCGAAAAGGAGAATAACACTTTATACTTTTTTAAATACAACAAAAATCAATTTACAAGGGAACTAAATGGAAAAATATGCTTTCAAGAAAATATGAACATTAATCAAAATGTACTAATGTTTGATGAATGCCTAGAGGGGATAGTACAAAAGTTTACTTTAAATAAAACAATTAATAATCAAAATAAAGTTAATAAATGGTTTAATGATGAACTGCGTCGTATAAAAACAGAAAAAATAACAAAATACCAAATTGCTAAATTTGAAAACACTACCGAAGCGTGGGCAAATTACAAAAAAGTTAGAAATTTGTACAAGGTTAGAATTGAAAGTGAAAAATGCAAATACATTAACAATCAAATAAACAATGCAAAGGACCAAAAACAAATGTGGAGAGAAATTAAAGACTTAGTGATAAAGAAAAACCAAAGTGTGATTAAATCTGTGATATTTAACAACGTGGAGTGTAAGGAAAACATTGAAATAGCTAATAATTTCAACAAATATTTTGTAGATAGTATTAAGTTAATAACGGACTCAATTGAAGATGTGCAATATACTAATCAAATGAGTATGATTACCCAAAGATTCAGATTTTGTGCAATAACAATTTCAGACCTTAAAAATATAGTAAAGAAATTAAAAAACAAACCGGATTACTGTAAAATTTCTACAAAAATTATTCTTGATAATTGGCATATAATAGGAAAAACTTTACTCGAATTTGTGAATAAATCATTGGAAACAGGACAGTTCCCAGAGAATTGGAAAATAACTATGATAACCCCAGTTGAGAAAGTGGCAAAGACAAAAAAATGCGAAGAATATCGTCCCATAAATACATTAAAGACATGTGAAAAAATATTAGAAAAAATAGTAAAAGAACAGTTGGAAAAATATATGGAAGATAATAATTTATTTTCAAAATATCAATCGGGTTTTAGAAAAAAATTCTCATGTGAAACGGCTGTAAATTTTGTTATACATCGGTGGAAAAACATTGAAAAGAGTAGGAAAATCATGGCAATATTTTTAGATTTTAAGAGAGCATTTGAAACTATAGACAGAAAAATATTAATTCAGAAACTATATATGTATGGCATCCAAGGCAAAGAGCTTAAATGGTTTGAATCATACATGAAAAATAGAAAACAAATGACTAAAGTTAATGGAATAAAATCTGATATAATTATTAATGATTTCGGTGTCCCACAAGGGTCAATATTGGGTACCTTACTGTTTATCATATATATTAATGATATGCCAAATATACTAAATAAATGTGAAGTTGTACTATATGCAGACGATACACTCATATACACAGAAGGGTCCACAGGTGAAGAATGTCGAGAAAATATGACAAATGACATAAATAATGTTAACAAATGGTTAAAAATGAACAAATTAAAATTAAATGAAAATAAGACATAAATCATAGAAATAAATATGAATAGTGAAACAACATTCAAAATAAACGAAGAAGTTATAGAGAAAGTTAAAAATATAAAATATCTTGGATTTGTAATAGATCAAGAAATGAAATTTAAAGATCATATAGAATACGTATGCAAAAAGATCGGTAAAAAAATTGGGTTTTTCAAAAGAATTAGAAATAAAGTATCAATAATGACAGCAATAAATATATACAATACGATAATAAAACCTCACTTTGAATTCGGGTCAACAATAATTTATACATGCAGCAATGAATCACAATTGGAAAGATTACAAAAGTTACAAAATAAAGCAATGCGGACTATTTTAAAATGCAACAGATATACATCAATACGAACTATGCTCGATACACTTAAATGGCTAAATATCGAACAACGACTTAAATACTCTTAGTTTTATACATAAAATTAAACATGGTAATGCTCCAGAATATCTATGCGACCAAATCAAATATGTCAATGAAATACAACCATATCAACTACGAAATGCGGAAAACTTCAGGCTAAGGAAAGCAACAACAACAGCAATGCAGAAATCACTATTTTATAAAGGACTTCAATTATTTAACACACTTACAAATGATATTAAAACAGAGCAAAATTATATTGTATTTAAAAGAAAATGTGTAAATTTTTTAAAACATAATAGTTGAAATGTTTTAATAATGTAGACGAGATTTTTTAAAGTATTATAAATACTAATAAATAATAATACAGTAGAATCTTAGAAAAGTTAACTCTCGTAAAAGTTAAACACGCGGATAAGTTAACAGTTGTTCATAATCCACGTGCAGCTCTAAAAAGTTAACTTTTCGGTTAACTTTTTAGAGCGTATACATCTAAAGACGGTTTCTCGAAAGCAGTTGAAAGCATCAATAGCGTTTTAAAATGGTTTGAGAGCAACAATGATGCAAATCATGTGTCAGACCTAATCAATATGCGCACGAAAATGATCAAGAGCTATTATACAAAAGAAAAGAAACAAACAAGCCTTGGCTGCTTCTTTAAACCTCTATAAACTATTTTTATGCGAACAAAAAAACTGAGCGGGACTGTGAAATTGAACACCCATTACAAACTAAACCTAAGTTTCTTTTTTGTAATAATGAAAACTATTATATATGTAAGTCTTTTAATAAAAATGTAACATTTGGTATCTAAAAAAATTGTTTACATATTACATACATACTTTATTTATTCCTTTTTTCGACTTAAAAAAACCGCTTAGAAAAGTTAAAAGTTCGAAAAAGTTAATACCCCTTGGGACATTTTGGTTAACTTTTTTAAGATTCTACTGTAATAATAATAATAATAAAAAAAATTGTCTAATAACTTAATATACGATAACACAAGAGATATAAATAAGAATGTAGAGTTTTTTGATAAATGCTTGAAAAATACTGTAAAAAAATGCACGTTTCAGAAACAAATTCGTGAGAATAAAAATGTTTATAATTGGTTTACTGATGAACTACGGTTAATGAAAAGAGAAAAAATAATGAGATATTTGCAAGCTAAAACAGAAAACTCTAATCAGAAATGGGCAGAATATAAAATAATCAGAAATAAATATAAACAACAAATTGAAAATAGTAAAAATAACTATATAAATAATAAAATTAGTAACTCAACGGACCAAAAGCAAATGTGGAAAGAAATCAAAAGACTAGTACTTAATGATAACAAATGTATGATAAAATCTGTGATATTTGGCAATGTTGAATACAATGACAGCTATACTATTGCTAATAAATTTAATTCTTATTTTATATATAGCATAAGTAATATTCGGGAATCGATAGATAATGTGCAATATGTAAACCGAATATCATGCAATGTAACTGATTCTTTTACATTTCGTATAATAAATAATTTAGAATTATATAATATAGTAAAACAAATGAAAAATAAGACTGATTATGATAAAATATCAAAT
This sequence comes from Germaria angustata, assembly GCA_963681545.1. Taxonomy (NCBI): domain Eukaryota; kingdom Metazoa; phylum Arthropoda; class Insecta; order Diptera; family Tachinidae; genus Germaria; species Germaria angustata. The sequence continues at coordinate 89,980,216 of OY812998.1, forward strand.
AAGATTATATTGGACAACTGGAATACAATTGGTAGTGTTTTATTAAAAATAGTAAATACATCGTTGGAGACTGGCTGTTTTCCAGACAATTGGAAAACAACAATGGTAACACCAATCAGAAAAATTGCAAATACAAAGAAATGCGAGGAATATCGACCAATTAACACTCTAAAAACATGTGAAAAGGTACTGGAAACAGTTGTGAAAACTCAATTGGAGATATATATAGAAAAACATAATATACTATCAAAATATCAATCAGGGTTCCGTAAAAAACACTCGTGTGAGACAACTGTTAACTATGTCATTAGTAAATGGAAAGATATAGGAAATGATAAGAAATTGATTGCGATTTTTCTTGACTTCAAAAGAGCATTTGAAACCGTTGATAGGAAAATAATGTTGGAAAAACTATTTATGTATGGAATTAGAGGAAAAGAGCTGAATTGGTTTAAATCTTACATGGAGAACAGAAAACAGATAACGAAGGTAAATAATTTAATATCGGAGGAAATAGTGAATGACTTTGGAGTTCCACAAGGCTCCATATTAGGCGCAATGCTGTTTATTATATATATTAACGACTTGCCAAATATATTAGAAAGATGCAACATAGTCCTATATGCGGATGATACATTAATATACGCCATTGCAGACAATGAAGAAGAATGTAGGGAAATCATAAGATATAACATAGATAAAATAAATAACTGGTTAAAAATGAATGAACTAAAACTTAATGAAAACAAAACAAACATAATAGAAATTAATTTCAATTCGAACCAAACTATTGAAATAAATAACTCGGTAATAGAGAAAGTCGAGCATATAAAATATCTGGGGTTTATAATTGATAAAAATCTAAAATTTAATGAACACATTGAGCACATATGCAAAAAAAATCGGTAAAAAAATCAGGGGGGTTACTCTCTATTGCGATGCGTAAGCTAGTTCGATGCGAAAGGTAAATGCGATGCGCATACATTTTGGTACTCTGTAACGTTTACGCAAACGCTTTCGCAAAATAAGATGAAAAGGTAGCAACACTGGCACCACATAATTCACAATAGCGAAGAATGACAAAATGAAATGTCAAAACTTGTAAACAAAAAAATTGTTGTATAGCGTGTTTTTTGTTAAAAAATAGTGTATTTGTTCATTAAATAAAAATAAACTGCGATGGATTCTATAGCTTTATGGCTGGAAGACGGAAATGAACGTGTGGACCGAATTACTAGGAGAATATTAAGAGATACATCCGACATACTCTCCTTAAATGAACGCACGTAAGAAAAATAAATCGATTGTGGAAAATGTTTTAAAATGGTGTTTGTTTCAGCTTTGTACAAAATTTCCGACTAAACAAAGAAGCGTTTATTTATGTTTTGAACGCTATTCAGCCCGAGCTGAAAGCTCTAAGAAGATCAACAGGAATCCCAAGCATTATAAAACTGGGCGCTACATTAAAATTGCTTGGGCAAGGTGGGTATCAACAGCAAATTGGGCAAGACCATCTTTTAGGGCTATCTCAGCAGTCAATGTGTCGTTGTTTGACAGAGATATGCGCTGTGATTGAGAGAGTGCTGTGTGCCAAACATATAAATTTTAATGCATCAGCCGAAGAGGAAAAAGAGACCAAAAAAGCGTTTTACCGTACATGCGGCATTCCTGGTGTGATTGGAGCAGTGGATGGCACTCACATTCAAATGGTTAGACCTTCTAAAATGGAGCATTTATATTTTAATAGAAAATTAAAGCATAGTATGAACGCTATGGTGGTGAGTTCTTTTCTTTATTAATTTTGATTTTACTTTTATCTTGATTGTACTTTTTTAGATTTGTAATCACAAAATGTTGATAACATTCGTAGATTGCCGATACGGTGGTGCGTGCCATGACTCACATGTTTGGAGTCTTTCCAGCGTAAAACAAAAGCTAAAAGACCGTTTTGGAAGAGGAGAGAAGGGGTTTTGGCTTATTGGTACTTTATTTAAAAATATACATATCTAAATATTCGAGTTTTCTAATTTTTTCTTATTTTTGATTTTGTAAAGGCGATTCGGGATACCCGTTGGAGCCTTGGCTATTAACACCATATAGAAACGCTACTGAGAATTCGGCTGAGGCATATTTTAATTACAAGTTCAGCAAGGGAAGGTCTATTATTGAAAGAGTTTTTGGGGTTTTAAAGGGAAGATTCCGGTGCCTGTTAGCAGCCAGAGAATTGCACTATGCGCCTCAAAAAGTTGTTCAAATAATGAACGTTTGTTGTGCGTTACACAACATTTGCGTAAATTTCAACGTTCATCTGCCACTCAACGAAGTTGCTGAAACAGAAACTTTGAATGAGATCTTATCTGCAGTTCATAACAATGAGGTCAATAATGATCAAATAAGCATTGCGAGGCAAATAAGAAATGAAATAAAAAACAATTTAAGTTCGAGATCATAAATTTATTTATTATATGAATTTAATTAACAGAAACACAACAAAACCAAAAATTTCAACAACTATTTATAGTTACAAAATAAAATAAAAACTTTGGTAAAAATACCAATATAAAATACATATATATCACATTCTTAAATTACAAAAGGCACTTCGTCGGCATATGTGGGAAATACTAATATAAAATACATATATCACATTCTTAAAATAAAAAAGGCACTTCGTCGGCATATGTGGGAAATACTAATATAAAATACATATATATATATCACATTCTTAAATCAAAAAAGGCACTTCGTCGGCATATGTGGGAAATACTAATATAAAATACATATATATCACATTCTTAAATCAAAAAAGGCACTTCGTCGGCATATGTGGGAAATCATTTTCAAAAATAAAAATCATGTAGTTTCTAACTCTAAAATTCTTTTCTTTAATTCCAATTTTTCTATTTCTAGTTTTTGTTTCTGAATTTCGCATTCTTTTTGGAATTTGAATTTTTCTTTGGCAAAAGCCAGCTTCTTCTCCTTCAGTTCAAAAATTTTTCTATTATATCTTACCAAATCTTTCAAATCGTTTCTTATTTCACCAAGTATTTTAATGCTTTCTTTATGGAAGCGGTCTTGATTTTCCACTTGGGTTTTTAGAAGATTATCGCGCTCATTGACATTAGAAAGCCGTGGCCGTTTGGCAGCATGAAGATTTTCGTTCAACTTGCTATTATGCTGTGGAGGTTCCAAATTTTCTTGCGAAACATCCTTTTCCACTAATGAAGCATCGTTAGTGTTATCGCCGCTTACACCAAAACATGACGTCATTGGCATGCCGTTAACAGCCTCTTCCATATTAAGAAGACTTACAACTTGTTCTTCTATGGAAGAAAGCGGACAAAATTCGGAGGGACCACCACCCGTGCCAGAAATACTCAGTTTATTTTTCCGCATTTTTATTTTCGTATGATTTTTTAGATCGGACCAAACCTATATATGTAGGTATAAGCATAATTAAAAACTATTAACTTTACATTTCATATACATAAATTAAAGCAATCAATATTACCTTTTTCCACCCAGCTACATCTCTAACAGGAGGTCCATTAGAGTTAAGGTCATCCGACAACTTCGTCCACAAGTTATGGGCAACCTGTTTGGCATTTGCAGCTTGCAAGTGCCCCTTGGCCAATTCCTTATGTTGCACCATGAAATCAATTAAAATTTCAAATTGTCGTTGTTTTGTATGCAACTTTTTTGGTTTTTCCCTAAAAATATTAATATACATATATTTATATAAAAAAAAAATAATATACAATATAATTTTCAAAGTACTTACATCTTTTCGTTTATTTGCGTCTGCTATTTTACTACCGCAAGATATTTGTATGTATCAAACGATTTTGACATACGCTTTCGCATTACAGAGTGCGGTGCTGCCACATTTGCGAAAATAACATAAACTAAATGCGAAAGGCAATGCACAAACGCATTAAAAAGTACCAATTGTTCGATTTCGTATGATTTTTCTTTCGCATCGCAATAGAGAGTAACCCCCCAGCTTTCTTGGAAGAATCAGAAACAAAATTTCAAAAAATACAGCAATAAATATTTATAATACCATAATAAAGCCACATTTCGAGTACGGGTCTACTATATTATATACATGTACCAACACACTCCAAATAGCAAGAATGCAGAAGCTGCAAAATAAAACCATGAAAATAATATTAAAATGTGACAGATATACTAACATGCATACAATGCTGGACAGCCTGAAATGGTTAAACGTGAAACAAAGACTTCAATTCAACACGCTTAATTTTATTAAAAAAAATGAAACAAGGTGATGCACCGAGATAGCTATGTGAGCAAATAAGTATGTAGGCGAAAGCCAACCGTACGGACTAAGAAACGTGAACGATTTTCGAGTTAACAGGGTGATGTCAACACAAATGCAAAAGTCGTTGTTTTACAAGGGGTTACAACTGTATAATACACTACCAAATAATATGAAAAATGAAAACAATGAAAATGTATTTAGAAAAAAATGTGTTAATTTTGTTAGATTTAATGCTAGTTTATAATATTAGAGAACTTAAATCATGTAACTATATTGTAAAAGTATTTTTAATACTAATAATAATAAATAAAAAAAAAAAATAATAATGCTCCCAAAATTGATCCCTGTGGAACTCCGTAGTCATTGCTCTTTATGTCCGATTTTTTTTTTGTTTACTTTGGTAATTTGCTTCCTGTTTGTTAAATAAGACTTAAACCATTGTAGTTCTTTTTCTCTAACTCCATATCTATGTAATTTTTGCAGAAGTAGACTTCTTTCAATTGTTTCGAACGCTCTTTTAAAATCCAAAAAAATGCCTACCATCTTTTTTTTCAATTTTTTTCCATCTGTTTATTAAAAAGTTTAATGCCGTTTCGCATGAGAATTTTTTTCTGAAACCTGATTGGTACTTTGATAGTATATTTTTACTTTCAATATATTGCTCCAATTGATCCTTTACCACTTTCTCTAATATTTTTTCGCATGTTTTTAGTGTATTTACTGGTCTAAATTCCTCGCATTTTTTAGTATTTGCAACTTTTTCAATTGGTGTTACCATTGATATTTTCCAGTTTTCAGGAAACTCACCGATTTCCATGGATGTGTTAATTATATCAAGGAGAAATTTTCCTACTATATTCCAGCTGTTCAAAATCATGTTAATTGATATTTTGTTGTAGTCCGTTTTGTTTTTTAAATTTTTGCATATTTTTCGTAGTTCATCCAATGTTATTGGCCGAAACTTAAATTGAGAGTTTATCACCGGTATTTCATTTACATATTGCACATTTTTTATATCATCTCTAATACATTTTATACTACTTATAAAGAAATTATTAAAATTATCAGCTATTTTGAGATCTTGATTATATTCCTTTTCGTTAAATATCACAGATTTAATTTCATTTTGAGATATTTTTAAAATGAGTTTTTTAATTTCCCTCCACATTACTTTTTGATCTTTAATGTTATTTATTTTACTATTTAAATATTTATTTTTTTCATTTTCTAGTTGGACTTTGTAATTATTTCGCGTTGATTTATATCATTCCCATGCGTCATTAGTATTCTGAATTTTGGCTATTTGGTATTTACAAATTTTATCCCTTTTCATACGTCTCAATTCTTCATTAAACCATTTGCATTCATTATTCTCTTCAACAGTCTTTAACTTCGTTTGATTTTTTACTGCATTTTCTAAGCATTGATCGAAAATGTTTACATTATTGTTTAAATTGTCATTTGTATTAAATTGTTGTATATTCATTATTTGTCTATTATATTTTAATTTGTTGTACTTAAATATTTCAATTTCTTTAAAATTTTTTGAACCACAATTGTGTTCTGAGTTATTAATTGTTATTTCGATTGCTTCATGATCGGACACTTTATTTGAGTTACTGATATTTGCCGTTATGTTCTTACTATTCGTTATAATGTAATCAATTAATGTTCTTGAGCTCCGTGTTATTCTCGTGAAGTCTTTCATTATCTGTTTAAGGCCATTGTCATCTAATAAGCATTTTAGTTTTTCTTTATAAAATCCTTCTATACACCAATCTATGTTAAAATCTCCTGCTATTATAATATCACAGTTGACTTCATTTATTTCTTCTAAAACTTCATCAAACGCCATTATAAACTCGTGTTCTGCACTACTCGGTGATCTATACACAGCTGTTATTATAAATTTGATGTTCTTATATTTTGCTACATATGCAGTTATCCAAATTTTAGATTCAACCACTTTTTCAACGATCTTTCTCATGTTCCATTTCTTTTTGACATATATTGTTACTCCACCCGTCCTTGTTGATTTGGATAATGTTGCAAATTGGTTGTATCCTGTTAGTTGAGTTTCTTCCTCCTTTGCATTTTCCGTTAAGTGGGTTTCGGTTAGTATAATAAATTCATGTTTTTTTGTTTCTGTTATTACTTCCAGTTGGCTGTAATTATTTATGATCCCTTGAATGTTCGTGTATATACCGCATATCTGCCTTGATTGTTATGCTGTAATCCCCCATCTTCTTTTTTTCGCGTTTAGTTTGTTTTGGTACACAGGGCAATCTCTATCGGATGTAGGATGATTTTCATCAAGCCCAAGTTTTAACCTGTTGTTCATTCTCATACAATTTATGCATTTATTTAAAACTTCTTGACTACGCTCATTGGATTTATGGCTACCATGACATTTATAGCAAATCTCTTGATATTTACATTCTGATGATTTATGATTGTATCCTTTGCACTTAAAACATTGTATAACATCAGTACCATCGTACACTCTACATTTCTCCCATCCAACATTAACTTTTTGTGCGTTCAATATTTTACTGTATGATGTGTTATCAATCTTTAAAATTGCATTATATATTTTAATACCATTTCTTTTATATTCAAACAATTTAATAACAGATATTTCACTTTCAATAAGAAAATCATTTTGTTTTATAAGTTTTTCAATAATCTCATTTTCAGTTAGTTTAAATGTCATACCAATTAGTTTTACTTTCATTTCAATTTGGTTAGGTACTTTAATTTCATATGATTCACCCATTCTATTTTGAATTGTTTCTTTTATTTTTTCTCTTTCTTCATTGCTTTCACTCTGAATTACCACAGATCCGTTCCTCCTTTGTTCTATATTAACTATTTTGAAATCCACAGGATTAACCTTCTTATTTAAATCTTCTTTAGTTTTAAAAACATTCTGCTTTCCCTTTGGTTTAACAATAAGCGGGTTTTGTTTATATTTATCTGGCATCACTATATTGCTTTTTAGCGCATCCGAGAAAGACATTTTATTTGATTTGGCGGCTGTTTCTTCGATTGTTTTTTTTATTTCATTACATGTTGTTTTGTTTGATTCTTCAATACTGTTACACAATTCTTTATTCTTATTTTGTTGTTCATTTATTACACCGCATAAGTTTTTTATTTTTTTTACAATAATATCGCTGGATTTTTGAGCTTCATCTAATTTTTTTAAACGTTCATTGTATCTTTTTTCTATTGCCTCAAGTAATTTTTTAATTTCATTTTCATTTTGTTTTAATGTTGCCTTAAGTTCCCCTTTATACTCCGCTAAGTTCTCTTTGTTTTTGTTTAAACTTTCCCGTACTTCAACAATCGCCATACCAATATTATGAATATATTGGATACAATCATCACATATAAAACGTATGAAGCCACCTGAATCAAGTATTCCCCGTGCGTATTGGTCAATTCCCGAGCATTTCTTTGCAGAATGGTAAACCTTTTTGCATATGCCTTCACACATTAAACCACTTTCACCGCGAATTGTAGTCTTGCAATGGTGGCACTCAGCCATATTTGTTTCTTTTACTTTTTGAGTCCACTAATAATTAGTTTTATTGTTTTTATGCATTCACCAACTTTCAGTTTATTATTGTTTATCTCGGTTCTTTTTATTTGTTATAAAAACACTATTAAATACTCATATTGTATTTGATTCGTATGGCATAAACATCCGAGGTTGAATATTTTCAAACTGCTTAAACTTCACTGACGATTTGGTTTAGCGACCAATGAAATGTCGGCATATGAAGAGCTAAAGTTACAACACAATGATTTTTTTTATTTTATTTTATTTTAATTTTTATTTGTCTATGGAAAATACTCCTTACAGACATATAAATTAACAAAGTACATATGTATGTTAACAAGACAATAGACATTAAACAAAATTGAACAAAAATTAAAATAATTACAAAATTTAAAATTTACAATAAGTTATGAGTTTAAATATACTAGTAGATTATTTTTTTATAACAGTAGGGCATGTAGAGTAATCAATGAATTTATAAAATTTGTTAAAATCGTTACACATTCTTCTCAGTGGGTCAGCATTAGCATAGTTAGCTCTAACAAATACAATCGATAAAGGAATTAAATGACGTGAAGGTCGTTGTGGAACATTAAAATTTAGATTGTTGATTAAAAATCCAGAGCATACATTGCCATTAATTATGTTCAGAATAAACGAGATGTTCAGCACGATTCTACGGCTTTTAAGGGATGGTAGCTTAATTAGAGCAAGCCTTGCAGAATAAGATGGTAGATTTCTAGGATTAAAGTTTAGTCCACGAAGGCAGTAAATCAAAAACTGTTTTTGCACCGATTCAATAGCATCAGAATGTTTATTATTATAAATAGGGTCCCATATTACCGAACCATACTCCAGCACAGGCCTTACAAGCGTGGTATAGAGACTTTTCGTAATGTATGGATCATTAAACTCTTTAGCCCATCGTTTTATGAAACCTAATAAACCTCTGGCTTTGTTTGCCGTCATATTTATATGAGGAATAAAATTGAGTTTTGAATCCAATAAAATTCCAAGGTCCGTGATATTATCAACAAACTCTAGCCGATAATTTTTAACAAAGTAGCAAGCAGCTATGGGACAATTACGAACAAAGCTAGTTATTCCATAATAATATCAAAACGTTTTTTAGTTTCAAATGAACATGACTATTGATTTCAAATTGTATACTGTATTAAATAAAAAAACATAAAAAAACCTTTTTCAAATTACGTAAACAAAAGCTCAAGTTTCCTTAAATAAGCACAGCTGATATACATGCAAATGTTTGCTATGGATTAAATTAGTGCTAGTAAAAACTTTTGTAACTAATAATCATACTTTTTTACTGGTTCTATTTTTATTTCGATATAAAATCATATAACTACTGCGATATAGGAAACTTTATAGGTTAACCGATTAATTGTTACCCGATTAACCGTTCACTTAATTTTAAAGTAGCTTTTTTTGATTGACGGTCGCAATAATATCGGTCTATTAAATCATAACACAATATTTTATATTTGTAATATCAAAACGTTTTTTAGTTTGAAATGAACATGACTTTCTTGATTTCAAACTGTACAGCGTATTAATATAAAAAACCAAAAAACCTTTTTCAAATTACCTAAACAAAAGCTCAAGGTTCCTTAAATAAGCACAGCTAATATACATATTAGAGTAAAAGTCAAATATTCAGGCTTGTTCTGCAAATCACAAGATTTCAAAATCGCTTGTGATTTTAAAGTCACAAATCTGATTTTGAGGTGTTCTGAAAATCACAAGAAATTTAACTTTTCGGTGTGATTTTACCTTTTCGAAAACACAAGAAAACGGCTGATGTTTTGTTTTGATTTGATGACATTTTTTTATGTATTGAAAATTAATAAAGGTTTAGTCAAAATAATAAGTGAACGTAAACTAAAATTATTTTTTAAAATAAAATTTAAACACAAGATGATATGCCTGGGGCTTTATTGTTGTCAGTAATATATTTGAAAAGAAATTTATTAATTTAACAAAAAGTAGTTTCAAGAATACACACCGAAGTTGCCACCACATATATAGTTAGTAATCTCTGGTTGCCACTGTTCTTAATACATATGATTATCGTTGCCATTTGCTACTACTTTATGCGTAATTTTTTTTTAAAATTAGGCAAACAATTAATAGTTAATAAATATTTTGAATATAAATTAACAAAAATAATTGAATTTTATTGGAAATAGCTTGTTTAGTTAAAAAAATTAAATATATTTCTCGTCGAAAGCAATATTTATCTACTCTGGCAAGCATCGGTGTATTTTCGAAGAACAAAAACACCTGATAACTAAAAAGTTAATGCAAATCACAAAAAGAAAATGTCAAATCACAAAAGCAAATAACATTTGTTACAATAGAAAGTGTTTGCAATTTTTTTATATTTTAGCCAATTTTTTGGTACAAAGTCATCAGTTTTATTTTTTATTTTTTTTATTTAAAAAGCCGTCCAAAATTAAGAAAGTGATTTCAGATCGCCAGCCGCATAGCTGACCGGTTGCAAATCACAACAGTTCAAAAAGTTATATGCGCAGAACACCTTTTTGTGATTTCAAATCACTTTCACAAAAAGTGATTTGCAGAACATGCCTGATTGATTTTATTTATATTCTTGATCTATATATGTATATTAACTACCTGCACCCTGCAAATTATTCCTAAGATTTAAATTAGAGCTAGTAGAAACTTGTTTAACTTTAATAATCATACCTTTTTACTAGTTCTATTTTTATTTCGATATAAAATCATATAACTATACTGCGATACATATAAGTACATATAGGAAACTTTATAGGTTAAACGATTAATTGCCACCCGATTAACAGTTCACTTAATTTAAAAGTCGCTATTTTTGATTGACGGTCGCAATAATATCGCTATATTAAACCATTCAACAATATTTCATCTTTATGTATCCCAAGTTCGTAAATGCTGAAAACTTTAAGGAATAAACTGAGATCATTTGTAACCGTAATTCAAATGGTTAACAATTATTTCCTTCGTATATACAATTACGTCAATCATGTTCTGGCCGAATTTTCTCCCTAGAAATTGACATTGTCTTTTTTTAGTAGTTATGTTGGAATGTATGTCCGAACTTAAATTTCCAGACTCAGAACATGACCGGGTGCAAAATATATTCCTTTTGACAAATAATCAAAGTGGTCAATTTTATTATTTTTGTTTATTTTGCTATTATTTTTTTCTTCTGCAGTCACTGTGATATACTTATGCGTTGTTGTCATTGGCACTTATTTTATATTTCTCTGTATCGTTACTCATTAGCAGGGACAACAGAAATATGCACGAAAAACCTTAAAATATGCGCATTAGATAAGCACGAAAAACATAAAAAAATGCCTTAAAAACTGATAAAAAATGCTCAAAAAGTTTAGTTTGTAGTAAATGTTATTCACTGACTATATTTTATTTTTAATAAAAACTCATCACAGAGTGTCGTAAATTAAATTAAATTATTTTTTATATTATATAAATTATATAACATTAACAAGATTCAGTCCATTGATTGATAATTGCAATATATTACCAAGTGTTGCTTTAAATTCTCAAATGTGAATTTTCTGCGATTATCTGCTAACAAGTTACCATACATTGAAAAACTGCGTTCTACGTCAGTAGATGTTGTTGGGCAGAACGAAAAAGAGTCAAGTTCTGCTGGCGAAAGTAATTTAGTGTACTGTGTTACGTTTTATAATAGCTTCAAATTTCTTAGAAAATATTTTGTTTTTTATTAAATTCAATTTCTGGCGTATTTCCTCAGATATCTCAATGCTTGTCTTTAGCGATAGGCCTCTTTCTTGTAGTTTTAAAATGCTGCTTGTTATATTTGAAAAGTTACACTTTAAATACCCGAGCTCGTTGACCGTTTCTCTTAATTTAAATTGCTCTTTGGAAATACGTATTGCTTCAGCCTCTTCGCTGTCAAACAATTCTACAACTTTCTTAACGTCCTCAAAATGCTCACAATAGTATTGTGATGCTTTCAGCCAACTACCCCAACGAGTAATGCATGGAACTGGTGGCAACGCAATGCCAGGTAGAGCTCTTTGAAATTCTTGACGACGCGATGGAGCCTTCATATAAACATAAAATTAATAATTCGTTCTGCAGTTAGTAAAATAAACACTTACCTTTAAAAAAACTGCCTTTGTAGAAGATATTAATTTGTTAACGGCTGGAAATTCAGATCTTATAAATTCGGAAAGGCGGTGAATACCATGCGCAAAACACGTTAAGTGTATCATTTTAGGGAAAAGTGTCTTCAAGGCTGAAACCGCAGCAATCATGTAAGCAGCCGCGTCTGTTACAATTAGCAACACGTTCTCATATTGGACTCCTGCAAGAAGTAAAAGTAGAGTTAAACAAGAATTAGATTTTTATTTGTTAAGTTACCATCCGGCCATAGGGATGATATAGAATCGATGACGAATGTAGCCATGGTATTGGCATTTGCAGAATCTACTTGCGTTACGTTAAAAAGGTAGCATCTTTCACGTTCGCTGGCATCTTCTGTATTATTTAATACACCGAAAACAAAATTGCCTCTGCTCCACATCGCACAGTGGCTGAAAATCGTTTTTCATTGGCCAAAAGTCGAATTTTTTTTGTCACCGATTTTTAAAATTTTTACGCCATTTTGGAGCTAATATATCCATATTAAGGTAGCCAAAAAATTTGGTTAAACTATTCATAATTGTGGGCGTGGCATGCTGTCAAACTCAACTGTTTTTTGTTATTTCAGTAAAAGGTGTTTTTTATCAGTTTTTTGTCAAAAATAAATGGTCGCTACTCGCAAGCTATCATCGATAATGGCCTGCGGTCTTTTTTATAATATTGGTAGGATTATAGTCTTTAGTTGTTGTAAGTGGTTACCGCTCTAGCGTTTAATATTAGAGGTGTTAATAAATATTTATGAAACTACTATATTTTTCTAAAATTTAAACTTTAGTGGAATAGAACTTCTAGGGAACAAAAGGGAACAAGAAACGTATACCACCCGAAGAAAGGCGAAGGTGTCTTCTTTAACCCCATATATACTTTTGCACCCGCCACGACCCGCCGGTAGAACACTTTTTTAATTTTAATGAAATTACTCCAAAAAAATTCAAATTACTCTAATTTAAACAGCCCTATAATTACTCGTTTACAATGGTGTATTAAATTTTCACTTTTTTGCCTAAAGGTTTATGTTTTTTACTTTAGACTACGTAAAACTAAAATAATTAAATATAATACCTGCGAAAGGGTTTTATGGCTTTGTTTTGACCAGCAAAAAAAAAACAGTCATAAAAATATCACAATAGGTTCTACAGTAAACATATGATCTCTTTCTAATATAACTGTTAGGGTCAGGCAAAGTCATAAACAATTTTATAATAATAATCGCGACATTAACCCACTAAATATAAAAAGAACCCCATATTGGCGAGATACTAATTAGTTTTACCTGATATTAAGGTCTGGATAACAAGTGCAGTTTTGTTCAATTTAATACTTTTAAATTTCGTGCAATAAATATTATAGAACTACAGAATATAATAAAGCAAATGAAAAATAAGAATGACCATGAGAATGTAACAAATAGAATTATTCTTGATAATTGGAGTATTATGGGTAACGCAATTTTAAGAATCATAAACGTATCGCTGGAGAAAGGGGTATTTCCCGAAAATTGGAAGGATACAATGATAACACCAATTGAAAAAGTGACAAATACCAAAAAATGTGAGGAATACAGGCCTGTTAACTCATTAAAAACATGCGAAAAAAAATTTTGGAAAAAGTGGTTAAAGTGCAGCTTGAAGAATATATCGACGCCAATAAGATACTATCTAAACATCAATCTGGTTTTCGTAAAAAGTTTTCGTGTGAGACAACAGTTAATTATGTCATCAGTAAATGGAAAGGTTTGGGAAATACAAAGAAGGTGATGGCAATCTTTCTTGATTTCTTGAGCCTTTGAGACAATAGACAGGCAAATACTGATAAAAAAGCTATATATGTATGGAATAAGAGACAAAGAACTGGAATGGTTTCAATCATATTTAAAAAATAGAAGGCAATCGACTAAGGTAAACGGTGTGCAATCGCATGAAATATTTAATGATTTTGGTGTACCACAAGGATCAATATTGGGAGCACTTCTATTTGTATTATATATTAATGATATGCCAAACATTTTGCATAAGTGTGAAATTACTATGTATGCTGACGATACCCTTATATTTACTTCTGCTGACAGCGACGAGGAATGTCGAACAAATATGTCGTATGATATTAGAGAAATAAACAGATGGTTAAAAATGAATAAGCTTAAGCTAAATGAAAATAAAACAAAAATAATGGAACTAAATTTTAATTCAAGCGACCAATTTAAAATAAATGACGTTATCATAGAAAAAGTAAACTATATTAAATATCTCGGATTCATTTTAGATAAGAAATTAAATTTTAATGAACATATTGACTATACATGTAAAAAAATTGGTAAAAAAATTGCCTTTCTCAAACGAATAAGAAGTAAAATATCGAAATCAACTGCTATTAATATATATATAACACTATTGTTAAGCCGCATTTTGAGTTTGGATCGTCAATTTTATATACCTGTAGTAACACAACACAAGTAACAAGAATGCAAAAACTTCAAAATAAAGCAATGCGAATAATTTTAAAATGCAATCGATATGCGCACATAAACATAATGCTACAAAGTCTTAAATGGATGACCATAAAACAAAGACTACAACTCAACACTATTAAGTTTATACGGAAAATGAAGAATGGAGATGCGCCTCAATACCTGTGCGAACAAATAAAGTATGTGGGGGAGAGCCAACCCTATGGCCTTAGAAATGCAGACGACTTTCGAATTCAGAGGGTGATGTCTACACAAATGCAGAGAACAGTGTTCTATAAAGGTCTTCAGCTTTACAATTCTTTGCCAAATAATATAAAAAATGAAACAAACAATAATATTTTTAATAAAAAATGTGTTAATTTTGTCCTATTTAGTTTAGTCTGATTAATTTAAATATATTGTGAAGATTGCTTTTTTTCTCTACTTACTAGTATATACATTTATTTTTGTCAAATAAAGTATTTTTAATACTAATAATAATAAAAAAAAAAAAAAAAAAGTACTACCTGCTATGAAATTGAAGATCAATGTGTGAGTAACATGTATCTAAAAATGTATAAATCTACGGATTCCATAAGGGATTACTCAATAATAAGTTAATCCTTTACGTGTACGTACGTATATTTGCAAGTGATAAATTATAACAGACTCATATAAAAATATTCAGAAAAATGTGGAGACCTTCGGTTATAAAGAACTGGCCGAAGAGTATTTTAGAAATAAAAACCAGGAAGATGTTCTTACTTACGTTAAAATAAAATTAAACTTAAATTCGTGTAGCACCGAAATACAAGAGCAATTATCTAATTTTGTAAAAGTACTAAAAAAACGCTACAAAGAAGTTAGCTACAGTAAAGAAAAGTTTTATATAAAAAGTGAAAAGTGGTTAGAAGTGCAACTTACTGTCGCTGCAGAAACAGCAAAGCAAGATAAGGTTGGAAGACCACGCAAATCATTGGACAACTGCAGCGATAGATGTAAGAGGCGGAAACTTAAAGATGTTAACGATGCAATTGGTTGTACAAATATAAAAGAATCTTTCCTACATCAATTACGATCACAGAACCAATTAACAAAAGTGGATATCATTGAAAAAGTTATTAAAGCTAGTCCAGTGAGAACAAAACGAATTCTTAAAAGTATACCAACTCCGAGCGATGCAATACAGTACACAAATGAGGAGGCATTAGCCTTATTTCTGAATTTGAAATTAACAAAACAGCAATATATTAAGCTCAGATTGCGTGCGATTGAGAAGGGCTCAAATATCTATCCAGCATTTCATTACATAACTGCTGCTAAAATGGACTGTTTGCCGTCAAAGGATACTATTACAATCACACCAATTTCGGCAGAGGTACAACTACAATCTCTACTTGATCACACAGCCGAACGCTTGCTACAATCAATACCAGGAAATGCGTTAAAGAAATATGGAAACACAAAACTAATTCTTTTTTGCAAATGGGGATGTGATGGTTCTTCGGGACAAAACCAATACAAACAAGTTGTATGTGAAAATATTTCGGACTCGGATATGTTCATGGTATCAATTGTACCATTGCGATTGAAAAAGATTTTGGAAGATTCAGAGCCTTCGACTAGTGCAACGCAAACAATGGATATTTGTAAAAATGAGACACCATCTTCTACGAAATACTGCAGGCCAATCAAATTTGAATTCAAAAAAGAAACTAGTGATGCCATTAATAAAGAAATTAGTGATATCAAGGCCCAAATTGCAACACTACAGCCATTACAATTACAGTTAGATGGGCAGCAAATTGAAGTAAGCTACCAATTAGTCCTGATAGATGGAAAAGTAGGTCAGGCTTTGACTAACACGAAGGCTGCATCCAGCTGCATTATATGCCAAGCAGCATCAACCCAATTAAACCAAGTTCCGACAAAGTCATTAGATAATACCGATGCATATGAATTTGGATTATCACCAATACATGCATGTTCAAGATGAATATCGCAAAATTGGATTGATTATAGATCAGCCAAAAACAAATGATGGCAATACCGCACGAAGATTCTTTTCAGATCCAGAAACAGCATCCGAAATAACAGGAGTGGATTTAAACCTTATTTTCAGATTTAAAATAATCCTAGAAGTACTTGCGTGCAATGAAGAAATTGACTCTAAACAATTTGGAGATTATGCTAAGGAAGCAAAAATATATACAACCAACTACCCATAGAGAAATATGTCTGCAACAGTTCACAAAATCCTTTATCATGGAGAAGGTATCATTAAATATCATTTGGTGCCACTTGGAGATCTATCAGAGGAGGCTCAGGAAAAAAGGAACAAGGATTACAGATTTTATAGAGAGCACAATACTAGAAAAATTTCACGAAATTCCACAAATGAAGATCTATTTAATATATTATTGGCAACGTCAGATCCGTTCATCTCCAATATTCGAAATAAATGGAAAGCGGAACATCGGGATTTAGATGAAGAAGCCAAAAAACTACTAAAGAACAGAAATAGCACAGAGCAAAACATGGAATATTTGCAATCAATATTTGTGTCAAATGAATAATAATTATAATTGCCTTCCATTGTATTAGTATAGAACCTATTTTGAGAGCAAAAAATTAAAAATTTTTCTGCGGTAACAGCAAAATCTCCAGTTAATTTTACTTTTTTTTTGAGTGTAAAAATTTTTTGAGTGTAAAAATTTTTTGAGTGTAACATTAAAAAAATTCCATTATCACAAAAAATAATTATAATTGTTATTAAGTTCCAAATATAAAATTTTTTAATATGCAAATAAAAAAATAAACCCATATTTCACTCCAAAAGTAAAAAAAAAATCAAAAGTTCAACTTTGACCTAGAAGTCCTTAAAAAGTCCTTAATCAATTTTAATGTAATTAAAACTGAGTCAAGCTGAACTAAATATCTATCCATTAAAAAAAAAATTACTTCAATATTTTGATCGGTTCAAAAGTTACAGAATTTTGGCCAATGAAAAACGATTTTCAGCCACTGTGCGTCGGTCGTTTCATCTATGGAAATCCAAATACGTCTTTTGTTCGCTTTAGCTCTCATATCGTTAACTGCATTTTGGTATATCTGTGGTACATATCGAAGGCGAAGATTTGACACAGATGGAACACTCTCATTTACATACTTCTCCAAAAAACCTTTGACGCATGGGTGGTTTATTTTGTGGAGAGGTATATTGGCCGCCATGAACATTTTACATAAGTCCATTGGAAATGCGTTGTTTTCTTGCTGGTGTTCCGTCAGGAGGGTTTGCGAAAATAATGATTTTTTTTGCACAAATGCCTTATGTTTTGCCGTTTCCAGGTGCTGCTTCACGGAAAATATTTTCGATGCTGATATCGCACAATTGCATATTTTGCAGAACAAAACTGAGTTATCTGTACGAAATACTCCCGGAAATATTTTTGACACGCGAGACAAAAATTCTCTAAGGCATTCTTTTTCTTTTGACATGGCGACGCGTTTAACATTTTATTTTCATTATAAATGAGCAAAAGATAGGCGTTGCCTGATGCAAAGATTTATGAACATTATACTGCCATCATAAGGAAATAAACAGATGTTGTCTACACTGCCCAAAATGTATGTGCAAAGTAAAAATAGTTGAAAATATATGTAAAAACGGCCAAAATATGCTTTTATATGCTTGAAGCCACAAACATGCCCGGAAAACTGTAATATGCATTTGCATATGCAAATATGCATTGCATACTTTTGTTGTCCCTGCTCATTAGAGTATGTTTATTTATTTTAGTTGGCTTCGCGGTCTTATATATGTACATACTTATGTTTAAAATACTAAAATACACGTGAAGGAAATATTAAAGAATGTTTAGTTTTTTATTTACGGTATGTAGGTAACTGTATATACATACCTATTACGATTTCTGCTTGTTTGTTATAGTATTTTCATGTAAATATATTACTGCTAGCTTAGACGTCCGTTCACTTCGAGAGTATCATAGCGAATTCTGATGTCATATGAAAGGAAAATGGCTATTTTGTTTTCAAGCTAAAAAAGCGCAAAATATTTACAGTTTACGACTTTGTATTTAAATATTCACTTAATTAATTTCCATTTAGTGTTGCACCAACACCATTTATTTAATTAGTCATTAATTAAAGTCCTTATTTAAGTGGTGAGGAAAAGTTACCTGTTCGGTATAGATAGAAACATACTTCAAAAGACGATTGTAATTTTAAATAGGTTAGAAGGTTAAATAGATATTTAAATTTAGGCATTAAATAATCCCCCTTATTATGATTGTCGACGTCGACGTCACACCAAGTCGACATCAATATATTGGCAATTGTGGGATCGTTATCAGGAACTATTGATAGGATATTACTACTGCTATAGCTTATAAAATTACAATTGGCCATCAGGAGTTCAGGAACTGCTGTATTTTTACTGTCAACTTGATGTGACGTGAATATATAAATTCGTATTTAACATTTTTTTATTATTTTAGATGGGTTATCTACTTTAAAATTACAATAGTCTTGAAGTATATTTCTTATTATTATATAATTGCAATAAATTAAAATTTTAGCATGTTTCGACACAGATGGGAACGTAGAAGTTGTAATAATCGTATTAAACAAATGGGTGGTGCAAATTACCGTCTAAGGTAGTGTATGTTTAATAAACTTTAGATTCATTCCATCATAACCAACAGCGTTAGATTTAATTTTAAGGAAGGACTCAAGTACATTTTCCTGTGTGAAGTGCCCAAAATTGAATTCATCTGCTGGTTGCTGATTTAAGACGACGTTGTTGTAAAAATTAAGGTTCATGGTTGGCATAAGTTTATTTGCAAATTGCTTCCTATAAGCATGCTTCCTATAAGCATTCTAAGCCTACTATAATTATGTATTTTGTTATAATTTCTATGCAATATTGAATTCTCATATTATATTTGATTTGTATGGCATAATCATCCGAGGTTGAATATCTTCAAACTGCTTAAACTTCACTGACAATTTGGTTTAGCGACCAATGAAATGTCGGCATATGAAGAGCTAAAGCCACAACAAACAATGCACTTTTCAAAAACTCTAGTTATTCCATAATAATATTGTTGCCGCCACTGTTAAAGTACGGAATATGCAGCTCTGAAAAGCAACCGATATTCTTCTTTTTGAATGAATGAATGAATAAAATCTTTATTAGTATTTTAAAATACTCTACAATACTTTACATATGTAATTATATTAACAAACTATTAGCAATATTTTCTTCAATTAGGAATAAAATTTAACAAAATTAATAATATGTTTTTTAAATAATTTAAAATTATCTTCATTTTTTATATAATTTGGCATAGAGTTGTATAGTTGTAATGAATGAATGAATGAATGAATGAATAAAAATCTTTATTAGTATTTTAAAAATACTCTACAATAATTTACATATGTAATTATATTAACAAAACTATTAGCAATATTTTCTTCAATTAGGAATATAATTTAACAAAATTAATAATATGTTTTTTGAATAATTTAAAATTATCTTCATTTTTTATATAATTTGGCATAGAGTTGTATAGTTGTAATGAAGAATGAATGAATAAAAATCTTTATTAGTATTTTAAAAATACTCTACAATACTTTACATATGTAATTATATTAACAAAACTATTAGCAATATTTTCTTCAATTAGGAATAAAATTTAACAAAATTAATAATATGTTTTTTAAATCTATATATAAATAGGCAAGTGGAAAAAGTTAAGAACCATTTTAACTGACTTAAACTCAACGTATTCGCTTGACTTTTGTTTTGTTTGATAGATTGTCAATAGGAGCAGTGCAGAATGTATTTTTTATTTTACATTTTTATGCCTAAGATATCTAAAAACAGTTAATAATATTAGCCAAGCATAAAGCCATGATCTCTCTTTCTCTCTTAATTTGCTAAAAAAAATACAACAAAAACACAAAATTAGAAAAAAAAAAACTCAACTCCGTAAACATACTGAATTGTTGTTATACTTATTAAGCCTTAACACACGAGAACGATTATGCAGGCATAACATCGTACTTTATTGGCAATAGAGAGAGGGGAATGCTTTTTCGTCGGCACAATTTTTCAACCAAGCATAAACCCGCATTTGATTGTTTTGTTTTTTACAGAACGTATTTATTTATTCTTCGACCGTCGCGGGGTACACATGGATTTAAAAGAAGAAGGTGGCTTTGTCGCGCAAGCAACATGCATACATATAAGTACATAAATAGTCTTAAGGCTTTGCATATATACATACAAACATAGATTCGTAAAAAATAGGTAGGAAATTTAGTTTCTTTGTTTGCTATTTTTGTGAAAACCTGTATGATTGGTTTTTACACTTTTCGTTACCTGCGAAAAAACATGTACAGTACGATCGCGAAATGTAATCATTAAAAAGTAATCTATGTATAAATAGGCAAGTGGAAAAATTAAGAACCATTTTAACTGACTTAAACTCAACGTATTCGCTTGATTTTTTTTATAGATTGTCAGTAGGAGGAGTTCAGAATGTATTTTTTATTCTACTCTATATATAAATAGGCAAGTGGAAAAATTAAGAACCATTTTAACTGACGTAAACTCAACGTATTCGCTTGATTTTTGGTTTGTTTGATAGATTGTCAATAGGAGGAGTTCAGAATCTATTTTTTATTCTACATTTTTGTGCATAAGATAGTTAAAAACAGTTAAGAATATTAGCCAATCATAAAGCCATGATCTCTCTTTCTCTCTTAATTTGCTAAAAAAAAATTACAACAAAAAAACTCAAAATTAACTAAATTAAATTTGGCTTGGCAACTCCGTAAACACTCAGAAGGAAAAACTTATTTTTTTTGTTCATTCTATTCCACCATTTGGTGGTAAAACTATTCTACTAAAGTGCGAATTAAGGCAAATTTTACCTGTTGTTCCACACGGGACCCGATTTACTTTAATTGAAAATTGCATCTTTAGTTGGAAGGAATTTAATTATTTTCGCAAAGTTACCTTAACACAAAATATAAGAGCTAGATCAGAAGAAGTAGAATTTGTCGAATTTCATAAATAAACTTGGTAATGGTGAATTAAGAAATTATCCAGTTTGGTGATGACATTATTGAATTGCCACAACAAATAATTTGTTGTTTTGAAAGTTTAATTACTGATATCTATGGAAATATTCGTGAGAATATACTATCGGATTAAATTCTTAATTCCGTAATTTTAGCTCCTACCAATGAAGACGGCGCTTCAATAAATAATGATATACTTAATCGTCTTTCAGGGGAGGAAAAGGTTTATTACAGTTTTTATTAAGTTCCTAATGATGTCAATGACATAAATGAATATCCTTTTTAAATTGAAATTGAAAATAAATTCCATTGTTATGCTGATTCGTAATTTGAACACGGCACAAGCCATAGTAAATGCAACTCGAATGAGAGTAAAATGCTTGCACCGCAACACAATAGATTGCGAAGTATTAACGGTAGTAGTTCGTAATAAAAGAATTTAGATTCCACGAATAAATTTACTATTTTCTGGAACAATTCTTCCATTTAAATTTCAGCGAAATTTGCTATGACCATTAACAAGTCACAGGGGCAAACATTTGAAAAGATACTGTGAGCGTCAAAAGAAATTGTACACTATGCTTTCTTAAATAAATGTGATTATTTTTGCATAAAAAAAATAAAATTTTTCTAACTTTACTGTTATTTACAAAACATTGTAAAATGCTCCTACAATATTTAAATAAATAATCAAAATATTTCTACAACAACAAAAACAGTACAAACAAAAGTAAAAATACTCCATATATATATATATATATATATATATATATATATATATATATATATATATATTTATTTATTTATTTATTTCAAATTTATTATAATTAAAACTATAATAAATAATATACAAAAGCACTAGCTACTACAGGCTATCGGCTTAGTATATATATATATATATATATATATATATATATATATATATATATATATATATATATATATATATATATATATATATATATATATATATATATATATATTACAGTCGGGCCTCGATTATCCGTGATCCGGTTAACCGGTAACCCCGATTAACCGTGATGGCCAAAGATCAGTCTATTGCTTTATATATATATATATATATATATATATATATATATATATATATATATATGTATATATATATATATATATATATATATATATATATATATATATGTATATATATATATATATATATATATATATATATATATATATATGTATATATATATATATATATATATATATATATATATATATATATATATATATATATATATATATATATATATGTATATATATATATATATATATATATATATATATATATATGTATATATATATGTATATATATATATATATATATATATATACATATATATATATATATATATATATATTATATATATATATATATATATATATATATATATATATAAAGCAATAGACTGATCTTTGGCCATCACGGTTAATCGGGGTTACCGGTTAACCGGATCACGGATAATCGAGGCCCGACTGTAATATATATATATATATATATATATATATATATATATATATATAATATATATATATATATATATATATATATATATATATATATATATATATATATATATATATACATATATATATATATATATATATATATATATATATATATATATATATATATATATATATATATATATATATATATATATATATATATATATATATATATATATATATATATATATATATATATATATATATATATATATATATATATATATATCCTCTTTTTTTCGTTTGTTTTATGGTACTCTTCTCTTAAAAAAGCAAATGGCTGTTCTCTTATAAGAAACAAGCACAATAAATATTGTGGTTGTACAAAATAAATACAGCAAGTGGTAGAACATAGCAAAAGTTTTTTTTCCACTAATTTTTATTTATTGTATCTTCAAAACTGAACTAACAATAAGTATTTAAATCTTAAATATAGATATAATAATTAGGCCCAACCAGTGTCGGGCATAAACTTAGTGATAGTAATTAATAATACATAAATATCGTGTTAAGCACAAAAATATTTTCAAAAATTTCATCTGAAGTGTGGCGTATTAAAGCCGTGGTGTCCCTCGTTTTTAAACGGATGTGTCCAGGAAAGTTCAAGATATTACGAGCAAGGGGATTAGGATGGGACTCGAGTTTTGT
Organism: Germaria angustata; assembly: GCA_963681545.1. Taxonomy (NCBI): domain Eukaryota; kingdom Metazoa; phylum Arthropoda; class Insecta; order Diptera; family Tachinidae; genus Germaria; species Germaria angustata. Next base: position 90,004,012 of record OY812998.1, read on the forward strand.
TAAATATTTTCCAGCATATTTTGCAATTTCAGCGGTCACAAGTGGCATATTTAAATCACGATGTAAAATTGAATTTTTCATGTACCATGATATTTTGTTTTGCATTAGTTGGATTCTCTCTACATTGGAAGCTGAAGCAGTGCCCCATAGCTGAATTCCGTAACACCATATGGGTTTCAAAAGCGACTTGTATATTAAAAGTTTACAATCTAGACTGAGGGTAGAATTTCTACCAATCAGCCAATGTATCTGAGTTGATTTAAGTTTCAATTGTGTCAACTTAGAATCAATGTGGTGTTTCCATGTAAGCCGTCGGTCAAGGTGTATACCAAGGTATTTCACCTGTGAATGTTGAGGAACAACCTGATTGTTGATTCGAATGGGGAACAAGTGTCTCTTCGTAGGGTAAATGTTACATGAACACACTTTTGTTCATTTACTTTTATTCTCCATAAGTTCAACCATAGTTCCAACAGGTTAACATGTTCCTGAAGATATCGGGATGCCTCGTGAGGGTTTTCATGCATACTAAGGCAGGCTGTATCATCGGCAAATGTAGAGGTGAGGATATTACTGCTTAAAGGCATATCACAGGTATAAATCAAATACAAAACTGGCCCCAGTATACTCCCCTGTGGCACAGCGGATGAAATAGTTTCGGGCACGCTCATGAAGTCTCCTTCCACAACAGTGAACTTCCGGGCAAGAATGTAACTTTCCAAAAGATTTACAATGTTTATTGGTAAATATGTCTTCAATTTTAAAATTAGGCCTTCACGACACACTATCAAATGCCTGAGAAACATCAATAAAGAGGGAAGAACAATACTTCTTTTCTTCAAATGTTCTTCTTATAAAATGAACCAATCTATGAGTTTGTTCAATGGTTCTATGCTGACTTCTAAAACCAAATTGATGGTTCGGTATACACCCATTATTAGTTAGAATAGGGACAATTTAGTCATGAGCAGCTTTTCGAAGAGCTTTGTTCACAATCTGAAATTGTTGACAATAAACTTATTGGCCTATATGACTCAGCCTTGGTAAGATCTTTGCCCGCCTTTGGAATCATTTTAATCATGGCAAGTTTCCAGCTGTGTGGATAATACTCCAGTCGTAAAATGCCATTAAAAATAAACAACAGGATTCTAATAGCAACACGAGGCAACTTCATCAGCATCTTTTTACTAATTCCATCAATACCCGGAGCTTTCTTCGGGTTGGTTTCAACAATTAGTTTTTGTACATCACACATCTTAAACTTTATGGGTCGAGGGGGTAGAGTAACTACACTCGGCAACTCAACAGCACCAGTACATGTGTTTGGGGTAAATACGTATTTTAAATGCTCAGCAAATATGTTACCTTTTTCAGTATTAGTTCTTGCCCAACCTCCGGTCGAGGTGTGCAGGGGTGGTCTAAACTCAACGGGTGTTTTAAGTTTCCTAGCAGCGCGCCACAAGGGGTAATTACATGCTGCTGTGACATCGAGACCTTCCAGATAGTTCTTAAGAGAAGTAGATTTCTCAGATGCAAGTAATTCTTGGAGTCGTTTAGTGCATTCTTTAGGTCTGATTTTATGTTGGGGTGATCTGTGCTGTTGCCATTCCCTTCTAGCTCTTCTTTTTTCACACACGAGACGTTCAATATCCGCAGAATAAATTCTATTAAACCCAGTCAGCGGATAGGAGGTAGTGGCATGTTTAGCAGCCTGTTTAATATTTTCGGTAAGATTGGCAATGTTAAATTCAATAGCATCGGGAGTTCTTAGCTTGATGTTTCCCGTACAATGACTACTGAGATATTTTTTGAACCCCAGCCAATTAACATGATTTATCATCTTCACATATGGGTGAGGTAATTCACTTCTTAGTGGGCTACAAATTGTAACGATCGTGGGAGAGTGATCGGGGGAGAGATCATGAGAAGATTCAACATGAATTAAATCCCTAGAGATGTTTTTCATGACGCCAAAATCTATAACATCTGGAATTTTTTGTATGTCAGTAGGCCAGTAAGTGGGTTCCCCGTTCGAAGTGACGTCCAACCCCATTTTTGAAATTGTTGAACAACACTCGACCTCTAGGTGTAATAAGACGCGATCCCCACCCAGAACGTATGTTTTGCATTGTAGTCGCCAGCTGCTACGAAACAAGGGCCAAGAGTTTTGTAAAAAATTCTCGTATTTATTCTCAGTGATTGAAAATCTGGGAGGGGAGTAAATTAATATCACGAGATTTGTACAAAAATGTTCGATGCAAATATTTGTTGCTTGTAGATGGTCTTCACAAGTGTTCTCAAGAATATAGTGCTTGAGTCTTGACTTTATTAGAACTGTTGATCCTCCGCATGCTTTTCCTCTCGGGTCCTTTGAATCATATAAGGTGTAGCCACTCATTTTAAAAAGGCTTCTCGAAGTCAACCATTTAGTATAACACTGTGTGTAATTTTTTAAGTCGTGGCAAAATAACCATATACGGACACCACTACGTGATAAAAGACTAAAAAAAAGACCCGTGTCTCTCTGAGGCAAACTTGTAGCTCTTGTCATAAAGAACAAAAATTGCCAACATATAAAATAAAAAAAACTTCACCTTCCAGATAAAAATCGCAAAAAACTTAAAAAAATTCGATTTTTTTACCTTTTTCTCTTGTTCAGGTCCATAGGTAGCAAACCGTTCAAAATTCAAGGAAACAATCAACTACAAAAATTTACCTAAGATCTCAATAAACAAATTTCTACAACATATAAACTTCCTGGGAATAATTCTGAACACCGTTTAGGTAGCGCTTAGGTAGCCGCAAAAGTGAAAAAAGTGACGCGGTGAAAGTTATATAGAAAGAATTATATACACACACACACAGGGGTGTTTCTGTGTAGTTTGAAGTTCGTCCGACAGATGGCCCAATATTTAGTTTTTTTTTTACGTTTTGCCCGATAGAGATTAGCGAGATAAGTCTATGCTGTGTTTCGCTGAAGGCGCTGGGTCCTTATTTAACGCGTAGTGGCGTTAATTAGCCCGATACCGGTATTTGAACAATAATTGCTATGTCGATTTAGTGCTCCTTTCATTCTTCTTCGAAATATCGAAATATCAACCCGCCATGACTTTGCAACGAAACCAGACTTACAGTGAAAATAAAATTTGAAAGCAAAACAACGTTTGCCCGGGTCAGCTAGTATATATATATATATATATATATATATATATATATATATATATATATATATATATATATATATATATATGTATATATATATATATATATATATATATATATATATATATGTATATATATATATATATATATATATATATATATATATATATATATATATGTATATATATATATATATATATATATATATATATATATATATATATATATATATATATATATATCTTTAAAATCATTTCAATTACTTATTTTATATTCTCCCGATTATGTGAACTTCTCCAGTTATTGAATAGGCTCGTAGCTACTGTAGCTACTAATATTTTTCTAACAGCAGTAAAATTTTTGAAGTCGGTTTAATTAATTTGTAAGTTATATGTCGCACAGTTTAATCAATACATTTATTAGTTATCGTATTAATAAATTGGTAACTTGTTATTTATGTGACAATAATTGTATTCCAAATTTCAGATGGCTTTCCGACCAGGAATGGTCGATTTACCTGAGGGACATAGAGAAGCAAATGTTAACGCTATAACGCTACCTGAAGTTTTCCATGATTTTGATACAGCACTACCTGAGTTGAACGACATTGATATTGAAGCTCAATTTTCTATAAATCAATCTAGAGCTGATGAAATTACAATGCGTGAAGACTATGGAAGCTTGTCACTTTCTCTGCATGATGATGGCTTTGGTGATGTGGGCTTTGATAATGAAACGCCAGATATGGTTCGAGGACAATTGGCTTCTGGTCTTAATGTAAGCTATTTTATTCCCTTTTTCTTCTCTTCAAATTAACATATTACCTATAGGATCAGTTATTTGAAGATGATATGAATAGGATCAGTTATTTGAAGATGATATGATTTCAAACGGAAGAGTAAACAACGAAACGGGTGTTCGGCTTCATGAACCGGACGTCTCCGAATGTCGTTTAGATGGCGATGGGTTTGGCGATGAATTTGGTCGTATGTCCAAGTTTATTTTATTTTAATGAAAGTACTAGAAAACTCTTTACAGAACCTGAGCTATTTGGAGACGAGTTATTCGGAGAACCTCCCCGGTTGGATACCGAAAATCAAGAAGTATTACAACCGGTACCGAATTTGAATGAGGAGTCAGATGACGGGGTATCTGACCATTTCGATGCCAGAGCTCCCTCGCCGGTTTCAAGCTGTGAAGAACCTTCAGATTTAAGCAAAAAAGCAGGTAATACCATTGTATAAATTTATAAATGGTGATCCTTTATCTTATTTTGTATTTGAGTTGATCTTGGAAGCTCTGGTATATACGAGGTCTGTTCAATAAAAAAGTGAATTTTAATTTTTCCAAAAAAATATTTATTCATCAATTTTTATTTTGTCCCCTTCAAAATATTCCCCCTTAGATATAATACAAGTGTGCCAGAGTTTTATCCCAATCCTCGAAGCAGTTCTGATATTATCTTTTTGGTATGGCCTTGAGCATTCTCAGCGATTCGGTTTTATCTCCACAATCGTCGCAAAACGCCGCCCTTTCATGAGTCTCTCTAATTTTGAGAACAGGAAAAAGTCGCAGGATATTCTTTTCGGCAAAAAAAAAAATACGAACGAGCAACGTCGAATGCGCAGGTGCATTATCGTTTTCGGATGTTATTTTCGTATTGCTTCTCGCAAGCGGCGCATAACATCAAGACAATTCTTCTTATTAACCGTGCAACCATGTGGCAAGAACTTATGATACACAACGCCACCTTAATCGAAGAAAATAAGTAGCAAAACCTTGACATTTGATCGAACATGGCGTGTTTTCTGTCTTGGCTCTCCTTAGCTCTTCCATTGGGACGATTGGTCTTTGGTTTCAATGTCATAAACATATACCCGTGATATGTCACCAGTTATGACCCTTTTAAGCAAATCAGGATCGTCGTTAACGTCATTATAATATTCCTGAGCAATTCATATGCGACTGTTTGTTCAATATTCAACAATTTTGATCGAGCTTCGCTGCCATCCGCTTCATGCTCAAAATTTGGAAACAAATTTTATGACATCAGCCAACCGATATGCCGACATCCTGTGCAATTTATCTGAGAGTGATTCGATGATTCTCCATAATGAGATTCCTCACTTTCTTATTATTTTTTTATCGGTTTTTGATGTGATGGAGCTTCCATTACGCGCGTCGTCATTGACATCTTCTTGGCCTTCTTTCAATTGCTTGTACCACTTCCAAAGCTTGTATCACTTTTCTGTCACTCAACATTTCAAGTACTTTTGAGCACATAATTTCATTTTTTTTACACAAAATTTGATGCGAATTCTTTGATCCATTTTGCAACAGCAGAAAATCGTCGAACAACCAAATCACGTCTAATTGTTATTCCTCTCATAAACTAAACTAAACACAAACAAACTCTTCTAAGAACATACTTATGTTCGAGACAAACGCAAGATAGTTTATCGTTAACGTAAATAAAATTTATGGCGTTTTCTTGCTGTTAAAATGAGGAAAACGTTTTAGATATTATCGACACTCTCATAATGTGATGTCTTTTTCAAACTGAATAAAAAATAAAATAGTTGCTTGAAATATATAATGTGCATAGTCTTATCTTATTTGTTGTAATAAAAAGTAAAATATTTGGAATGACTGTTCAACATGATACGTTGCTGATGTTATATTTAAGCTAGCCTTTGTCTGGCTGCTAGCTGTTGGTGGCTCTGCTCTTTGAAAAGAGGGAAGAGCTGGTATATATGTATACTAAATTTCATTAAATATATATTGATTCGTGTTTGGCGGTAATGTAAGGCGGTAAAATTTTTATGTACTTCATATACTTGTATATATTGATTTTGTTCTTTGTTGGCCATTTAAATTATCAGCTGTTTGATACAAAAAATTATGCATAGCACCGTTTTTATAACATTGCTGCAGCCCGTTCGCAAGCATTCTAATGTGTCTATAATGAGCAACTTTCGATTTTCGATTGTCGTCGAATTAAGTGATCAAGTGAATTTGCCTTTGTTATTATGACGCACACTTGTAAAAAATAGCGCCATTGTGATTTTCACGCAATTGGATTGTTCAGCATAGTATATATTTATGAAAGGCAAATTTTAAATGCGAAATTTTCGACAGTGCTGGCAGCTCATAATACGAATTTGACATTCAGCTGATTTGCAACCCACTAAGAACTCTCAGTAAATGGAGATTGCGATAACTAATTGTCAATGTTCACCACAAGGCCAACAACAATTAAGAGAGCCCTACAGCCTCACTGGTAGGGCATGTCTATCGGATTCTCATGTTGTCTCAATATATTGGTGTTCGTTGGACAAGGATAACAAAAAACCCGTCTCAACATAGTCTGTAAGGAAACTCTTTTTAACGAGTAATCGATTGT
>OY812998.1:90010776-90028276 GCA_963681545.1 Germaria angustata
AAATTTGACATACAAACATACATACAAAATTGAAAACATTAAAAACGTAGACATTATAAAGCATTAAAAAATGTAATAATTTGAAATTTAATTGAATTTAGATTTAAAGAAAAATCAATAATTCTGTAGCATTTGTTAAATTGGCTGCACATTCTCCGAAATGGATCAGCATTTGCATAGTTAGTCCTAAAGTATTTGATAGAAAGCAACTCATAGTGTCTTGAAGGTCGGTAAGGTACATTCAATGCAATATTGTTGAGTAGGAAAAATGAAGAAATATCACCATTAATCAGTTTTAAAATAAAAGATACGTTTAACATAGTCCTCCGGCTTTTAAGGGTTGGTAGTTTAATGAGTGCTAGACGACTGGTATATGGTGGAAGGTCTAGTGGATTCCAGTGAAGAGTACGTATACAGAATAACAAAAATTGTTTTTGCACAGACTCAATTGAGTTAATATGTGACGTATACACTGGGTCCCATACAACGGATGCATATTCAAGGACAGGCCTCACTAAGGAAATGTACAACTGTTTCGTAACATATGGGTCCTTAAACTCCTTAGCCCATCGTTTTATAAAACCCAGAACTCCACGGGCTTTATTCACAGTCAAAGAAATATGATTAATAAAGTTAAGCTTAGAGTCCAACAGAACACCAAGGTCCATGATTGAAACTACTCTCTCCAAACGATGGTTTCCAAAATTGTAGTTTGCGTTAATGTAGGAACCTCTGTAGAAAGTTATATATCTACACTTGCTAAAATTAAGCTGCATCAAATTTTTATTGCACCATATGTTAAAGCAATCCAAGTCCTTTTGTAGGAGAGTGTGATCTAAATACTTATCAAAGCTTAGGAAAATTTTAACGTCGTCAGCATACATCAAGATATTCGAGAATTTAATTACTTTTGGCAAATCATTTATAAATAAGGTAAAGAGAAGTGGTCCAAGATGGCTACCTTGAGACACTCCCGAAGTTACGTCAATTAATCTTGAAAAAACATTTTTGAAACGAACACATTGCTTCCTATTTGTTAAATAAGACTCAATCCATTTTAAACATCTGTTTGAAAATCCCATTAAGTCAAGTTTTCTTAAGAGCAACTTGTGATTGACTTTATCAAAAGCTTTACTAAAATCAGTGTACACGACGTCTGTTTGCTTGCGCTGAACGAAGCCTTGGTTAACAACAGTTGTTAGTTGTAGTAAGTTTGTTGTCGTAGAGCATCATTTACGAAACCCATGCTGGACAGAACTGAATAGAGATGATGCATGATGAGAAATATATTCCGTCACTAATTTTTCAAATAACTTCGGAATAACACTCAGCTTAGCAATACCTCTATAATTTACAACATCCGATTTTGCACCACTTTTATACAGAGGTATTATGAAAGATTTTTTCCAAAAACTGGGAAACTCACACTTAATTAATGACATATTAAAGATTCTAGTCAATGGTTCAGCAAGAGCATCAGCACAATTAATTAGTATACAGCTGGGAACATTGTCAGGACCACTGCTGTATGAGAACTTTAATTTTTTCAAATTTTTTGAGATTTCAGATGTATTGAAAAGTGGAATAATAATATTTTGACTAGATTTAGTGTAAATAGGGAAAGTATTTTCATTATAAACTGTATCAGAGTAGGTTGTGGAAAAAAATTCAGCAAACATATTACTTATATTAAGGTCTTCTCCGGACTCAGAACTCTATATATATGCATATATATATATATATATATATATATATATATATATATATATATATATATATATATATATATATATATATATGTATATATATGCATATATATATATATATATATATATATATATATATATATATATATGTATATATATATATATATATATATATATATATATATATATATATATATGCATACATATATATATATATATATATATATATATATATATATATATATATATATGCATACATATATATATATATATATATATATATATATATATATATATATATATATATATATATATATATATATATATGTATGCATATATATATATATATATATATATATATATATATATATATATATATATATATATATATATATATATATGCATATATATATATATATATATATATATATATATATATATATATATATATAAATATATATATATACATATATATATATATATATATATATATATATATATATATATATATATGTATGTATGTATGCATATATATATATAATATATAATGTATGTATGTATGCATATATATATATATATATATATATATATATATATATATATATATATATATATATATATATATATATATATATATATATATATATATATAATATAATAAACAGTTTCTCTCTTTTTACTGCTGAAACTGCTCTGTGCATTACATTTTGCTAACAAACAACTACAAAATCAAAATACTTACATATATAAATAAACAAACAGAAAACAGAACAAAAATCTTAAACAAAATCAAAAAATATATATAAATAAACAAACAGAAAACAGAACAAAAATCTTAAACTTCAACTCAATGTATTCTACAAAACTAAGAAAACCAAGAAGTCAAAATAAAAACCTCAAAAAAAATAATAAAGTTACTGAACAACAACTAAACATTATGGACAACAACAATACTTTAACAAGAGATATGAATATACAAACAAACACTACAACAATGCCAACAAATTTTAAAACACCCGCGCATAAACGTGTAATAAGAGACAGTTTACAAGACTCTATTTCTCTTGGTGAAGCTTGTAATACTCCTCGTTTAATAAACTCTGACTCACCATTTAAAATTGTGACAATAATGGATAAACGGTTTGAGAAACTTACAGAACAAATAGAAGAAGTTATGCAAAGAAAACTCAGTGAGTACAGAGAAGAACTATTAAGCGAGATTGATAAGAGATTCATATCTATGAAAAATGAGATACGTGCGGTAAGCGAAAGAGTTTGTGTTCTCGAAACAGTGGTGGCCAAATTTAGTGATATGCAGGAAGAAATCAAAAATTTAAAACATAAAATAAAACACCAGGAAAATAATAATGTAGCCAACGAATTACGTCTAAATGAAATACCATATTATGAAAATGAAAATCTTATGGATATATTTAGTTCCATCTGTAATACAATTAATATTACAGCTCCTGCAATAAAATCCATTTATCGATTGCGAAACCATAACAACAAACATACAAATAACTCGAAAGATGCAGTTATAATCGTTAAGATGTGGTCTCCCTATGACAAGAATTTCTTTATGAAATCCTTGGCAAACTTTAAGAAACTACATAAAGAATTTATATTTCGCCTGAGACATAAGGGGCTAAACTCCGATAATCGATTTTATATTAACGAAAATTTAACTAAAACGAACTTTAAAATTTTTCGTACTGCTGTTAGGCTTAAAAAGAGAAGACTCATACATAGTGCTTTTACCATGCGTGGATTTGTATACATTAAAAAACAGCAGATGACGAATTATTACAAATTGATGAAATTAAACTCCTGTATGATTTGTTTCCCTGTGCTGCCGATATGGATATCGTCGAAAACAGCCGTGATGGCCAACCTGCTTAAAATATGTCTATTTTTTAAACTAAAAAACAATCTAATAAATTTTTTAACACTGTGTTTTCTAATAAATTTTGTCATAAATTGTATCCTTAACTTAGTTTGTTTACAAAAACTGTTTATTGAATTTGTACTACACAACTTCATTTTTAATACATATCCAAATTGTTATTTCTTTAATTGCGTTGAATCTTCACAATTTTACCATGTTCTACTCAGGTAATTATCGCTCTAAAGACTGCGTGTACAATATGATAAGAATTCTTTCTAACCAGAAAAATGGCCTAAAAATCCTTCACTTAAATGCGCAAAGTCTGAACAATAAAATGGATGAATTTAGATACATTTTTGCGGGATCAGGAATAGATATTATATGTGTGTCCGAAACTTGGTTTCCGGTTGGAGTTTCAGACTCTATATTCAATCTGTCGGGTTTCAGGCTTTTTCGTTCTGACAGGAGAATTTTGGTTAATGATACTGAAACTAGCGCTCGTGGTGGTGGAGTCGCAGTCTACATTCGTAATGGCATTCGATGCAACCCGATATTGCGGTCTGACTCCGGCAGTGAGATTGAATATCTGTTTATTGAGATCTGTACTTCGGACAGAAGAAAAATGCTGTTAGGTAGTGTATAACTTAGAAGAAACAATTATTTTTCTTCTTTTAAAAAAAGAGAAGACTACGTCTTCTATATCTTTTTATTTATTTAAAATTATATTAATTAAATGAAAGAGAAGACTATGTCTTCTTAGACTTTCTTATTTGAGTTAATGTTAATTACTACTAACTAAATTTACAAATTTCTTATTTTATATTTTTAAATTGACATAATTAAATTTGGATAAGCAATAATTGCAGACGCTGATCTTGCAATTATTGTAAAATTTAGTTCAATAAACTTAATAATAATTAATTGAAATATTATATGTCATCATAAAATAAATTTAAAGTGAATTCATATCTTTGTGTTAACGAACGAATTAAAAGAAATAAATGAAGAAGTGTGTCAGCAATTGAGTTGCGACAGAGTGTGTTGAACTTTATGAAAAGTTAATTTTTTAATTATTAACTCCTCCCTTCTTAAATTGATTGTCCTCAATCATTTAGAAAAAAGGAATATTATTTAATCTAGGAGGTTTGATGGGAGCTTCTAATGCTATTGATTTGGGGTATTCGGCATAATGTTGCAAAGTTATTGTTGCATTAGGCTCGTTATTAATGTGAGGAATTTGAGATTCAAAAACAATTGTTTTTTTGGGATTTTTAAAGAATAGTTTGAAGGCTACTAATGAAATGATAATGAGACCAATGATAACAGAGATTGACCATCCTCCGATTTCTAAGTGTTTTTGAATAGTTGAGATTACCTCCGTATTATTAATCTGTAATTCGTTTAGCGCTTCAAGTGATAGAAAATTAATGTGGTCTCTTTCGAAAGGAGCAGGCTGCATTAATGCGGGAATGATTTGTAAAGGTGATGCCTCTATATTACTAAAGGTCATATTGTTAATTTTAATAGTGCTATTATGGAATTTAATTAGAAGTGTTCCAGATATATTTCTGATCGTTCCATCAGTATTAATAGATGTGTTACAATTATTTACAAGGATAACCCCGGACTCAATCTCTTCGATTGATGGGATATGATGATTGTTGCTCGTTACACACGTAGAATTTTGACTATTTAAAAGATTAAGAATACATTTGTCATTTGAAATATTTCTTAATTGATTCTCTTTACAAATTATTAAATTATTATATTTTTCACAACTATCACTTATTCCAAATATTGTTTTTTCATTTTTTAAAATCTGCTTAAAATCTAAACTAATGACAGAGTTTTTTTTCTTTACTGGTCTTAAAATAACATTTTCATAAGTTTCATTTTTTGTTAAAGGAATCTTAACTAAATAAAATAATTTTTTATTAGTACTGTATAGGACAGATACTTTAGCAAATTGGAGTGCCTCTTCAGGACTCTCGAAAACAATATTTTCTTTTCTAATTTTACTTATAGCTATTTCAATTTCCTTTTTGTCTAATATTAGTGGGTTAATAATTCCAATTTTTGCCCATATAATTCCATTTTGAATATTTATTAGTTCTTCCTTAACTAGTCTAATTCTATTTTGTAAGTTTATAACAATTTCATTTTCTAATAATACATCTTTTCTTATTGCGTTTGAAACTTTGTTTACAACATCTGTGAGATTATTTAATCTTTTATTTAAGGCTTCATTTACATAAACTTGTTTATTATTATTTTTGTTAAGATTATTTATATTACTTGCTATGATTTCAAAATCGTCGTGATCAGGAGATCCCGCGATATATTTCCAAATAGTACCTATGGCATTTATTGCCCTTTTATTTTTTACATTTGGTGTTATGTTTTCTAAAATATTTTCAGAAAGTTTTAATTCATGGGTTAGGATGGGATGCAGGTTATGGTGATTTGGGATGTGTTGTTGGATAAATGAATGGGTATTGGATATTGATGTTGCGTACTGTGCCAACTCTATTGAATGTAGAATAGTAAAGGTTCCCTGCTGAATTTTTGCTGTACCTCTATTAATTGTCACAACATAGGAAGAAGTGTAATCCAAAATTTGGACTTCAGTTTTTACAAAGGTTAAATAAAATCTGTAAATATAATTTATTTTCTTTTAATATTACTTTTATGCACAATTCTGCCTGTCATTGTTAAAATAGTAGAATTTCTATCTTCTTTGACTATTTCCTTTTTAAATCTTGGAGTCAGTTTTGACCCTAGTCTCTTGTTTACTCTGACAAAGATTTGTTCTCCTGGTGAATAAACTTTTATTTCATGCCTATTTTGATTATGGTAGTTTAAATCCTGTTTCTGTTTTTCCGTTAAACGATTGATTATATCTTGTTTATCCAAAAGTGCTTTTCCTGGATCATTACTTGAATTTCTGTTAAAAAATATATCTATTGGTTTTCTGCCGGTGGTGTAGTGAATTGACCTGTTATACTCGTGTATTGCCCTGGTAAGTAAATCGTGAAAAGAAGTATGTAGTTTGTCTGGTTTTAAACATCTCATGATCTCTGAAAGAGTAGAGTGGAATCTTTCTATTTGACCATTTACACAACTGGAGTAGGGTGGTGTAGTGTAGGTTTCAATGCCAAATTGATCTTTAAGAAGAAAATTTATTGATACAGAATTTAAGGATTTTTCATTGTCTATGACTATAGACTTGGGGATACCAAAAGCTAAAACTATTTCTTTTAATGGTTCTTTAATGTCTTCTATTGCCCTAGATTTTAAAATTTTAACTAAAGCGTATTTTGAGAATTTGTCAATTGCTGTTAATACAAGATTTCCTTCAGTAGAGTAAATATCAATATGGATTATTTCTCCAGGATTTTGTGGAATAGGTGTGGGTTGGAACTGTGGTTTATTAGGACGACGGTCGTATTTTTGTTCTCTACAAACTTGACAATTTTTTACAATTCTATTGGATTTTTCTGTCATTTTTGGAAAATAGTAATCTTTTTTTATCTGCTCTCTATTTTCTTTAGCATTTCTGTGGGCTCTTCTGTGTTCTTTAATTAATACTTCTTCTTGTTCTACATAATTTATTATTTCTTTGACCTGTGACTGTGTGAATCTAATTTTATAGTTAATGAAATGTTCGGAATAAAATTCTTGAATTATTCCCATAATTGGTTCAGTAGTAAATAATCCATTAATTACGCTAGGATTAAGATATTTTTTTAAAATCGAAATTAATGTATTTCTGGTGAAATAAGGTTTTTTTATTATATGCCTGTGATAAGTTGGGAAGGGGATTTCAAATTTGTAGCTATCATTATTGTCTATTAAAATATGAATTTGATTTTTGAATACGTTGATAGGACATTCTACTGCTGGTATTTTATTCTCTGAAGAGCTTTCATCGCTGTGCTGGGTTGCTGTCATTGAATTTATCTGTGGTGGCCTAGATAGTGCATCCGCTACCATGTTTGTTTTACCGGGTTGGTATCTAAGTTCATAATCATATTCTTCGAGTATGGCTTTCCATCTCTTCATTTTGCTGTTTGTGTTTTTACTACTAAGAGCATATGTTAGAGGTTGGTGGTCTGTGAATATGATTACCTTTCGGGATCCGTACAGATAATTTCTCAGTGAATTCAAAGCCCAAATTATAGCCAACATTTCTTTTTCATTCGTGGCATAATTTTCTTCAGTTTTACTTAATGTTCTTGAAAGAAAGGTTATAGGCTTTTTGTTTTGCGATAAGACTGCACCGAGTGCGTAGTCGGAAGCATCTGTCGTTAGCTCGAAACATTTTTCGAAGTCAGGATGAGAGAGCACTATGTCACTTGAGATTAACGAGTTTTTTAATTTTTGAAATGCATCTAGACCATCATAATCTAAAGATATTTTTTTATTCTTGGAGGCATTCTTTGAAATGCGTCCTTCCTCCCCTCTTAAAAGGGATGTCAGGGGCTTAGCAAGTTTTGCGTAATCTTGGATAAAGCGCCTATAGTAGCCTGACATGCCTAAGAAACTTCTCAAGTCTTTTAGGGTTTTTGGGGGTTGAAGTTGGGCTATTGCTTCTACTTTTTGTTTGTTTGCTTTTATACCTTCGGTTCCTATAATAAATCCAAGAAATTCAATTTCTGTTTTTAAAAATTCACACTTGTCGAGCTGTATTTTGAAGTTTGCGGATTCTAATGTTTCAAATATTTTGTGTAGATGTTCAAAGTGTTCTTTCTCAGTTTTGGAGAATATGATAATGTCATCTATATAGACATAACATATTTTTCCTATGTGATGTCTTAAAACATCATCTAAAGTTCTTTGAAAAATTGATGGCGAGTTTTTTAATCCGAATGGAAGTCGGACGAATTCGAATTTTCCATTATTGATTGAAAATGCGGTTTTTTCTATATCGCATTCCTTCAGAGGAATTTGGTGGAAACCACTTTTTAGGTCTACCACTGAAAAGAACTTATTTTTTCCTAAATTTGAGAGAACTTCGTTAATTTCTGGAATAGGGTATCTATCGGCTACAGTGATCGCGTTCAGCTTTCTGTAGTCAATGACCATTCTGAATTTTTTTTCGCCGGATGCGTCCATTTTTTTCGGGACGATCCAGACGGGTGCGTTATAAGGTGATCTGGAAGGCCTGATTATACCATCATTTAGAAGTTCCTTTATTTGTTTTTCAACTTCGTTTTTGAGTGCCATGGGATAGGGATATGATTTGCAATATATTGGTGAGTCAGATGTGGTTCGAATCTCTCCTTTGATTCGAGAGGTAAATGTTAGTTTTTTATTAGGATCTTTGAATAGGTTGGGATGCATATTAATTACTTTTTTTAATTGAGATTTTTGAACCTCGTCCATATGACTAGTTCTAAATTCCATTTTGTTTACTGATTGGGAAATTTGTTGATGAATTTTAATTTTAATTTTGTGATTAATTAACATGTATTTTTCTTTAATATAAATTATTGCATTTAATTCCTGTAAACTGTCATGGCCTAAAATACCATGAAATGTTTTAAGATAGGGCAAAATATAAAATTTAA
Organism: Germaria angustata; assembly: GCA_963681545.1. Taxonomy (NCBI): domain Eukaryota; kingdom Metazoa; phylum Arthropoda; class Insecta; order Diptera; family Tachinidae; genus Germaria; species Germaria angustata. The sequence goes on from OY812998.1 coordinate 90,019,941, forward strand.
TAGGATGATCGGGTAAATTAAACAGATTCGCAAATGTATGATGTGTGATTTCAATATCACCAGACACTGAGTTTGCAAAAAAAGGTTTTTCATTTTGTTTAGGATTGTTTACGAGAGAGGATTGAATATAATTTTTATTAGATCCCGTATCTATTAAGATTTTTAAGATTTGACCATTCCTCGCCTTACATTCAAAGTATGGAAGCGAAGAATACGTTAGCCTAAAAAATGAATGTCAGTTAGTTCTTGTGTAGGAAGTTCATACTGTTGATCTTGTTGGTCTAAAGTTTCGACGTATTTTTCAACATCTTCATTTTGCATTTGCCGGTAGTAGTTGTCTTCGGAATTTTCTATTTGAGATTCATCAGCTTCTATTATATTTTCAAAATTTTGTTGATTGGTTTCTATTTGAAAATTTCGTTGTTGTTTAAATGGTGGTGGAACGTGATTCATTGATGCAGGTCTTTTACCTTGAAATTGCATCGTTTGACGGGGTCCGTTTTGGTAGTTCACGTTTCTTGTTTGGATCGACTGATCAATTTCCATAGGTTCAGATCGTTGAGGCTTAGGTTGTGTTGGTCTTGGCGGCTGGAATTGGAATTGTTGTCGCATTTGTTGATGCGGTTGAAACATGGGTTGGGGGTTATGATAAGGGAAGGGCTGTTGATTTTTAAATAAATTTTGTTGCATGCTGTTTGTAGGGCTATTATATTTCGTAGAATGTTGAAATGTTAGTTCTGGATAAAACGGTCTATTATGATTTTGTGTGTTCAAATTACGCATTGAAGGAGGTGGAAGCTGTTGACGATGTTTATGATTTTGGTGCTTAGTCGCATATTCCGATCTGTAAAGTTGGTTTTCCAACTTTAAGCAAAGATGTAGTGCTTGTGGAAGATCTGAGGGTTCTCGAATGCCTAGGAGTCTAGGTAGATCTCCGTTCAAGCCTCTTATGAACGTATCAAGAGCCTTGTCTCTATATGTCTGAGTCAAAAGTCGCAAGGACTCTTGTCCCATTTCCATACAGCCAATTTTATTTAATATTAGGGATAAGTGCGAATAGACTTGTTGATAGAAAATTTGAATTGAGTTTCTTCCTTGGATAAGAGATGTCATTTGATACTCTAGTGTGCCTAAATCTCGTTTGTCGGCATAATGTAGAGTCAAACATCTTACTATACTATTCCAGTCTAAAGGAGTGTTGTAGGACTCTAATGCGATATCTGCATTCCCTACTATTTTATTTCTGATAACGCTTAGGATTCCAAAGTATTTTGGAGTTCCTCTCATTGAGTTGTAGATTTGAAGTACTCTTTCTATACTTTTTTTCCATGAATTAAACTCGGAAGCGTTTCCAGAAAATTCTCTTAAGCTTCTAACTATATCGAGTATTTTGTCCAAATCATTAAGGTTTTCCCTATATCTTTCCTCAATTATTTGGTCATTTCCAAGATTTATATCAGCGTTGGGGTTAATTATAGATTGTACAATACTCCTACACTGTTGGGCACAAATTAAAGCTATTCTATTTTCTAATTCAGGATTTATTTGAAAATTTTGTGGTCCTACTGCTGCGTTTGGATTTGGATCAGGGTTAGGAAGGTTAAGGATAGGTGGTCTTACTAGGTTGTTAGGATTAGCCATAATTGTATTTTGATAAAACTTTCTAATTTTTTTATTTTATTTATTTATTTAATGAAAAATATTTTTATATTTTACTTAAATTATTCAAAAAAAAAATGTTTTCTTAAGATTAAAGTAATTTTAACTTACAAGATGATTAGTACTGCCTTCATGTTTAAGTTGTTGAATTATGATGAGAAAGTAGATGTTGTGTTGATTAAAGATGATAGCTGATTTATTATCTTCAGGTGTTGGATTTCAATGTTGAGTTTTTTCTGTTGATCTTGATTATGTAAAGATGTTTTTGATGAGTTAAAGCTGGTTAATTTTCCAACGGATGTCGGACTTCAATGTTGAGTTTTTCCTGTTGATCTTGATTATGTAAAGATGTTTTTGATGAGTTAAAGCTGGTTAATTTTCCAACGGATGTCGGACTTCAATGTTGAGTTTTTTTATGTTGTTGCAATTTTTTTCAAACGTTTTTTTTCTAGTGTTTTTGTTTATTTAGATAATGTTTGTGGCGTTTTTATAACTAATTAAATTGTTTCTTTACAAGTTTTTATTTTAAAGTTTTAATTACTGTCTCAATTTTATTTCTTTATTTCTTATTCTTTTTTTTTTTTTTTTAGTTATTATCATTACACTTATTATCACTTAATCAAATCACTTAAAATAAAACCGTTCCGATTGCACGAATTTTGTCCTTTTTACTATTTGTTACTGGGGATTCGGAACAATACTTTCAACGAACGGATGCCTGCGGACGGACACATACAGGCTCGGGTTCCGTGGTATATTTATTTTTTCCTAAAATATACCTGGTTGCTCGGGCGCCACTTAGAAGAAACAATTATTTTTCTTCTTTTAAAAAAAGAGAAGACTACGTCTTCTATATCTTTTTATTTATTTAAAATTATATTAATTAAATGAAAGAGAAGACTATGTCTTCTTAGACTTTCTTATTTGAGTTAATGTTAATTACTACTAACTAAATTTACAAATTTCTTATTTTATATTTTTAAATTGACATAATTAAATTTGGATAAGCAATAATTGCAGACGCTGATCTTGCAATTATTGTAAAATTTAGTTCAATAAACTTAATAATAATTAATTGAAATATTATATGTCATCATAAAATAAATTTAAAGTTAATTCATATCTTTGTGTTAACGAACGAATTAAAAGAAATAAATGAAGAAGTGTGTCAGCAATTGAGTTGCGACAGAGTGTGTTGAACTTTATGAAAAGTTAATTTTTTAATTATTAACTTATATAGAGCTAACAACAACATAAATTTTAAACCTTTTATTAGCACTCTCGAAAACGTTTGGATTCAATATAACGATATTATAATTGCTGGTGATTTTAATAATAACCTACTGAGTGAGAAAACACTAGTTGAACCAATGCAAGCTCTTGATTTAAGCCCTGTAAACACCATTATACCGACACATTTTCATGCGACATCAAATAGTTTAATTGATATTGTATTTGTGAACCATAATGCTAAAGTGCTTCTCTATGACCAGCTATCTGCATCTGCTTTTTCAAAGCATGATATACTTTTTTTAACTTATGATTTACCAGTTGCAAATCAAAATACTTACATTTTATATCGGGATTTTCGTAACATTGATTATATAGCACTCAATCGATCTTTTGAAAATATAAACTGGGATCAAATTTATTCAATTGAAAGTGTGGACGATCAAGTTGATTTCATTCAAACCAATGTTAATAATCTGTTTGATTCTTGTGTTCCTAGGAAAACTAAACTTATAAAAGCCAAACAACAGCCTTGGTTTAGTCCTGACATAAAACGTTTGATAAAAACACGTGATGATGCTTACTCTCGGTGGAAGAGGTTCAAAACAGATGATCTTAAGGCCATGCATCAAGCTGCTCGTAGAGAAATAACTAACCGCATTAAGGCTGCAAAATCCCTGTTTTATCAGCGAAGGTTCTCGTCCGCAATTGATTGCAAATCTAAATGGAGTGAAATACGAAAAATCGGAATCGGCCAGAAAAGTGCCGATGCTGATGCTGATCAACTAAATGAAAAATTCTTAAATTTAGCTATACCATCACCAGACAGTAATATTTATGATAATCTATGCCATGTTCCAATATCAAACCCATTTAGTTTTCATTGCGTTGACCAGCTGGACGTTCTTGCTTGTCTTACTGCAGTAAAATCGAATGCCACTGGGATGGACGATTTAAGTCCCATTTTTTTAAGAATATTAGTTCCTAGGCTATTGCCTTACTTGACTTATCTATTTAACACGGTTCTTACGTCTACATTCCCAGAAAAATGGAAATTATCAAAAATCATACCAATCCCAAAGACGAACAATGAATTTCGACCAATCGCCATCTTACCATTCTTATCCAAAGTTATTGAGAAAATTATGGGTAAACAGATGAGTAATTATTTAGCTAGAAACAATTTAATATCCGATAGGCAATCGGGTTTCATAAAAACCAGAAGCTGCATAACAGCATTAGTGGACGTTGTAGAAGATATCCGATCAAAACTTGACGATAACATGGTAGCATTATTAGTCCTTTTAGACCACAGCAAGGCGTTTGATACTGTGGATCATCAAATTCTTATAATGAAACTTAGAAAATTGTTTAATTTTTCTGACACAGCTTGCAATTTGGTCTCATCCTACTTAAGCTCCAGATTTCAAAGGGTAAATTATAATGGTGCGTACTCTAAAGCGCTTAATGTCACCAGGGGAGTACCACAGTGCTTAATTCTTGGTCCTCTTTTGTTCTGCTTATTTATAAATGATTTACCTGACACTCTGGTCTATAGTAAAATCCAAATGTATGCAGATGATGTTCAAATCTACAATAGCTCCACTATAGCTGATCTTGCAACATGTGTAAGCAAGATAAATCAAGACCTCAACAAAATTAACACTTGGGCTAGGGCCAATGGTTTATGCATAAATCCATCAAAATCGAAATGTTTATTTATGTCAAGGTCTGCAAATATCACTCACAACTTTGAAATAAAAATAAATGGTGACTGCATAGTTTCTGTTGACACGGCGACTAATCTAGGAATTACATTCAATAATAAACTTAACTGGTCCAACCATATCAAAGTCGTAGTGGGAAGAGTATACGGTATGCTACGCAATCTATGGTCTGTTAAAGATTCCACTCCTTTTGCCATTCGAATGTTACTGGCAAAAACGTTTCTTATCCCAGCGCTTTTGTATGGTTGCGAGCTATTTGCGAATTGTGATAGCGATGATCTACGTAGATTAAACGTTACATATAATAACATACCAAGATTTGTTTTCCAGAAAAGTCGCCGTGACCACATTTCATATTACTCATACCAAATTTTCAAGATGCAATTTGTTAATCTTCTCAAACTCAAATGTCTTATTTTACTGCACAAAATCATTACATCGCAACAACCGACTTATCTTTACAATAGAATAATTTTTGCCAGGTCCAGCCGCGGAAAGAAAATAATTCAACAAAAACATAGAAGTCTCTTATCGCAACGCCAATTTTTCATTTATACCGTCAGTCTTTGGAATGCTTTACCCAATTTTATACAAAGAACAAGGCATACATATATATATAGAAAAGATTTTAACCGACAGTCTATCACACCAAACTTCTTCGTTGTTATCTACACATCAACACGGCTTCTGCAGATCACGTTCCACAATAACTAACATTTTGGAACTTACTACTATGGTAAATGATGGTTTTCTTAATAACATGCAAACAGATGTAATATATACGGATTTTAGTAAGGCATTTGATAAAGTGAACCACGATATTTTACTTTACAAATTATCGCTTATGGGATTTAGTATTACTGCTCTAAAGTGGCTGAGGTCATATCTGTCTAATAGAAGGCAACAAGTAAAGTTCAGAAATGTTACTTCAAAAGACATTGAGGTTCCCTCTGGCGTTCCCCAGGGAAGTCATCTTGGTCCTCTACTGTTCACTTTATTTATAAACGATCTGCCTTCCGTTATTTTGCATTCTAATGTACTAATGTATGCAGATGATATCAAAATTTTTAAGACTCTTAAGGACTCTAATGGTCAACTTTTACTACAGTCTGATATTGATAAATTTTCTCAATGGTGTAAAATAAATTTGATGGACTTAAATATTAAGAAATGTAAACACATGTCATTCTTCAGGATTAACAAATTAGATTCCTCCTATTATGTTAATGATGCTGCACTGGAAAAAGTTCAGAGTATTAATGATCTTGGTATTCTGTTAGATCACAGACTCAATTTTCGTGATCACATTGCGTTAACTGTAAGCAAAGCTAATGGCGTTCTTGGATTTATGAAACGGTGGTGCAAAGAGTTTTCTGATCCATATATCACGAAACAGCTATATATTTCTTTAGTTCGCCCTATTCTTGAGTATGGATCAGTTATATGGGATCCTTACTATAACATTCATATAAACTCTATTGAATCAGTCCAAAAGCAATTTTTGATCTTTTGTTTAAGAGGCCTTGGATGGAGTTCCTACGTGCTACCACCATATGTCAATAGACTGGGTCTTATTAAGTTGCCAACATTGAAAAGTCGTCGAGTAATGCTGAGTATTTCATTTCTACTTGGATTAATACGTGGAAATGTTGATTATGAGTTCCTGCTTGGTAAAATTAACTTTTGCGTTCCAACTAGACCTACTCGTAACTTCCAGCTGATAAGTTTAAAATACTATAGATCTGTTTATGCCAACAATGACTGCTTTCGCCGTATATGTGAAAACTTCAATAAATATTATCATATTATAAATATATCTGAGAGCAATGAGGTTGTAAAAAGAAAAATTATTTTACATTTAAATACATAATTTAATTGCAATATATTATATTTTTAGTCTGTAAGGATTTACATCTATAGACCTAAATAAATAAATAAATAAATAAAATAAATAAATATATATATATGCATATATATATATATATATATATATATATATATATATATATATATATATATATGCATATATATATATATATATATATATATATATATATATATATATATATATATATATATATGCATATATATATATATATATATATATATATATATATACAAATATATATGCATATATATATATATATATATATATATATATATATATATATGTATGCATATATATATATATATATATATATATATATATATATATATATATATATATATATATATATACATATATATATGTAAAGTGTCATTAAGTGCTACTATTGCTTTTGAGCATAGTACAGTGGTATTAAATTAAATAAAGTAGAAATTGTTGAGTATTAAAAAAAAATTGTGCGTTTAATTTCATTGCAATCTAAGAACCTACGAAAAGCGTTTTTAAAAAGGTAAAAACGCAACAATTGGTGTCAGAAGTGGGATTGCAAAATGAAGTTCGACGAGCCAAAGGAGGAACAGCTAAAGAAGGAGTTGACTAAATTGGGCCTGTCCACAGCTGGTAGTAAAGTAGAGCTGCAGAAGAGGCTATCGGAGGAGTTTGTTCGGCTTGGCCTGGACATCAAGACCCATGCGTTCGAAGCGAAGGAAGAACTGGAGATGGGTACACGTTCAGTTACAAGCAACATGGACATAAACTCTATGTTCGCCATGATTATGCAGTCTATCCAGAAGATAGAAGAAAGCTCTAAAGCAGTAAATAAAAAGCTAGAGGATATCTATGAGGACGCGAATATGAGGGTTAACATCCTTAAAGATAGATGGAATTACAAGGAGAGAGAAGTTCACAGCGTCAATAAGAAATTCGATGAGACAGGAAAAGATGTTCACGAGAAGTTTTATATGCAGGAGAATGGTGTCGATCAGAGGCTACACAGCCTGGCAGAAAGGGTATGTGATCTTCAACCGCAAGAGGGGCCAATGCAAGTTATTCCGGAAGCTGCGAGTAGATTTGAAACTGTAGCCAACAGGAATGCATGGGTAGCGGAGAAGAAATGCACTGAGTTAATCCTGGCATTAAAAGGCACTGATCCACAAGTCCTGGAAACTGTGTCCGCTACAGAAAGAAGCAGCTATGAGGACATTATTGCGGCTAGGCAGCGTAAATCTGATGGAGAGCATAAGGGGCAGATCCACAGAAGGGAGCTAATGCCGCAAAAGCCAAGGAAGATTACGAGGATGACATCAAAGAATTTGAAGCCAATGGCGACAGTACAGCGAACGGTGGTGGCAAGAATCGCGGCTCTGCAAGGCAAGTATGGTGGAGAGCATAAGGGGCAGATCCACAGAATGGAGGTAAAGCCGCAAATGCCAAGGAAGATTACGAGGATGCAGTCAAAGAATTTGAAGCCAATGGTGGCAGTACAGCGAACGGTGTTGGCAAGAATCGCGGCTCTGCAGCGTAAGTGTGGTGGAGAGCATAAAGGGCAGATCCACAGAATGGAGCTAAAGCCACAAAAGCCGAGGAAGATTATGAGGATGCTGTCGAAGAATTTGAAGACAATGGTGGAAGTACAGCGAATGTTAGTAGCAAGAATGGACGAAAGGCTGGCAAAAAAAAGGCGAAAAAGAGCAAGACAGCTGATTCCGAGGAAGAGGAGGAGGAAGAAAATGGAAGCCAGGTGCGATGAAGTTGCGGATTCTAATGGATTCCGCGAGGGACAACTGGTTCTACTATTTAACCCGCAGAGAAAAAAAAGGACTGTCTCCCAAACT
>OY812998.1:90045776-90083276 GCA_963681545.1 Germaria angustata
ACGATAATACTAAACTTTTAGACCTGGTTTTTGTAAATGATTATGTTGACACTTCTGTTCTTCGCACTGATCCATTAACTTTGCCAGAAGACCGCTATCATCCTACAATTTTAGTAAGTTCATATCTTTCATTATATACATCTCATCCTGTGAAAAAATCAATAGTCAATAGCTTATGCTTCAAAAATGGGAATTATAGCAGGGTAACTGAGCTACTTTATAATACTGACTGGAGTAGTTTACTGTCAATTTCTAACTTTGAAAACAAAGCTGATGTCATCGACCATATTACTATGAGTTTCTACGATAGAATATATTTCATCTTGAACCAATGTTTTCCAAGAAAAACCTGTTCAAATTCCTTTGGATCACCATGGAATACTACAGCTCTTGCTAAAATCAAAAATAGAAAAAATAAATATTATAAAAAGTTTAAAAAATCTGGATCAGCATCAGACTTTGCTAAATACTCAGTTGCGCGAGCCGAATATAACAAATTAAATCAGAATTGCTATAACAGCTATCTCGTCAAAATTAAAAACAACCTTAAGAAGAATCCAAGGTCGTTTTACAATTTTGTAAATTTAAAAAGAAAATCTACTTCTTTTCCACCTACAATGAAGTTAAATGAAAATGAATCAGATGAGGATGCTGAAATAAGTAACTTGTTTGCAGATTTCTTTTCATCTACTTATGTCAACGATCAAATTAGTGACACTGGTCTACTACCATGCTCCAATATTGGAAGTCAGTCTATTTTAATCCCTTTTATCGATGAATTGTCTGTTCTTAACGGTTTAAAGAAATTGAAATATTCTTATAACAGTGGACCGGATAAAGTCCCGAGCTGTATTCTTATTAATTGTGCTGAAGCTTTAGTTGCTCCTCTTACGCAACTGTTCAATTTATCAATTAAATTTGGAATATTTCCTGAAATGTGGAGGAATTCTGTCATCATCCCGCTTTTTAAATCTGGTGGTAAATCTGACATTAAAAATTATAGAGGAATTGCTAAATTGAGTACCATACCAAAACTTTTTGAAAAACTAATTACTGATCGTTAAAGCCATCAAGTGTCGTCGTTATTATCTTCTAGTCAACATGGCTTTCGCAAGGGCTGTTCAACGGTAACCAACCTCTTACAATTCACAACTTTGGTCAAGCGTGGCTTTACCAATAAAATGCAAACTGATGTAGTTTACACAGATTTCAGCAAGGCATTTGATAAAGTCAACCACGTACTTCTTTTGAATAAACTTCACCAAATGGGATTTACACAAAATTGTTTAAACTGGATTAAATCGTACCTCACTAACAGGAAACAAAATGTGCTGTTTAAAAATACTATATCCAAGCCAATATCAGTTACATCTGGTGTTCCGCAAGGAAGCCATTTGGGTCCATTACTTTTCTCATTATTTATCAATAACTTACCTAGCGCTATTAACAACTCTTCCATTCTCATGTATGCCGATGATGTAAAAATATTTCTATCCTACAATAACTTTGATGATCATAAATTTCTTCAAGCAGACTTAAATTCCTTATATTCCTGGTGTGAGTTGAATCTAATGAAACTAAACTTTAATAAATGCAAACATATGTGTTTCTTCCGAAGAAGCCATATGAACGTTAAATACTCTTTGGGTTGTTATGAGCTGGAAATTTTTTCTACTGTCACAGATCTTCGAATTCTAATGGACCCAAAACTGAATTTCATCCAACATATTTCCTTGATTGTAAGTAAAGCAAGATGTCAACTCGGCTTCATCAAGCGCTGGGCCAAGGAATTTGATGACCCGTATATCACCAAGCAACTCTTTACGTCGCTCGTTCGTCCGATTTTGGAGTATGCATCAATAATATGGGATCCGACATATAATATACATATTAATGCAATTGAAGCGGTACAAAAACAGTTTTTAATATTTTGTCTTCGTGGACTACAATGGAACCCACTTTGTTTTCCTACGTATAAAGCTAGACTTGCTCTAATTAAGTTACCATCTTTGAGTAGTCGAAGATCTATGCTAAATGTAATGTTTATTCTAAACACAATTAATGGTAAATCGAGCTCTGAATATTTAGTTGAAAATATATCTTTCTGTGTACCTCAACGTCCTACCCGCAACTACTCTCCATTAGATATAAAATTCTTTAGAACAAACTATGCTAATTCTGATCCCTTCGTTAAGAGTTGCAGGGAATTTAATAAACTTTACTCCTATATTGATTTCTCATTAAATGATAATGTAATAAAACGTAATATTTTGTTTGTTTTGAATAATTTTCAATAACTATTATACTTTTAAATTTTGTATTTATAAACAAACTTACATACATATAAAAATATACATACCTATGTAATCAGTCTGTAAGAATTGTAAATTCATAGACTTGAAATAAATAAATAGATAAATAGATAAATAATATAATATATAATATATAATATATAATATATAATATATAATATATAATATATAATATATAATATATAATATATAATATATAATATATAATATATAATATATAATATATAATATATAATATATAATATATAATATATAATATATAATATATAATATATAATATATAATATATAATATATAATATATAATATATAATATATAATATATAATATATAATATATAATATATAATATATAATATATAATATATAATATATAATATATAATATATAATATATAATATATAATATATAATATATAATATATAATATATAATATATAATATATAATATATAATATATAATATATAATATATAATATATAATATATAATATATAATATATAATATATAATATATAATATATAATATATAATATATAATATATAATATATAATATATAATATATAATATATAATATATAATATATAATATATAATATATAATATATAATATATAATATATAATATATAATATATAATATATAATATATAATATATAATATATAATATATAATATATAATATATAATATATAATATATAATATATAATATATAATATATAATATAGAGGAGTAGTCATTGAGTAGTCATTGTGAGCGGACGTGTTTATTTAAGTACGTGCCAACGTTCTATTAAAACCTTGTGAGAAAATAACTCAAATAATTGGCATTGCCTACAAACTTTAGTAAAGACACAAATAAATCAAATCACCTTTTTTACATTATCATATCAGTGAGAATAAATAAAGCAATTAAAAAAATAATTACGAATTATTCTCAATATGAGTCATTGCAATTACCTAACTGCAAAAAATATAAAGTGCAGTACATGTGATAAATCTCTGCCTATAACAGGAGACTATGTTAAATGTTTTCATTGTGGTTGTAATTATCATTACAACCCGTGCTGTACACTTTCTGAGTCGACATACTCGGTTATGAATACAGAAAGAAAATCGACATGGAAATGTCGTAAATGTAGGGACGAAAAAGCAAAATCTTATAAAACTTCAGTTAGTGAAAGCGATCAGCAGCAAACGCAACAACAACAAACGGATGGTGATGATAATAGTGATGCAAGTTCTGTTGATTCAATATCAAAGAAATCTAGTGATTCCTTGTCATTAAACTCAGTCAATTCTAATGTAGCACAGTTAATAACAAATGTGACTTCTTTCAAAACATCAATTAAGGATGACATAAATGAGTTGAAAAACAGTATTGACCAACTCAGTTGTAGCTTAGCTTCATCGAATCAACAGCTCAGAGAAGAAATGTCTACTGCATATGCAAATCTAGCAAAAACAATGACCGATTTAACATCTCAAGTCATTGAACTCAAAAAAATAAACATAGAGCAAGAAACACGCATACAAAACATGGAAATCAAAAACAATATACTAGAGCAACAATTAGTCAACAGAAGCGTCGAAATTAAAAATGTTACAAGTAAAAATTTGTCCCCCGATGAAGTTGTAAAACAGCTTGCCGCATCTCTTAATGTTAGCATACAAGACTCAGATATAGATAATTCCTATAAGATTAAGAAGAACGATAAAATAATAGTTGAGTTCTGCTCTCTAAATAAGAAAAAAGAAATTATGTCCAAAATACATCGTCATCGTGTGGATGGAAGCATATTTAACAAAAATACACCTTCCAATAATATTGAATACGCTACTGGTAAAAGCAATATCGATACTGAAAACAACAACACTATTGACTACACTAACGGCTCAAGCAATAAAAATATTGTTTATGTTAATGACTATTTAACTAAACACAACCGGCATCTGCTCTGGCTTGCTAAAGAGAAATCAAAAGATATTGGATGGAAGTTTGTATGGTTTAGCAACGGGCAAATTTATGCGAAAAAGAACGAACAATCAACACCTATGATAATATTTACCGTGAATGATATAGAAAAAATGGCTTAGAACTCAATTTAAATAAACATTTAAACACACTTTCAAATAAAAAATAAAAAAATATTATTATTTGTATATATATAAATAATATTTGTATATATATAATATCATTTTTAAATCTAATTATATAAATATGAACAATATATTAATAAATACTCTCGAAAGTTTTAGTGATATAAACACGAAACTATTAAGTTATCCCGTTTCTTTAATTTTCATGAACATCCGCTCTCTACGTTCAAATTTTAACTCATTTATAGCTTCAATAAATTGTATAATAAATCAAATTAAAATAATCGTTCTCGTTGAAACTAATATCAGTGATGACGAAAACAACTTTTACAATATACCAGGCTTCAATTCTGTATTTTTCAATAGACCAGTTAAAAGAGGAGGAGGTGTAGCCATATTTGTAAAAGAGAATATTCCCTACAATAATATAACAACAAACACAACATACTTTGAAGTACTGCACATAAGCTTACAAACAAAAGAACAAATATCATTACTTGCTATCTATCGATCACCATCTCTACATACCAATGACTTTATAAGAGAGTTAGATGATTTTTTGAAAACTATTAAAAAACAACGTAATGTAATAATGGTAGGAGATATAAATATCGACATTATGAAAGAGAATCCGGTGACTACTCTTTATTTAGATATACTTAACTGCAATGGTTTGCAGATGATGGTTAATGATTACACAAGAGAGGATATCATCCAAAATACAAGATCATGCATTGATCACATGCTTGTTAGAATGAAAAATATATACACAGAGCTAAACTCATCAATAATAAAGACCAACATCTCAGATCACTACACAATATTTTTCTCTTATAATATATGCGATAAATCAACTAACACAATCAAAACCAATTCCCAACAAACAAAATTATGCAACTTTAAAGTAAATCACCAGATACGTGCAATAAACTGGAACGAGACTGTAAAAACAAACCCTGAAAATTTTTTTAATGCTATAAATGAAAAATTTAAAAATATATATGAAAATACGCAATTTAAAACACAGAAAACAAAAAATAGAACACCTAGTCCATGGATAAGTGCAGATCTAATGAAAAATTGTGAGACGCGGGATAAACTTTATAAAAAATGGTGTCGTAATAAAAATAATATACAAAACGAAAATGAATACAAGAAATATAGAAATATGTTAAATAAAAAATTAATATATGCTAAGAACTCATATTATAAACAAAAGTTCTTTGAAAATCGAAGTAATATTCGCGTGACATGGCAAATAATAAATGAATTAATAGGAAAAAAATCAATAAATCTAGATGAAACTATAATAAAAAACTTTAAAAATTCAAATATAAAAGATATATGTAACAACTTTGCTGTTAACTTCAAAACAAATGTAGAAAAAATTGTACACCCTTGTAATATTAAAACCATCAACAACCCACAACTTGTACTACAAAATTCATTTTACCTAATCAACACCGATGAAACAGAAATCTTTAATATATTGAACACTCTTAATGTTAGAAAAGGAGCTGGTTTTGATGAAATAAGGCCGATAGATTTGAAAAATAACGCTTTTGTTTTAACTCCAATAATAACCAAGCTAATCAATCTTATACTGGAACATTCAACAATACCAGAAATTTTTAAAATATCCTATGTTCGACCGATTTTCAAGAGTGGTGAAAAATCAGACGTGAACAATTACAGACCGATTGCCATACTATCTGTCTTTGAAAAAATAATGGAAGAAATAATAGTGAGAAGATTAAAACTTTTCTTAGATAAACATAAGGTTAGGTTAGGTTAGGTTAGGTTGATTGGAGGGGTGTGATAGCCCATGTCATATGACATACACTTAAGCCAGTGAAGGCTTGTTGTGCGCTCGCTTTCAAACTGCCATTGTTCTGCGGCAGGATTCGAACCTGGGACCTTCGCACTACGAGTCTAGTACACTACCTACTAGTCTACGAAGGTCAGTTTAGATAAACATAAAGTAATAAATGCAAATCAGTTTGGATTTCAGAAGGGCAAAAGCATTAATAAACTACTTGGTAATTTTGCTAATTACATTAATGAGCAGCTAAGTAAGAATCACCATTGCCTAACGTTATTTATTGACTTTAGCAAAGCTTTTGACACGTTGTCACATGATAAATTGCTCTTAATGCTGGAGAGAGTTGGTATAAGAGGAAAATGCTTGGAATGGTTTAAAAATTACTTATTATATAGGAAATACTATGTTAAAATTTCAAACAATGTTAGTGAGGAAGTCGGTATAGAATATGGTGTACCACAAGGATCCAAATTGGGACCACTTCTTTATATAATATATTCGAACGAACTCATCAATGCCTTAAAACTTAGTCAAACATTTGCATATGCAGATGATACAGCCATTGTTGTTGCCCATAGGGAACTGAAAACAGCTACTTGTAATGTGGCACAAATGGCCATGTAGGATCGCCAAAGGATTAGTAAAAATAAATTGAATGTTGTGTGTTGGCAACTTGCGACCGGTCACGTCGCAAGTGCTCTTTATTCACTTGAGTTCTAATTAAGACTCTGTTCTGATTAAGACTAACTGTACAATTAAATCTTATATTCTAAAGACCTAAAAGTACACTAATACTAACACAGTTGAATACTTATGAATATGATACTTATAAATAAACATTAGGATGGGAATGAACTAGTCAGCACATTTACAGTGTGTGTAAATGAGCCACTCAGCATATTCCCAGTGTGTGTGGACAATGTTGCTACAACAAAGTATGTAGCTCGTGTTACATACAGACGGTATGGTAACTACGACTTGTCAAACACACTACACCTCCCTTTTTTGGAAAAGAATAATCAATACAAAATTGATTATTCTTTTATATAATACAAATATGTATCTTACATGTAAAATAAGGAATAACTTATTTTAAGGAATTTTGTCAATTTAAAATTAATTTATTCTATTATATAGTTATTATTGTTAAACTTTTACATAATAAAAAGTAATTAAATATATATATAAAACAAATCTATTATTATTAATATTTATGGATTACAAATATGTATATTACATGTTAAGTAGGAATTAGTTTGTTTCAAGAAGGATTTTTTTTTTTCAATATAAAAGTAATACAAACATATTAAATAGTTTGTTTTAAAGAAAACTTTTTTCCAATATATAATTAGTACAAGCATTAAATAGTTTGTTTTAAGGAATTTTTTTTTTTTCAATATAAAATTAATATAAACATGTACTTTGCATGTTAAATACGGGAAAGAAAAAAATGTTTTCAAAGAATTCGTTTTTCTTTTTCAAAAGATTAATATTTTATTTTAAGGGATTAATTAATCTTTTTTGCTCTATTTTTATGGACGGTAAAAAGTTTACCATTAGCGTCCATTAATGTGATATTGTTAGAATTGTCAATTTCTTTGACTGTAAATGGACCTGTGTAGACCGCGTCCAGTTTATGTCCTGATTCATTGCGGACTAACACAGAATCATTAACGCAGAAAGTAGAGGGATTAGAATTTTCATTGGATAATTTTTGTCTTAGGAGTTTAGCATTTTCAATGAGGCTCGCAGCTCTACGTTGTGCTACTTGTAGTCTAAATTTAACTTCTTTTTCGTAAGCCTCAACGTTGTAAACTGGTTCTATGCCATTGTTATTGGTAAAATCTAGCTCTCTTGGAATTTTTCCGTAGATCAATTCAAATGGACAATATCCATGAGCTGTGGATGGAGTTGTATTATAACAATATACAAAAAATTTCAACCAGTTGTCCCAATCTGATTTGTCTGCTGAAACATAAGATCTCAAGTACTCGTTGAATGTTCTGTGAGATCTCTCAATTGTACCAAGTGTTTCATGATGGTAAGCAGTGGAGTGTAATTTTTCTATCTTCATTAGCTTGCATAATTCCGTTAGTACTTGATTTATATACTCAGTACCTAGGTCCGTAAGGATTGTATTCATTGGACCATATATTAAAATAAACTCTTCCATAATGGCTTTCGCAACATTTCTGGCTGATTTATTTATTATTGGAATAGCTACTAGATATTTAGTTAAATCACACATTATAGTCACAGCGTATTCGTTCTGTGAATCAGATCGTGGAAGGGGACCTATTGTATCAACTATTACTCTTTGAAAAGCTTTTAAAGGAGTTGGTGTTATAACAAGAGACTCCTTGCCTTTAACCGTGGTTTTGTTGGTTTGGCATTTAAGGCATTGTTTGACATACTTAGCTATATCTCTAGTCATGCCTTTCCAATGATATTGAAGTTTTATTTTTTTAATCATCCGAGTTATGCCTGGATGTCCACCTGTAACAGGATCATCATGGTATTTTTGCATAATTCTCATTTTTTCAGAATCAGAAGAAACTTTAGTAAGTTTTGGTACGAGCACAATTGTTAAATTCGAATCTTGCAAGATTGTATTACCTTTACATTTGAAGGTTTCTCTATTTGTTCCTAGGTAATTAAGCATACTATCATCTAGTGAAAGTAGCAATGTTGTGAGACCGAGATTATTAGCTATTTTTTCAAGCTTTAGAAAGAGGTGACCTAGGTCGACGTTTCTATTAATAATAAGATCTTTCAACTTAAATTCGGAAAGTACTTGCTTTCCCTTATGGATAATTACTTTATCCTTAGTAAAATACAATTTAGGTATTTTACGGTGCTCTTGGGCATTTATAGCCTCATATATTTTAAAATTAACTGATTCTGTTTTTTGTGCAGGAGTGTCGTTCGCACTTTCTCTGCTTGTTTTAGCCTGTAGTCTTGTTGTAACTCTCAGGACTGTATTGACTTCAATATTTTTAATATCTTTAAATTCTATTCGTGACAGTGCGTCTGCCACTGTATTTTCTCGACCCCTAATATACATAATTACAAAATCATACTCCTCGAGGTCAAGTCTCATACGTGTGAGTTTAGATGATGGATTCTTTAAAGAAAACAGATATGTAAGTGGTTTGTGATCACTTTGAATTACGAACTTTTTACCGTAAATGTATGGTCTGAAATATTTTATAGCCCAATGTATTGCAGTTAGTTCTTGCTCTATGGTGGATTTATTACTTTCACCTTTAGTGAATGATCTAGAAGCATATGAAATTGGCATTAGTATACCTTGTCTTTCTTGACTAAGGACAGCACCACAAGCGTGTTTACTTGCGTCTGTCGTAATAAAAAATTCTTTAGAAAAATCGGGGTATTGTAAAATTTTAGAACTTATTAATTGATTTTTGAGGTATTGAAAAGATTTTTCGCAATCTTGGTTCCATTCAAAAGGAATATTTTTTCTTGACAATCTAGTAATATGTCGGGATGATTCAGCGAAGTTTGGTATGAACCTTCGGTAATAATTACAAAATGCTATGAAGCGTTTAGCTTCATCACCATTCTTTGGTGTAGGATAGTTTTGGACTATAGAAAGTTTACTGTCATCAGGAGATATACCTTTATCAGTACATTTGTGACCTAAGAATGTTACTTCAGTTCGGAAAAATGAACATTTGTCTGGATGTAGTTTCAGATTATGTTTTCTGCATAATTCAAATACATTTCTTAAATTTCGTAACATATGTGTTTGTGAGCAACCAATTACTACAAGGTCATCCATATACACGAATGCTTGTGCTGGAGATAGACCTGAAAAAGCTAATGACATCATACGTTGAAAAGAATTTGGTGCTATTTTTAAACCATACGGTAGTCTTTTAAATCTGAATGATCCTTTATCTGTGGAAAAGGATGTAATATCTCTAGATTCCTCATCAAGCTCTATTTGATGAAAACCTGACATAAGATCAAGGCAAGAAAAGAATTTAGCTCTGCCCAATTGATCAAGAATATCATCTATGCGAGGTAAAGGAAATTTATCAGCTATTAAATTTTTATTTACTGCCCTGTAGTCTACTACTAGTCTCCATCTTTTTTGCATTGTACCAGGTAAAGGTTTCTTTGGTACTAAGAGTATAGGACTGTTGTGATCTGAAATGGATGGTTCAATAATATCATCTTTAATTAGTTTATCAACCTGATTATTTATTTCCTCTTTTTGAGAATGAGGTATTCGATAGTTTTTAATGTAGACAGGTTGTTTATTATTTACTTTAAGTTTTTGTTTATAAAAATTATTGACTGATATGTTTTCAGATTCTAGAGCGAAAATATCTATAAATTCATGACATAAGGATTTTAGATCATTTTCTACGAAAGATGGGAAGTTTTTAGAAAGTCGTTCTATTTTTTCTTTGGATCTGGCTGGTGCGCCATTTTGTTTTGCAATTTTATAATCTTTAAGGGATTCGGTAACAAGTTTAATATCAGAAATTATTAAATCTTGTTCAGTGGTATTAATTATTTTTACCAGAGGATTTGACTTGGAAGTTATTGTATTTGCGATGTAAACTCCGTTTTGAATTGTTTGATAAGGTACCAAAACATTTTGTTCTGTTGATTCAAATTGTATGGATCTTATAACTTCAGATCTAGCAGGAAGTGATATTGAGTTTATGGTTGGACCATTTGTAAGAGGTATTCCGATGTCATGATCAATTTCATTTGATCGGATAATAATCAAATCTCTATCATTGGAGTATTGTAAGACACAATTATACTTTCGTATGAAATCCATTCCAATTATTCCATCTGCTTGTATTTTGAAATCATTCGTAACTACATGAAAGGTATGTTTTATTAGATATTTGTCTATTTTTAATTCGCATTGTACACTGCCTAACGTTGAAATTATACCATTACCAATACCATTTAAATTTTTTCTATTATAAACATTTATTGATTCATTTAAGACCTGGTTGTGCTTGATAATTGAAATATCAGCGCCAGTATCTATTAATAAAATTGAAGTTCCATCATTTAGAGTAGTTCTACAGCGTAAATAGCTACATAAATTTAAGTTAATATTGTATGTTTTGGTTCCTACTGAGTAATTAGAGGTCGTTGCTCGTTTCCCGAGTCGAATTCTGCGGATAGATTTATGTTTCTGTTTTGAGAATTGTTGGAATTATTGTAACGGTTTCTGTTATTGTTACGATAAGAACCAGAATTATTGTTATTGTAATTACGGTTGTTAGTGCCGTTATTACGATAAGATACGTTATTACTGTTTCTATTGCGATTGAAACGGTTGTTTCTATTTTGAGAATTGTTAAAGGATTGATTAAAGCTGTTGCTTCTGCTTTGGTTACTATTATTATTATTATTATTATTATTATTGTTGTAACCTTGGCGTCTGAAGCCATAGCTTAGAATAGAATTTTCTTGACCGTATGCTTCGGTGCAACTGTTTATGAATTTCGTTACTACTTCATTCATATTATTGAAGTTAGCTGATTGCATAATAATTTTAACTCTGTCATTGGATGTGTTTTTGGTTATAGCCGTAACTGCTGAACGTGTAGCATATTTGTTGGCTATTTCATGTGGTAATCCATCTCTAATATAGGCTGTTTCTAATTTTTTCGTTAATTCCTCCATCTCATTGACGTAGGCATTAACGTTTTTTCCTGATTGTCTTATACTCAATAATTTGGCATTAATTACATCAACGGATTCACCTTTAACCGTTGTTTTCAGTTTAGAGATTATTTGTTGTAATGTAATTTCTGATGAAATTAGATTTCTTGCTGTTCCTTTCAATTTTGTTTTGATAAGGTTTACAGCTACTGATTCGTGAGTTTCTTTAATTGAATCTACTAAATCAACAGCATCGATAAAGCTTTGCAAGTTTTCGGAATTTCCATCAAAGTCTGGAATTAACCTAGAGGCAGTATTTAAAAATTCTACTACCGTTTGAGGCATTTTGGATATTTGTTTTTGTTCCGTTTCGGGTAAAGGATCGAACACTATTGGTTCATGGATTGAGTGTGGAACAAATACTTTAAAGTTTTTTCTGTAACTTACGGAAATTAATTTTTCACGTAGGTCGGAATAAAAATTATCAGCGGAGGTTTGATGAGCTTTTGTAAACCTACTATAATTTATATTAAGTAGTACTCTGAGTTTTTCCAACTGATTGTGAAGAATGTTTATATGCTTGTTTATTGTTTCAGGTTTTGTATCCCTGTCGGTATTTAAGCATTTGTATGATTTAAGGAATATTTCTTTTATCGCCTTAGCCCTGGATACGATTGTTTCCCATTCCATTAGTTAAAGAACTGATAAGGAAATTGCATAAAAGCAAAAGCGAATGAGACAACAATCCGTTCAAAGTTAAAAAGACTGTATGGAAGTATTCTTTCTTGACATAAATTTGGAAGAAGTCTTGCCAAGCGAAAGGTAATGTTTGGTTTAGTTTCGCAAGTAAAGAACGTATGCATCCTTTGTATTGGAGCATGTAGGAATATATAGTATCAATTAATATACAATCTGATACACGAGGGACGGGGAAAAAATCCGTTTTGTGAACAGAGAAGCAAAAAAATTAATAGAAATGGAGTATAGGAATTTTTGCTTCGAAGTACTTGGATCAGAAAAGTTTTTAACAATTGGTTATGTTATGGATTTAAATTTTTTCGAATAATGTTCATTTAGACTCTGTCTAAATTGTTAGCTATTGACGCAGCTCTAGTGTAATTCTTTTTCAAGGATCTTTTGTGCAACTGGTAAAGAGTTACCAAGAGTTGCACGGCTAATAGAATAATTATTATTATGAAGTAGACTGGCGAGAAATCAATTTTGACCACTATGTCATTTACGACATTAGCGTTTGGTTGTTCAATTTTCGATTCCTTACCGCCCATTCTAATAACTCTTGATAAGAAAAATTTTCAAGAATAATGGATTAAACTAAACTTCTAGAACTGTTACGTACGTTAGTAGCTTGACCGTTTACATATACAAAAGGAAAGTTTACAATAGTATTACTTATATTAAGTTTACACGGCTAGCCACTTGTTAGTATGTCTCTGTCTAGGACGTTTTAGTACTTAAATTTAAAGGTACTTATGTCATTACGACCGTCACCATGTTTTTGCAGGGTGAATAGTGGCAATGGCATAAGCCGGTCATTACCAATTAATGATCGAAACGGTTAAATCTTGAATTGTTATACCCATGCAGGGACACGTATGTATGCAGGGGTGATTTAGTTTTTAGTAATTTGGTTTGTGGTTATTATATATATTTTTTTTTTATATACCACGTTGATAGTGGTTATTTATTTAATTATATATAATATATTTTTTTTTTGTTAGTTGTACATATGTATATATAAATAAATATTGTGTAATTATTTCTATAAATTGAGATATTACCATTTACGAGTGTAGTAGGATGAATTTTGCTGTTATTGCTGCTGCTGCTGCTGAAGGATACTCTATTTTAGCCATTTTGAGGAATATTAGGCTCTCCATGTAGTGTGGAAGATGATAATATGTTCGTGTAATTAAAGGATCACGGCAAGTTTACAGGATTTTAAATTATGATGATAAATACGTATTTGATGAAGATGCTCTGTTGTTATTTCATCAGTACCAAAGTCTCTCATAGCCTTACGCAAATCACGGGTATCATTGACGGAATCATAGTTTTCTGCTTACAGGATTTATGTTTACAGGATTTCAAATCATGATGATAAATATGTATTTGATGAAGATGCTATGTTGTTATTTCATCAGTACCAAAGTCTCTCATAGTCTTACGCAAATCACTGGTATCATTGATGGAATCATAGTTTTATGCTGGTAAAAAGAGTTGGTGTATCTAATGGATACATTTGTTATTTTTTTTTTGTTTAAATTTGGCATTCTTTTTATGTCTATATAAATTATTATTATTTGTTTTATTCCAGGATGGCAGGATCGCCATGTAATGTGGCACAAATGGCCATGTAGGATCGCCAAAGGATTAGTAAAAATAAATTGAATGTTGTGTGTTGGCAACTTGCGACCGGTCACGTCGCAAGTGCTCTTTATTCACTTGAGTTCTAATTAAGACTCTGTTCTGATTAAGACTAACTGTACAATTAAATCTTATATTCTAAAGACCTAAAAGTACACTAATACTAACACAGTTGAATACTTATGAATATGATACTTATAAATAAACATTAGGATGGGAATGAACTAGTCAGCACATTTACAGTGTGTGTAAATGAGCCACTCAGCATATTCCCAGTGTGTGTGGACAATGTTGCTACAACAAAGTATGTAGCTCGTGTTACATACAGACGGTATGGTAACTACGACTTGTCAAACACACTACATACTAGTTTGATGCAACATCAACTTGATGTGGCAATAAGTTGGTGTCATGACCATGGATTGGTTATCAATGCATCTAAAACTAAGTTGATGCATATTAAACCTCCACATTTTCGATATGCTGATGTGAAATTGAAATTTCATAACACTGAATGTGTACACAGCAAAAAATTTATGGAATTTAATTACAATAATGATAACTGTCAAACGTTAATTGAACTTGTCAATACTTATAAATACCTTGGTGTACATGTAGATCATAACTTTAAATGGCGTGAGCACATTGAAGAAATTCGTAAGAAATTAAGAAAAGCCTCTTACGTACTCTTTCATCTAAGTTTTTGTTCCAATACAACAGTGTTAAGACAAGTATACTTTTCGTTAGCTGAATCATACATACGTCATGGTATAACAGCATGGGGATCTTCAACAAACACAAAAAAACTTCAAAAAACACAAAATCAATTACTAAAGATTTTAAAATCGCACAAAAATGCGAATCAAGAAGAAGAAAATACAACACATGAAACTTCAAACAACATTGCAACTCGAAATAATAGCTGTATGGAAACCAGTATTGCTAAAGATCTTCGTATCTTAAGCATTGAAAATATTTTTAAAATTTCAGTTGCAACTGACTTTTTTAATGACTCCAGGTTTTTGCAACAAATCAGCCACAACTACGAAACCCGATTGAATGAAGAAAGAAGATTTCAAGTACAAAGCCATAGAAATGAGTACGGATGTAGAACGTTGTCCGTTGTCATCCCAAATATATTTAACAACATCCCTTATGATGTCCTTCGAATTATTAACAACAACCACCATAAGAAGAAAGCTTTAAAGAGTTATTTCATCAGCACGCAATGATTACGTACTATCAGATTACTGAAGTCCAAAAAATTATTAAAATTTTTTATTATTAAAATTTATTATTAAAATTTTTTATATAAATCCAATTTTCTGTATTTTATTAAATATTTTTAAATTTTTTTGTATATATATACACGTATATTATTAAAATGTAATTAAATTAAATTCATTAAATTTCTAATAATGTAAATCATAAATCTATAACTTTACTTGCAGACAAGCCTTTTTGGCTTCGCAAGGTGTAAATAGAAAATGAAATGTATATTTGCAAGAAATTTTAATAAAGAATGATTTGAATTGAAAAAAAAAAAAACAAAAATATAATATATAATATATAATATATATAATATATAATATATAATATATAATATATAATATATAATATATAATAAATAATATATAATATATAATATATAATATATAATATATAATATATAATATATAATATATAATATATAATATATAATATATAATATATAATATATAATATATAATATATAATATATAATATATAATATATAATATATAATATATAATATATAATATATAATATATAATATATAATATATAATATATAATATATAATATATAATATATAATATATAATATATAATATATAATATATAATATATAATATATAATATATAATATATAATATATAATATATAATATATAATATATAATATATAATATATAATATATAATATATAATATATAATATATAATATATAATATATAATATATAATATATAATATATAATATATAACTATATAATATATAATATATAATATATAATATATAATATATAATATATAATATATAATATATAATATATAATATATAATATATAATATATAATATATAATATATAATATATAATATATAATATATAATATATAATATATAATATATAATATATAATATATAATATATAATATATAATATATAATATATAATATATAATATATAATATATAATATATAATATATAATATATAATATATAATATATAATATATAATATATAATATATAATATATAATATATAATATATAATATATAATATATAATATATAATATATAATATATAATATATAATATATAATATATAATATATAATATATAATATATAATATATAATATATAATATATAATATATAATATATAATATATAATATATAATATATAATATATAATATATAATATATAATATATAATATATAATATATAATATATAATATATAATATATAATATATAATATATAATATATAATATATAATATATAATATATAATATATAATATATAATATATAATATATAATATATAATATATAATATATAATATATAATATATAATATATAATATATAATATATAATATATAATATATAATATATAATATATAATATATAATATATAATATATAATATATAATATATAATATATAATATATAATATATAATATATAATATATAATATATAATATATAATATATAATATATAATATATAATATATAATATATAATATATAATATATAATATATAATATATAATATATAATATATAATATATAATATATAATATATAATATATAATATATAATATATAATATATAATATATAATATATAATATATAATATATAATATATAATATATAATATATAATATATAATATATAATATATAATATATAATATATAATATATAATATATAATATATAATATATAATATATAATACATAATATATAATATATAATATATAATATATAATATATGATATATAATATATAATATATAATATATAATATATAATATATAATATATAATATATAATATATAATATATAATATATAATATATAATATATAATATATAATATATAATATATAATATATAATATATAATATATAATATATAATATATAATATATAATATATAATATATAATATATAATATATAATATATAATATATAATATATAATATATAATATATAATATATAATATATAATATATAAAATATAATATATAATATATAATATATAATATATAATATATAATATATAATATATAATATATAATATATAATATATAATATATAATATATAATATATAATATATAATATATAATATATAATATATAATATATAATATATAATATATAATATATAATATATAATATATAATATATAATATATAATATATAATATATAATATATAATATATAATATATAATATATAATATATAATATATAATATATAATATATAATATATAATATATAATATATAATATATAATATATAATATATAATATATAATATATAATATATAATATATAATATATAATATATAATATATAATATATAATATATAATATATAATATATAATATATAATATATAATATATAATATATAATATATAATATATAATATATAATATATAATATATAATATATAATATATAATATATAATATATAATATATAATATATAATATATAATATATAATATATAATATATAATATATAATATATAATATATAATATATAATATATAATATATAATATATAATATATAATATATAATATATAATATATAATATATAATATATAATATATAATATATAATATATAATATATAATATATAATATATAATATATAATATATAATATATAATATATAATATATAATATATAATATATAATATATAATATATAATATATAATATATAATATATAATATATAATATATAATATATAATATATAATATATAATATATAATATATAATATATAATATATAATATATAATATATAATATATAATATATAATATATAATATATAATATATAATATATAATATATAATATATAATATATAATATATAATATATAATATATAATATATAATATATAATATATAATATATAATATATAATATATAATATATAATATATAATATATAATATATAATATATAATATATAATATATAATATATAATATATAATATATAATATATAATATATAATATATAATATATAATATATAATATATAATATATAATATATAATATATAATATATAATATATAATATATAATATATAATATATAATATATAATATATAATATATAATATATAATATATAATATATAATATATAATATATAATATATAATATATAATATATAATATATAATATATAATATATAATATATAATATATAATATATAATATATAATATATAATATATAATATATAATATATAATATATAATATATAATATATAATATATAATATATAATATATAATATATAATATATAATATATAATATATAATATATAATATATAATATATAATATATAATATATAATATATAATATATAATATATAATATATAATATATAATATATAATATATAATATATAATATATAATATATAATATATAATATATAATATATAATATATAATATATAATATATAATATATAATATATAATATATAATATATAATATATAATATATAATATATAATATATAATATATAATATATAATATATAATATATAATATATAATATATAATATATAATATATAATATATAATATATAATATATAATATATAATATATAATATATAATATATAATATATAATATATAATATATAATATATAATATATAATATATAATATATAATATATAATATATAATATATAATATATAATATATAATATATAATATATAATATATAATATATAATATATAATATATAATATATAATATATAATATATAATATATAATATATAATATATAATATATAATATATAATATATAATATATAATATATAATATATAATATATAATATATAATATATAATATATAATATATAATATATAATATATAATATATAATATATAATATATAATATATAATATATAATATAATATATAATATATAATATATAATATATGTAGCGATCACCAGTATATTACCTTCCGGACCACGGAAAGGACGAACTCTC
Organism: Germaria angustata; assembly: GCA_963681545.1. NCBI lineage: Eukaryota > Metazoa > Arthropoda > Insecta > Diptera > Tachinidae > Germaria > Germaria angustata. The sequence continues at coordinate 90,065,300 of OY812998.1, forward strand.
ACCAGACGCCAAGAAGGAGAGGCACACGCAAGTGGAATGCAACTAAGCTGAACCACGAAAGATTTCTAAGCAATTTTGACGGGGTCTCAGCTGCGCACACCATGAGTGATGCTGACTCCATGGCAATGACATTGAGGCAGCGCATAGCTCAAAGCTGCGAGGCATCCATGCCACGTGTAACGCAGCAGTCTAGAAGACAGGCTGCGTACTGGTGGACGCCAGAAATAGCTGAGCTCAGACGAACCTGCCTTCGTAACAGAAGAAGATACACCAGAGCCAGGCGAAATGGCGAGGCAACCATGGTGGCCGAAGAATTCAGACAAAGCCGAAATGCATTGAAATGGGCGATTATTAGAAGCAAGAAGTCGAAATGGGAAGAACTTCGGAACGATCTGAACAGCAACCCCTGGGGACTCGGCTATAAGATCGTTACGAGGAAGCTAAACGCTAAACATGCTGCTCCGCATATAGGGAACGATATCAACCAAATCGTGGATAACTTGTTTCCCATGCACCCTCCACTGCACGATGAACGCGAAGTCCTTGCTGGTGGGATACACACGCCCTTCACTGAAGAAGAGCTAAAAATCGCAGCTAGAAGCCTTAAGAGGGGTAAAGCCCCCGGGCCTGACGGAATACCAGCGGAGACACTCATACTTTTAGCCGAAAATCGGCCAGACGCTCTGCTCGAAGTGTATAACGCTTGTATTGCCCAAGGCACTTTTCCCAAAGAGTGGAAAAGACAAAAACTCATACTGATTAGCAAGGGAAGAGGCGACCAAACGCAACCATCAGCTTACCGCCCTCTATGCATGTTGGATAGCACAGGCAAACTATTGGAGAAGCTTCTGCAACGCAGATTAGCAGAATCCATCGAGGCAGCCGGAGGACTATCGGAGAGGCAGCACGGCTTTCGACCCGGAAGATCGACTCTTGGTGCCATTGAGGATGTAGTGAGAAGTTTCGAAAACGCACAGAACGGACGCTCCTACCCGAAACGTATAATCGTCCTAGCTACACTTGATGTACGCAACGCTTTTAATAGCTTACGATGGGCAAATGTTATCAAGGCATTGCGGGAAAGATTCCGCATACCTAGATATCTTATGAGAATTCTCCAGAGCTATCTTAGGGACCGTAAGCTTATATACGACACACCAGATGGCCAGATAGTTAGAACGATTACATCGGGGGCAGCCCAGGGATCCGTCCTGGGTCCTGACCTCTGGAATCTAAGCTATGACGAGATATTAGGAATAGATATGCCAGAAGACACACACCTTGTAGGGTACGCGGACGACATAGCGGCAGTCATTTCGGCACGGGACGCGGACGACGCTAAAAGAAAATTGAATCAGGTAATGAAAGGACTCGAGCATGGCTCGAGGACCATGGGCTCGAACTTGCGGTGAAAAAAACTGAATTAATCATGATGACGCGAGGGCATATGTCACTAGAAATTAGCATGCAGATAGATAACATGCTCCTGGTGACGAAAAGGGCGATAAAATATCTGGGCGTAAAAATCGATAGTAGGCTCACTTATTGGGCCCCGGGCGATAAAATATCTGGGCGTAAAAATCGATAGTAGGCTCACTTATTGGGCCCCGATAAAACATGCGGCTGCAAAGGCAGCAAAAGTTTCAGGCATGTTGAGCAGGCTAATGGCAAACATTGGCGGGCCCACACAGAGCAAGAGGAGGCTGATTATGGCAACCACAAATTCTATACTGCTATATGGCAGCGAAATTTGGGGAAATGCACTGAGAGCAAAGTCTAAGCGTAAGGCTCTAGAAGAAGTCCAACGCACAGCGGCACTCAGAATCGCCTCAGCCTACCGTACAGTTTCAGGCGCGGCGGTCTTCGTAATAAGTGGAGAGATTCCGGTTGATCTCCTGGCGCGCGAGCGAAAAGAGGCATGGGACTCTAGGGGGGCGGAAATTACTATTAGTGCTGCAGAGCGGAGATCTGAAACCATCCAGCGATGGCAAAACAGATGGAATGCAGAAACGTCCTGTAGATGGACGAAGAGGCTCATTCCTAACATAGAAAAGTGGACTCAAAGGAAATTTGGGGAGATTAACTACTTCCTGACCCAGTTCCTTTCAGGTCATGGATACTTCCGGAAGTATCTACATCGTATGGGCAAAACAGGTAATTCCAGTTGCATCTACTGCGATGCAACAAATGACGATGCAGAACACACTTTTTTCAACTGAATCAGATGGAATACTGAGCGAATCGCATTAAGAGAGCAGATTGGCGTTTTCACCCCTGCCAACATAGTTGACAGAATGCTCGAATGCGAAAACACATGGAATGCTGTGAGTAAATACATTGAGTATGTCTTAAGAAGAAAGAAAAGAGACCTCGATGCACGGCAAAATGAGTCCCCATCAACGGAGACTCAGCAAGAATGAGCCAGCAGCATGAAAATGACGGACCCAGACGTGGGTGTTACGAGCAAAGTCCTTCTTAGGAGGATGAAGTTTCTGGGCCTTCTTGAAGTAATGTAGAAAACAGTCCCGGGAAGGCATCCCACCAGAAACGGAGGAGGGAGTTTTTTAGTGGAAAACACCACTCAACGCAGTCGACGACGGTCACTGTAAGTGCGAAGGCATTTTCAACCCTACCTCGCCCGTCAAAAAAAAAAATATATAATATATAATATATAATATATAATATATAATATATATTATATAATATATAATATATAATATATAATATATAATATATAATATATAATATATAATATATAATATATAATATATAATATATAATATATAATATATAATATATAATATATAATATATAATATATAATATATAATATATAATATATAATATATAATATATAATATATAATATATAATATATAATATATAATATATAATAATATAATATATAATATATAATATATAATATATAATATATAATATATAATATATAATATATAATATATAATATATAATATATAATATATAATATATAATATATAATATATAATATATAATATATAATATATAATATATAATATATAATATATAATATATAATATATAATATATAATATATAATATATAATATATAATATATAATATATAATATATAATATATAATATATAATATATAATATATAATATATAATATATAAATATAATATATAATATATAATATATAACATATAATATAAAATATATAATATATAATATATAATATATAATATATAATATATAATATATAATATATAATATATAATATATAATATATAATATATAATATATAATATATAATATATAATATATAATATATATAATATATAATATATAATATATAATATATAATATATAATATATAATATATAATATATAATATATAATATATAATATATAATATATAATATATAATATATAATATATAATATATAATATATAATATATAATATATAATATATAATATATAATATAAATATATAATATATAATATATAATATATAATATATAATATATAATATATAATATATAATATATAATATATAATATATAATATATAATATATAATATATAATACATAATATATAATATATAATATATAATATATAATATATAATATATAATATATAATATATAATATATAATATATAATATATAATATATAATATATAATATATAATATATAATATATAATATATAATATATAATATATAATATATATATATAATATATAATATATAATATATAATATATAATATATAATATATAATATATAATATATAATATATAATATATAATATATAATATATAATATATAATATATAATATATAATATATAATATATAATATATAATATATAATATATAATATATAATATATAATATATAATATATAATATATAATATATAATATATAATATATAATATATAATATATAATATATAATATATAATATATAATATATAATATATAATATATAATATATAATATATAATATATAATATATAATATATAATATATAATATATAATATATAATATATAATATATAATATATAATATATAATATATAATATATAAATACATAATATATAATATATAATATATAATATATAATATATAATATATAATATATAATATATAATATATAATATATAATATATAATATATAATATATAATATATAATATATAATATATATAATATATAATATATAATATATAATATATAATATATAATATAATAATATATAATATATAATATATAATATATAATATATAATATATAATATATAATATATAATATAATATAATATATAATATATAATATATAATATATAATATATAATATATAATATATAATATATAATATATAATATATAATATATAATATATAATATATAATATATAATATATAATATATAATATATATATATAATATATAATATATAATATATAATATATAATATATAATATATAATATATAATATATAATATATAATATATAATATATAATATATAATATATAATATATAATATATAATATATATATATAATATATAATATATAATATATAATATATAATATATAATATATAATATATAATATATAATATATAATATTAATATATAATATATAATATATAATATATAATATATAATATATAATATATAATATATAATATATAATATATAATATATAATATATAATATATAATATATAATATATAATATATAATATATAATATATAATATATAATATATAATATATAATATATAATATATAATATATAATATATAATATATAATATATAATATAATATATAATATATAATATATAATATATAATATATAATATATAATATATAATATATAATATATAATATATAATATATAATATATAATATATAATATATAATATATAATATATAATATATAATATATAATATATAATATATAATATATAATATATAATATATAATATATAATATATAATATATAATATATAATATATAATATATAATATATAATATATAATATATAATATATAATATATAATATATAATATATAATATATAATATATAATATATAATATATAATATATAATATATAATATATAATATATAATATATAATATATAATATATAATATATAATATATAATATATAATATATAATATATAATATATAATATATAATATATAATATATAATATATAATATATAATATATAATATATAATATATAATATATAATATATAATATATAATATATAATATATAATATATAATATATAATATATAATATATAATATATAATATATAATATATAATATATAATATATAATATATAATATATAATATATAATATATAATATATAATATATAATATATATAATATATAATATATAATATATAATATATAATATATAATATATAATATATAATATATAATATATAATATATAATATATAATATATAATATATAATATATAATATATAATATATAATATATAATATATAATATATAATATATAATATATAATATATAATATATAATATATAATATATAATATATAATATATAATATATAATATATAATATATAATATATAATATATAATATATAATATATAATATATAATATATAATATATAATATATAATATATAATATATAATATATAATATATAATATATAATATATAATATATAATATATAATATATAATATATAATATATAATATATAATATATAATATATAATATATAATATATAATATATAATATATAATATATAATATATAATATATAATATATAATATATAATATATAATATATAATATATAATATATAATATATAATATATAATATATAATATATAATATATAATATATAATATATAATATATAATATATAATATATAATATATAATATATAATATATAATATATAATACATAATACATAATATATAATATATAATATATAATATATAATATATAATATATAATACATAATACATAATATATAATATATAATATATAATATATAATATATAATATATAATATATAATATATAATATATAATATATAATAATATATAATATATAATATATAATATATAATATATAATATATAATATATAATATATAATATATAATATATAATATATAATATATAATATATAATATATAATATATAATATATAATATATAATATATAATATATAATATATAATATATAATATATAATATATAATATATAATATATAATATATAATATATAATATATAATATATAATATATAATATATAATATATAATATATAATATATAATATATAATATATAATATATAATATATAATATATAATATATAATATATAATATATAATATATAATATATAATATATAATATATAATATATAATATATAATATATAATATATAATATATAATATATAATATATAATATATAATATATAATATATAATATATAATATATAATATATAATATATAATATATAATATATAATATATAATATATAATATATAATATATAATATATAATATATAATATATAATATATAATATATAATATATAATATATAATATATAATATATAATATATAATATATAATATATAATATATAATATATAATATATAATATATAATATATAATATATAATATATAATATATAATATATAATATATAATATATAATATATAATATATAATATATAATATATAATATATAATATATAATATATAATATATAATATATAATATATAATATATAATATATAATATATAATATATAATATATAATATATAATATATAATATATAATATATAATATATAATATATAATATATAATATATAATATATAATATATAATATATAATATATAATATATAATATATAATATATAATATATAATATATAATATATAATATATAATATATAATATATAATATATAATATATAATATATAATATATAATATATAATATATAATATATAATATATAATATATAATATATAATATATAATATATAATATATAATATATAATATATAATATATAATATATAATATATAATATATAATATATAATATATAATATATAATATATAATATATAATATATAATATATAATATATAATATATAATATATAATATATAATATATAATATATAATATATAATATATAATATATAATATATAATATATAATATATAATATATAATATATAATATATAATATATAATATATAATATATAATATATAATATATAATATATAATATATAATATATAATATATAATATATAATATATAATATATAATATATAATATATAATATATAATATATAATATATAATATATAATATATAATATATAATATATAATATATAATATATAATATATAATATATAATATATAATATATAATATATATATAATATATAATATATAATATATAATATATAATATATAATATATAATATATAATATATAATATATAATATATAATATATAATATATAATATATAATATATAATATATAATATATAATATATAATATATAATATATAATATATAATATATAATATATAATATATAATATATAATATATAATATATAATATATAATATATAATATATAATATATAATATATAATATATAATATATAATATATAATATATAATATATAATATATAATATATAATATATAATATATAATATATAATATATAATATATAATATATAATATATAATATATAATATATAATATATAATATATAATATATAATATATAATATATAATATATAATATATAATATATAATATATAATATATAATATATAATATATAATATATAATATATAATATATAATATATAATATATAATATATAATATATAATATATAATATATAATATATAATATATTTTTTTTTTTTTTTTTTTTAAATTCATTTATTTATTTGATCATTTATATATAACTAATTTACAATATTATGACCTTGCGAAGCCAGATTGGCTTGTCTGCAGGTACATCATAAAGTTTTAGTCTTATAAAATGAAAAATATAGCTTCATTGCTTTATAAATTTTGTTTGTTGTTTACATAAATTTCATAAAATATATAAAATTCATTCATAAATATATGTATGTATGTCTATATAAAATAATGTTTGTTTCAGAATGACTTCGCCCTTGGTGTTGTTGAGAATTTCTACTGATTTTGCCCATATTGCTGTGGCTTTTATGTTAGGTTTTCAGTTGTCGATTATGTTGTTGGTATTTATAAATTGCTGTTGATTTAGAAAATGTTGTTTATTGTGTTTTGTTTTCGATGTTCTGGTTTTGTTATTTTTTTTTACTGTTTGTCCATAGTTTTATTGTATTGAGAAATAGGTGTTGATGGTGGTAGTGATTCTCTTTATTTTTTTGGTGTTTTTTGATGCTAGCTTTTGTTGTTTAGAATGTTGTTCGATGTTGTTGATGTTAATGTTGTTTTTGGTTCTTTAGATTATATGTATTTTCATTTTGTATCTACCTATTTATATTACTGCTGATTAATGTGATTTTGTTGTTCTATTTATATTACTGCTGATTAATGTGATTTTGTTGTTTAGAATGTTGTTCGATGTTTTTGATGTTAATGTTGTTTTTCGTACTTTAGAGTATATGTATTTTTATTTTGTATTTACATATTTTATATTACTGTTGATTAATAAAATACTTTTTCAGAGTTTTTTTTTTATTTTGAATGTTGTTAGAGTTTGTAATGATGTCGTTTGGTATAGTGTTAAATATTGTTGGTAACATGACAGATAGTGAACTTCTGCCATATTTATTGCGAAATTTCGGAATCCGATATTTGCCTTCAACGTTTCGTCTCGTTTGATGGTTGTGGTCAATTTTATGCAGATGTCTTGTATCATTGTAAAATTCAATAGCAATAGATATGCGGTATAGACTAAGAACGTTTAGTATGTGACGATCTTTGGCATAGTTTACGATTCTATTGTCCATTGCTGTGTTATGTTGTTGTGTAGTGCGATAGTAATGTATGTTATTGGTATGTGTATTAGGTCTTATTAGTTTAAGAATTTTGTCCTGTATTTGTTGCAGTTTCGCACATTGTTTCGAGTTTCCCCATGCTGTAATACCATGACGCAAGTGTGGTTCTGCAAATGAGAAGTAAACTTGACGAATCACCTTGTCATTTGAGCAGTAGCTTAATCGATGCATTATATAAGACGCCTTTCTTAGTTTTTTTTGCACCTCTTTTATATGTACGTTCCATTTAAAATTATGATCGATGTATACACCGAGATATTTGTAAGTGTTAACAATTTCTATTGTAGTATTGCATTGGTCTATATCATAATTAAAATTGTTTAGTTTTGTGTTATGTAGGCATTCAGTGCTGTGAAATTTTAATGTTACATTTTGGTACGTAATATGTGGTGGCTTAATATGCATCAATTTAGTCTTAGTAGCATTTATTACTAGTCCATTGTCGTGGCACCATCGCACTGCTATATCTAGCTCATCTTGCATTATTTTAGTAGCAACATTCAATTGTTTGTGAGCTACTACGATTACAGTATCATCTGCATATGCGAAGACCTTACCATTTGATAAATTTCTTATAAGTTCGTTTGAATATATTAAATATAGTATTGGACCTAATTTTGAGCCTTGTGGTACTCCATATTCTAAATCAGTTTCTTTACTGAGGTTTTCTTTTACTTTAACGTAGAATTTTCTGCATTTCAAATAATTTTCAAATAATTTTAAACACTGACTTCTAATGCCAATTCTTTCTAACATACATAAAAGGTTTGTATGTGACAGTGTATCAAAGGCTTTGGTAAAATCTATAAAAAGTGTTAAACAATGGTGATTTTTGCTTAATTGTGTATTGATGTAATCTGCAAAATTACCTAGCAGTTTGTTGATGCTTTTGCCTTTTTGGAAGCCAAATTGATTTTTGTTTATAATATTATATTTTTCAATGTAACTTTTTATTCTCCTACAGAGGATTTCTTCCATTATTTTTTCTACCACTGAAAGTATTGCAATTGGTCGATAGTTGTTACAATCTGATTTTGAACCATTTTTATATATTGGCCTTACATACGATACTTTTAATGCATCAGGTATAGTTGATGTTTCGATAATAAGGTTTATTAAATTTGTTAAAATAGGAGTCATAATTTGTGAGTTGTTTTTTAAGTCTATGGGTCTAATTTTATCAAATCCCGCACCTTTTTTAATATTTAAGGAATTAAGTATGTTGAAAATTTCTTCGTTAAATGTTTGACGAATTTGGAACGAGTTCGATAGTCTAATGTAGGATTGATTGACTGTTTGTATATTACATTTATGTAAATGTTTTTCTACATTTTGTTTAAAACTAATAGCGAATTTGTCACATATTTCTTTTGTATTAGTTTTACTAAAATTTTTTTCTATAGTTTCATCAATATTATTTGACTTTACTCCGATTAATTCATTTATGGTTTCCCATGTTAAGCGCATATTATATCTGTTTTCAAGGAATTTATTTTTATAGAACTGATTTTTTGCGAAATTAATAGTTTTATTTAAACGATTTCTAAATTTCTTGTATTCATTTTCATAGTTTTTATTGTTTTTATTATTTCGCCATTTTGTGTAAAGTTTATCTCGTATTTCACAATTTTTTATTATAGTTTCATTAATCCATAGTTTGGGAATTCTATTTTTTTTTTGTTCTGTACGTTTTTAATGAATTTTCATATATTCTTTTAAATTTATCTGATAATTCATTGAATAGGTTCGTAGGGTTTCTGTGATTTGATATTTCTTGCCAGTTTATTGAACGTATTTGTTGGTTAACTTTATTATTACATATAATTGATTGCTGGGTATTTGTATTTTTTGATTTGTTATTATCACTTTGTTTTGAGAGGCAACATAAGAGAGAAAAATGATCAGAGATTTTTGTTTTAATAATTGATGCATGTATATGTGTATTTACATATTTACATCTTACAAATATATGATCTATACATGTTTGCGAATTTTTATTTAAATCTTCTCTTGTGCATTCTTTTATAATACGTTTCATACCATTGGAATATAATACATCAAGATAAGAGTTGGTTAACGATGTTTCTCTTAATAGATCTATATTAATATCTCCAACTAATATAATCGTTTTTTCTTTTCTCATGTTTTGTAATATATCATCCAGCTCTCTCACAAAATTGTTTGCGTTCAGAGACGGAGGTCTGTATATTGCAAATATTGTAATATTTTCAATAAGTTCTATGTTTATACGAATTGATTCAAATGAGTTTGCACTAATAGATATGTTTGAGTATTGTATATTGTTTTTGATGTATACTGCTAATCCGCCTCCGCATCTATTTGGTCTATTAATAAAAATTTCTTCAAATCCGTGTATGGTGTAAAACGCACATTCTTCATCACATATATTTGTTTCAACTAATACAATTACTTTTATATGTTCTAATATATTATGTATTGTTGCCAAAAAACGAGTTAAAATTAGTACGCATAGATCGAATGTTCAAAAAAATTGTAGAAAACGGATAACTTAAAAGTTCAGGCTTTATTTTTTTAAAGTTTTCAATGGTTTCTACTGTTATATTATTCATTTTTAAATAGTTTATGATTTCTTATACTTTTTATATTTATATTTTTAAAGAAATTAAGTATAAAAAAATTATGTTTTAATTGTGGTTATTAATTAATTCAATGTCATTAATATTTATAATTTTAACAATTGTTGTGTTTTCGTTTTTTTTGGTAAAGATGTGTCCATCTCTGACCCACACAAACTTCCATCCACAATCTTTAGCTTTATTTTTTGCTATCCAGAGAAGTCGTCGGTTTTCAGCTGTTAATTGATCATTAACGAAAATTGATTTGTTATTTGTATTATCATTATTGTTGTTTTTGTTATTTTCTACGGAAGAGTTTTTAAACAGATTTCCTTGTATCCTATGTCTTTGTATTTTATTCATTATCTCTTTTTTTTTATTTAGAGAGCAAAATTCTACAATTATTTTTTCGTTTTGTTTTATTTTGTATGCATTTGATATATCACTATCTTTAACTTCGACATCAACAGAGTTTGCTATTGTTTTTATGACTTCTACAGCATCAATATTGATATCATTAATATTTTTTATCTCTATGTTCTTGCTTAGCAATTGTTGTTCAAGAACATTTACTCTGCTTTCCATTTTTTGCAGGCGCATCTCTTTCTCTTTATTATCTTTTACAAGGTCACTGACCTGTAATGAAATTCCCGCTATAGTTTCCGTGATTTTCATATATGTATGCGTTAGTTATTTCTTCTTTTAATGAGTTATTTGATATAGTTAAGTTGTTATTTATTTGTAGTATGCAGTTTTTTATATCACTCAAATTGTTTGTAACATTTGATTTAAATGCTGATAAATCAGACTTCATTTCAGATACGCTGGAATATACAGAGTTTATATTCAATGGCTCATTATTTTCTTGGTTTGCTAAGCGTTCTTTTGGCTGAACTTCAGTCTCAATATTGGTTTCCTGTTGCTTGTTTTGTTGAGATTTTTGTGGTTCATCATATTATATAATATATAATATATAATATATAATATATAATATATAATATATAATATATAATATATAATATATAATATATAATATATAATATATAATATATAATATATAATATATAATATATAATATATAATATATAATATATAATATATAATATATAATATATAATATATAATATATAATATATAATATATAATATATAATATATAATATATAATATATAATATATAATATATAATATATAATATATAATATATAATATATAATATATAATATATAATATATAATATATAATATATAATATATAATATATAATATATAATATATAATATATAATATATAATATATAATATATAATATATAATATATAATATATAATATATAATATATAATATATAATATATAATATATAATATATAATATATAATATATAATATATAATATATAATATATAATATATAATATATAATATATAATATATAATATATAATATATAATATATAATATATAATATATAATATATAATATATAATATATAATATATAATATATAATATATAATATATAATATATAATATATAATATATAATATATAATATATAATATATAATATATAATATATAATATATAATATATAATATATAATATATAATATATAATATATAATATATAATATATAATATATAATATATAATATATAATATATAATATATAATATATAATATATAATATATAATATATAATATATAATATATAATATATAATATATAATATATAATATATAATATATAATATATAATATATAATATATAATATATAATATATAATATATAATATATAATATATAATATATAATATACAATATATAATATATAATATATAATATATAATATATAATATATAATATATAATATATAATATATAATATATAATATATAATATATAATATATAATATATAATATATAATATATAATATATAATATATAATATATAATATATAATATATAATATATAATATATAATATATAATATATAATATATAATATATAATATATAATATATAATATATAATATATAATATATAATATATAATATATAATATATAATATATAATATATAATATATAATATATAATATATAATATATAATATATAATATATAATATATAATATATAATATATAATATATAATATATAATATATAATATATAATATATAATATATAATATATAATATATAATATATAATATATAATATATAATATATAATATATAATATATAATATATAATATATAATATATAATATATAATATATAATATATAATATATAATATATAATATATAATATATAATATATAATATATAATATATAATATATAATATATAATATATAATATATAATATATAATATATAATATATAATATATAATATATAATATATAATATATAATATATAATATATAATATATAATATATAATATATAATATATAATATATAATATATAATATATAATATATAATATATAATATATAATATATAATATATAATATATAATATATAATATATAATATATAATATATAATATATAATATATAATATATAATATATAATATATAATATATAATATATAATATATAATATATAATATATAATATATAATATATAATATATAATATATAATATATAATATATAATATATAATATATAATATATAATATATAATATATAATATATAATATATAATATATAATATATAATATATAATATATAATATATAATATATAATATATAATATATAATATATAATATATAATATATAATATATAATATATAATATATAATATATAATATATAATATATAATATATAATATATAATATATAATATATAATATATAATATATAATATATAATATATAATATATAATATATAATATATAATATATAATATATAATATATAATATATAATATATAATATATAATATATAATATATAATATATAATATATAATATATAATATATAATATATAATATATAATATATAATATATAATATATAATATATAATATATAATATATAATATATAATATATAATATATAATATATAATATATAATATATAATATATAATATATAATATATAATATATAATATATAATATATAATATATAATATATAATATATAATATATAATGTATAATATATAATATATAATATATAATATATAATATATAATATATAATATATAATATATAATATATAATATATAATATATAATATATAATATATAATATATAATATATAATATATAATATATAATATATAATATATAATATATAATATATAATATATAATATATAATATATAATATATAATATATAATATATAATATATAATATATAATATATAATATATAATATATAATATATAATATATAATATATAATATATAATATATAATATATAATATATAATATATAATATATAATATATAATATATAATATATAATATATAATATATAATATATAATATATAATATATAATATATAATATATAATATATAATATATAATATATAATATATAATATATAATATATAATATATAATATATAATATATAATATATAATATATAATATATAATATATAATATATAATATATAATATATAATATATAATATATAATATATAATATATAATATATAATATATAATATATAATATATAATATATAATATATAATATATAATATATAATATATAATATATAATATATAATATATAATATATATTTTTTTTTTTTTTTTTTTTTTTTTTTGGCGGAAAGGAAGGAAAAATGCATTACTGCATGCACGGAGTCGTCACTGACCGTGTTATGTCGGGCTCTCCAGGAAAAAACTGGTATACCGACTAAAAAACCCCCTTATTTCCTCTTCTTGGAAAGTGATTCCACCCCGGGACCGCTGTGAAGCATTACTTCAGGGTGGTTTGCTCTTGGCTGAGATTTCAGCCCTCATCTCGAATTTGGCCTGCGTCCAGGTCCCCGCCTTGCTAGTTCGTGTCTAGTCAGCTGCTTCTAGGTCAGGTTTCTTCTCCATGAGAATGCGTTTGCAGTACTTAGCTACTGCTTGCCAGCAAGTCCTATTTTGTGTCATACGGTACACAATGGATTCAACACTCATTTCTCCTATTTGGTTCTCAAGTTCCTGGCGTTTGTCGGCCCATTTATGACACTTAAAAAATGTGTGTTCAGCGTCATCGATCATATCTCCTTCTTCATATAAGCAGTACGGCGTGCTGCACTTGCCGATATTGTGCAGATATTTCCTGAAGTACCCGTGGCCGGTCATCATTTGAGTCAGGTAGTAGTTTACCTCTCTGTCTCTCCTTTCTAGCCAGTTATTTATGCTTGGAATAAGTCTCTTCGTCCATCTGGCCGTATCTTCCTCGTTCCATCTTACCTGCCATCTTTGAAGGGTCTCTTGTCTTAAAATCTCCTTGTCCCTTTCTTCGAGGCCGTCTGTCTGTTTCTTTATCCATAGCTTCTCCCTTTCTCGTATTTGCAAGTCTATTGGGATCGTTCCAGCTATAACAAGAATCGCTGCTGTTGAGACAGTTCGGTAAGCGGAAGCAATCCTTATAGCAGATGTTCTCTGTACAGACAGTAGGGCCTTCGTTCGTTTTCCATTTAGTTCCCTGCCCCAGATTTCACTACCGTAGAGAAGAATGCTATTGCTTGTCTCCATTAGCAGCTTCCTCTTATTTTGTCGCGGGCCTCCTATATTTGCCATTAAGCGGCCTAGCTGCGTCGTAACCTTTGCCGCTTTGCTTGCTGCATGTTGAACTTGATTTGAAAATGTCATCTTAGGGTCAAGTCGGATGCCGAGGTAGTTTACGCATCTCTTTGTTCGTATCGGTACGTCCCCGATGTTGATGTCTATTTCGAGAGGTATGTTCTTTCTGGTTAAAAGAACTAGTTCCGTCTTCTGGATCGCCAGCTGCAGGTTATGTGCATCAAGCCATGCTTTCGTCCTAATCATGACCTGCTTAAGTTTACGTGTTGCCTCCTCTGTATCTCTGGCCTTTATTACAGCCGCTATGTCGTCGGCGTAGCCAACTAGAAAGGTGTCCTGCGGCATTTCAATCTTCAGTATATCGTCATAACTAATGTTCCACAGGTCTGGGCCCAAGATTGATCCTTGCGCGGCCCCGGATGTAAGTGGGATTTTTCTCTGTCCATCCTTCGTATTATATATAAGCTCTCTGTCTTTGAAGTAGCTTCTTATCACTCGCGAGAGATATGTCGGTATACGAAAGCAAGTCTCTAAAGCTTGGATAACGTCGGGCCACCTTAGGCTATTAAAAGCGTTTTTCACATCCAGTGTTGCCAGAAGAACGACTTGTCTGCTGTAATAATATATAATATATAATATATAATATATAATATATAATATATAATATATAATATATAATATATAATATATAATATATAATATATAATATATAATATATAATATATAATATATAATATATAATATATAATATATAATATATAATATATAATATATAATATATAATATATAATATATAATATATAATATATAATATATAATATATAATATATAATATATAATATATAATATATAATATATAATATATAATATATAATATATAATATATAATATATAATATATAATATATAATATATAATATATAATATATAATATATAATATATAATATATAATATATAATATATAATATATAATATATAATATATAATATATAATATATAATATATAATATATAATATATAATATATAATATATAATATATAATATATAATATATAATATATAATATATAATATATAATATATAATATATAATATATAATATATAATATATAATATATAATATATAATATATAATATATAATATATAATATATAATATATAATATATAATATATAATATATAATATATAATATATAATATATAATATATAATATATAATATATAATATATAATATATAATATATAATATATAATATATAATATATAATATATAATATATAATATATAATATATAATATATAATATATAATATATAATATATAATATATAATATATAATATATAATATATAATATATAATATATAATATATAATATATAATATATAATATATAATATATAATATATAATATATAATATATAATATATAATATATAATATATAATATATAATATATAATATATAATATATAATATATAATATATAATATATAATATATAATATATAATATATAATATATAATATATAATATATAATATATAATATATAATATATAATATATAATATATAATATATAATATATA
>OY812998.1:90088276-90265776 GCA_963681545.1 Germaria angustata
TATAATATATAATATATAATATATAATATATAATATATAATATATAATATATAATATATAATATATAATATATAATATATAATATATAATATATAATATATAATATATAATATATAATATATAATATATAATATATAATATATAATATATAATATATAATATATAATATATAATATATAATATATAATATATATATATATAATATATAATATATAATATATAATATATAATATATAATATATAATATATAATATATAATATATAATATATAATATATAATATATAATATATAATATATAATATATAATATATAATATATAATATATAATATATAATATATAATATATAATATATAATATATAATATATAATATATAATATATAATATATAATATATAATATATAATATATAATATATAATATATAATATATAATATATAATATATAATATATAATATATAATATATAATATATAATATATAATATATAATATATAATATATAATATATAATATATAATATATAATATATAATATATAATATATAATATATAATATATAATATATAATATATAATATATAATATATAATATATAATATATAATATATAATATATAATATATAATATATAATATATAATATATAATATATAATATATAATATATAATATATAATATATAATATATAATATATAATATATAATATATAATATATAATATATAATATATAATATATAATATATAATATATAATATATAATATATAATATATAATATATAATATATAATATATAATATATAATATATAATATATAATATATAATATATAATATATAATATATAATATATAATATATAATATATAATATATAATATATAATATATAATATATAATATATAATATATAATATATAATATATAATATATAATATATAATATATAATATATAATATATAATATATAATATATAATATATAATATATAATATATAATATATAATATATAATATATAATATATAATATATAATATATAATATATAATATATAATATATAATATATAATATATAATATATAATATATAATATATAATATATAATATATAATATATAATATATAATATATAATATATAATATATAATATATAATATATAATATATAATATATAATATATAATATATAATATATAATATATAATATATAATATATAATATATAATATATAATATATAATATATAATATATAATATATAATATATAATATATAATATATAATATATAATATATAATATATAATATATAATATATAATATATAATATATAATATATAATATATAATATATAATATATAATATATAATATATAATATATAATATATAATATATAATATATAATATATAATATATAATATATAATATATAATATATAATATATAATATATAATATATAATATATAATATATAATATATAATATATAATATATAATATATAATATATAATATATAATATATAATATATAATATATAATATATAATATATAATATATAATATATAATATATAATATATAATATATAATATATAATATATAATATATAATATATAATATATAATATATAATATATAATATATAATATATAATATATAATATATAATATATAATATATAATATATAATATATAATATATAATATATAATATATAATATATAATATATAATATATAATATATAATATATAATATATAATATATAATATATAATATATAATATATAATATATAATATATAATATATAATATATAATATATAATATATAATATATAATATATAATATATAATATATAATATATAATATATAATATATAATATATAATATATAATATATAATATATAATATATAATATATAATATATAATATATAATATATAATATATAATATATAATATATAATATATAATATATAATATATAATATATAATATATAATATATAATATATAATATATAATATATAATATATAATATATAATATATAATATATAATATATAATATATAATATATAATATATAATATATAATATATAATATATAATATATAATATATAATATATAATATATAATATATAATATATAATATATAATATATAATATATAATATATAATATATAATATATAATATATAATATATAATATATAATATATAATATATAATATATAATATATAATATATAATATATAATATATAATATATAATATATAATATATAATATATAATATATAATATATAATATATAATATATAATATATAATATATAATATATAATATATAATATATAATATATAATATATAATATATAATATATAATATATAATATATAATATATAATATATAATATATAATATATAATATATAATATATAATATATAATATATAATATATAATATATAATATATAATATATAATATATAATATATAATATATAATATATAATATATAATATATAATATATAATATATAATATATAATATATAATATATAATATATAATATATAATATATAATATATAATATATAATATATAATATATAATATATAATATATAATATATAATATATAATATATAATATATAATATATAATATATAATATATAATATATAATATATAATATATAATATATAATATATAATATATAATATATAATATATAATATATAATATATAATATATAATATATAATATATAATATATAATATATAATATATAATATATAATATATAATATATAATATATAATATATAATATATAATATATAATATATAATATATAATATATAATATATAATATATAATATATAATATATAATATATAATATATAATATATAATATATAATATATAATATATAATATATAATATATAATATATAATATATAATATATAATATATAATATATAATATATAATATATAATATATAATATATAATATATAATATATAATATATAATATATAATATATAATATATAATATATAATATATAATATATAATATATAATATATAATATATAATATATAATATATAATATATAATATATAATATATAATATATAATATATAATATATAATATATAATATATAATATATAATATATAATATATAATATATAATATATAATATATAATATATAATATATAATATATAATATATAATATATAATATATAATATATAATATATAATATATAATATATAATATATAATATATAATATATAATATATAATATATAATATATAATATATAATATATAATATATATATTATATATTATATAATATATATTATATATTATATATTATATATTATATATTATATATTATATATTATATATTATATATTATATATTATATATTATATATTATATATTATATATTATATATTATATATTATATATTATATATTATATATTATATATTATATATTATATATTATATATTATATATTATATATTATATATTATATATTATATATTATATATTATATATTATATATTATATATTATATATTATATATTATATATTATATATTATATATTATATATTATATATTATATATTATATATTATATATTATATATTATATATTATATATTATATATTATATATTATATATTATATATTATATATTATATATTATATATTATATATTATATATTATATATTATATATTATATATTATATATTATATATTATATATTATATATTATATATTATATATTATATATTATATATTATATATTATATATTATATATTATATATTATATATTATATATTATATATTATATATTATATATTATATATTATATATTATATATTATATATTATATATTATATATTATATATTATATATTATATATTATATATTATATATTATATATTATATATTATATATTATATATTATATATTATATATTATATATTATATATTATATATTATATATTATATATTATATATTATATATTATATATTATATATTATATATTATATATTATATATTATATATTATATATTATATATTATATATTATATATTATATATTATATATTATATATTATATATTATATATTATATATTATATATTATATATTATATATTATATATTATATATTATATATTATATATTATATATTATATATTATATATTATATATTATATATTATATATTATATATTATATATTATATATTATATATTATATATTATATATTATATATTATATATTATATATTATATATTATATATTATATATTATATATTATATATTATATATTATATATTATATATTATATATTATATATTATATATTATATATTATATATTATATATTATATATTATATATTATATATTATATATTATATATTATATATTATATATTATATATTATATATTATATATTATATATTATATATTATATATTATATATTATATATTATATATTATATATTATATATTATATATTATATATTATATATTATATATTATATATTATATATTATATATTATATATTATATATTATATATTATATATTATATATTATATATTATATATTATATATTATATATTATATATTATATATTATATATTATATATTATATATTATATATTATATATTATATATTATATATTATATATTATATATTATATATTATATATTATATATTATATATTATATATTATATATTATATATTATATATTATATATTATATATTATATATTATATATTATATATTATATATTATATATTATATATTATATATTATATATTATATATTATATATTATATATTATATATTATATATTATATATTATATATTATATATTATATATTATATATTATATATTATATATTATATATTATATATTATATATTATATATTATATATTATATATTATATATTATATATTATATATTATATATTATATATTATATATTATATATTATATATTATATATTATATATTATATATTATATATTATATATTATATATTATATATTATATATTATATATTATATATTATATATTATATATTATATATTATATATTATATATTATATATTATATATTATATATTATATATTATATATTATATATTATATATTATATATTATATATTATATATTATATATTATATATTATATATTATATATTATATATTATATATTATATATTATATATTATATATTATATATTATATATTATATATTATATATTATATATTATATATTATATATTATATATTATATATTATATATTATATATTATATATTATATATTATATATTATATATTATATATTATATATTATATATTATATATTATATATTATATATTATATATTATATATTATATATTATATATTATATATTATATATTATATATTATATATTATATATTATATATTATATATTATATATTATATATTATATATTATATATTATATATTATATATTATATATTATATATTATATATTATATATTATATATTATATATTATATATTATATATTATATATTATATATTATATATTATATATTATATATTATATATTATATATTATATATTATATATTATATATTATATATTATATATTATATATTATATATTATATATTATATATTATATATTATATATTATATATTATATATTATATATTATATATTATATATTATATATTATATATTATATATTATATATTATATATTATATATTATATATTATATATTATATATTATATATTATATATTATATATTATATATTATATATTATATATTATATATTATATATTATATATTATATATTATATATTATATATTATATATTATATATTATATATTATATATTATATATTATATATTATATATTATATATTATATATTATATATTATATATTATATATTATATATTATATATTATATATTATATATTATATATTATATATTATATATTATATATTATATATTATATATTATATATTATATATTATATATTATATATTATATATTATATATTATATATTATATATTATATATTATATATTATATATTATATATTATATATTATATATTATATATTATATATTATATATTATATATTATATATTATATATTATATATTATATATTATATATTATATATTATATATTATATATTATATATTATATATTATATATTATATATTATATATTATATATTATATATTATATATTATATATTATATATTATATATTATATATTATATATTATATATTATATATTATATATTATATATTATATATTATATATTATATATTATATATTATATATTATATATTATATATTATATATTATATATTATATATTATATATTATATATTGTATATTATATATTATATATTATATATTATATATTATAAATTATATATTATATATTATATATTATATATTATATATTATATATTATATATTATATATTATATATTATATATACCAGTGGAGATAGATGTTAATATTGAAGACCTGATAGTACGCACAAAGAAATCTGTAAACTATTTTTTTTTTTATTTATTATTAGTATTTATTAGTATTTATAATACTTTAAAAAAAAAAAATCTCGTCTACATTATTAAAACATTTCAACTATTATGTTTTAAATACAATATAATTTTGCTCTGTTTTAATATCATTTGTAAGTGTGTTAAATAATTGAAGTCCTTTATAAAATAGTGATTTCTGCATTGCTGTTGTTGTTGCTTTCCTTAGCCTGAAGTTTTCCGCATTTCGTAGTTGATATGGTTGTATTTCATTGACATATTTGATTTGTTCGCATAGATATTCTGGAGCATTACCATGTTTAATTTTATGTATAGAACTAAGAGTATTTAATTTAAGTCGTTGTTCGATATTTAGCCATTTAAGTGTATCGAGCATAGTTCGTATTGATGTATATCTGTTGCATTTTAAAATAGTCCGCATTGCTTTATTTTGTAACTTTTGTAATCTTTCCAATTGTGATTCATTGCTGCATGTATAAATTATTGTTGACCCGAATTCAAAGTGAGCTTTTATTATCGTATTGTATATATTTATTGCTGTCATTATTGATACTTTATTTCTAATTCTTTTGAAAAACCCAATTTTTTTACCGATCTTTTTGCATACGTATTCTATATGATCTTTAAATTTTATTTCTTGATCTATTACAAATCCAAGATATTTTATATTTTTAACTTTCTCTATAACTTCTTCGTTTATTTTGAATGTTGTTTCACTATTCATAATTATTTCTATGATTTTTGTCTTATTTTCATTTAATTTTAATTTGTTCATTTTTAACCATTTGTTAACATTATTTATGTCATTTGTCATATTTTCTCGACATTCTTCACTTGTGGACCCTTCTGTGTATATGAGTGTATCGTCTGCATATAATACAACTTCACATTTATTTAGTATATTTGGCATATGATTAATATATATGATAAACAGTAAGGCACCCAATATTGACCGTTGTGGGACACCGAAATCATTAATAATTATATCAGATTTTATTCCATTAACTTTAGTCATTTGTTTTCTGTTTTTCATGTATGATTCAAACCATTTAAGCTCTTTGCCTTGGATGCCATACATATATAGTTTCTGAATTAATATTTTTCTGTCTATAGTTTCAAATGCTCTCTTAAAATCTAAAAATATCGCCATGATTTTCCTACTCTTTTCAATGTTTTTCCACCGATTTATAACAAAATTTACAGCCGTTTCACATGAGAATTTTTTTCTAAAACCCGATTGATATTTTGAAAATAAATTATTATCTTCCATATGTTTTTCCAACTGTTCTTTTACTACTTTTTCTAATATTTTTTCAAATATCTTAAATGTATTAATGGGACGATATTCTTCGCATTTTTTTTGTCTTTGCCACTTTCTCAACTGGGGTTATCATAGTTACTTTCCAATTCTCTGGGAACTGTCCTGTTTCCAATGATTTATTCACAAATTCGAGTAAAGTTTTTCCTATTATATGCCAATTATCAAGAATAATTTTTGTAGAAATTTTACAGTAATCCGGTTTGTTTTTTAATTTCTTTACTATATTTTTAAGGTCGGAAATTGTTATTGCACAAAATTTGAATCTTTGGGTAATCATACTCATTTGATTAGTATATTGCACATCTTTAATTGAGTCCGTTATTAACTTAATACTATCTACAAAATATTTGTTGAAATTATTAGCTATTTCAATGTTTTCCTTACACTCCACGTTGTTAAATATCACAGATTTAATCACACTTTGGTTTTTCTTTATCACTAAGTCTTTAATTTCTCTCCACATTTGTTTTTGGTCCTTTACATTGTTTATTTGATTGTTAATGTATTTGCACTTTTCACTTTCAATTCTAACCTTGTACAAATTTCTAACTTTTTTGTAATTTGCCCACGCTTCGGTAGTGTTTTCAAATTTAGCAATTTGGTATTTTGTAATTTTTTCTGTTTTTATACGACGCAATTCATCATTAAACCATTTATTAACTTTATTTTGATTATTAATTGTTTTTTTTAAAGTAAACTTTTGTACTATCCCCTCTAGGCATTCATCAAACATTAATACATTTTGATTAATGTTCATATTTTCTTGAAAGCATATTTTTCCATTTAGTTCCCTTGTAAATTGATTTTTGTTGTATTTAAAAAAGTATAAAGTGTTATTCTCCTTTTCGATGTGTGTGGCTTCATCCTTTATTAGTATTTTAATTATTTCATGATCTGATATCTTATTTTTATCACAATTCTGTACTGTTATGTTGAAATTGTTTGTAATAACATAATCAATTATAGTTTTGGATGTATTTGTTACGCGAGTGTATTCGTTTACTATTTGTTTAACACCATTATCTTTTAATAAAGTGTCGATTTTATTTTTGTAAAAATTATTTGTTGACCAATCTATGTTAAAATCTCCTGTTATAATTATATCATTAGTTTCCTCACATAAATCTTCTAATATTTCCTGAAAAATTTCACAGAATTCTGATTCATAACCACTGGGCGATCTATAAACTGCTACAATTATAAGTTTCATATTTTTACGAATTGCTGTGCAAGCTAAAATCCAATATTTAGAGTTTGAGTTTTTTTCGAATTTTTGTGTTACTCTCCATTCTTTTTTGTAGTATATGATTACTCCTCCAGTTCTTGAAGAATTTGAAAATGCTATTAGCTGATTATAATCTTGCATAGTTATTTCATCTTCGGCGATATTTTCTGTCATATGTGTTTCCGATAATATAAAAAAATCTGGTTTTTCCATTGCAGCTATTATTTCTACTTGATTAAAATTATTTGTAAGGCCTTGTACGTTTGTATATAAAATATGTATGTTCTTTAATTGTTAAGCCGATAAGCCCATTTTTCTTTTTTTCATTTTAAGTTTATTTTGATACACTGGACATTCTTTGCTATAAGTCCCATGATTTTCATCTAAGCCAATGTTCAATTTTTTATTCATTCTTATACAGTTTATGCATTTAGTTATTTGTTCTTTGTTACATTCCTTGGAATTGTGATTTCCATGGCATTTAATACACATTTCTTGATTTTTACATTCATTTGATAAGTGGTTAAATCCCTTGCATTTAAAGCATCTCCTTACATCAGTGCCATCAAAAACTCTGCATCTCTCCCATCCTATATTTAACCTTTGTGCATTTATTATTTTTGTATATGAATCACTATCTGTTTTTATTTTAACATTGTATATTGTTCCGTTTTTTCTTTTACATTCGTATGTTTTTAATATTTTAATTTCGAAATTGTTTATAATTGGATTTTGTTTCTTTATTTTTTCAACAATTTCTTCTTCCGTATATTTAAACGAAATATCTGTTATATCTATGTAAAATTCTGTTGGGTTGGGCACCTTAATTTCGTAATTATCACTCAATTCACTTTGTATAGCTGTTTTTATTTTTTCCCTTTCTTCTTTATTTTCACTTTGAATCACTAAAGCTCCATTTCTTCTGTTTTCTACATTAGTTATTTTTAAATTAACGGGATTTACTTTTTTATTTAGTTCTTCCTTTGTTTTTTCAACATTTTGTTTTTCTTTTGGTTTTATTATTAATGGCATTTGTTTATTAACATCTGGCATCATTTTTTTGGACTGCACTGTATCAGCATATGATATTTTATTTTGTTTGCTGTTTATTTCTGTTATTACTTTTTTTATATCTTTGCACATCTTCATATTGTTTTCTTCCATTTTGTTGCATATTTCATTATTTTTATTTTCAAATTGATTTATATTTTCACATAATTTTTTTATTTGTTGGGCATTTTTTTCAAATAATTTTTGTGCATTATCTATTTTTTTTAATCTTTCTTCATATCGTTTTTCAATGGCCTCCAGTAGTTGTTTTATTTCACTTTCATTTTCTTTCAACGACATTTTAAATGCGTGTTTGTATTCTATTAAGTTTTTTTTATTTTTATTGACATCATCTTAAATATCCTTTAGCACCAAATCAACATTTTGTATGTATTGTATGCAGTCATCACATATAAAGCGCACATAATTGTTTGCTTCCAGAACCTTTGCTGAATATTGGTCTATTCCCGCACATTTATTTGTACAATGATATTCCTTGTTGCACACTCCCATACATATTACACCCGTTTCCCCACGTATTGCTGTCATGCATTTACTGCAATCAGGCATTGTGGTATTTTTATGATAAAATGAACAATTAATTTCTTTTTATTAATATGCACTTTTATAATTTAAATTGGGAATAAAAACAAATATCCACAATAATTTGATAAAATTAACAATTAGTTTCTTTTTATTAATATGCACTTTTATAATTTAAATTGGCAATAAAAACAAATGAAATAAATAAAATTTCAATTTATCCGATCATCACGTCTTCATAATATATCGGCAGCGATTGATTAGGAATAAGACTTGATTGCAAACTGACATACTCGGATCAGATTAATTATGCTGTGAACAAGGCATCCAGGATAACAGGACAGCTTAGCCGACTAATGGCGAACGTAGGTGGACCAGTACAAAGCAAGCGAAAGCTTCTAATGGAGGCTAGCAACAGTATCCTTCTTTACGGAAGCGAGATTTGGGGCGAGCAAATGAAAGTGAGGAAAAGGGCGAACAAACTATTGGTCGTACAAAGAACAGCAGCGCTACGAGTGATATCTGCATATCGTACGGTGTCAGCATGCGCTGTTCTAGTGATATCAGGAATGATACCAATTGATCTGCAAATATTAGGACGAAGAAAGTTATGGACGATGAGACATATTAACAGCATAGAACCCGAAAACGATAATAACATACAGCAGGAGATCATGCAGAGTTGGCAGGACAGGTGGGACACTAGCACGAAAGGCAGGTGGACCGCAAGACTTATTCCAAATATAGAGAAGTGGGTGAATAGACGTTTCGGAGATGTAAACTACTACTTGACTCAGATGTTGTCAGGTCATGGATACTTCCGAAAATATCTCCACAAAATGAAGAAATGCGACAATCCGTTTTGCTTGTACGAAAACGAAGATGTTGTGGATGATGCTGAGCACACTTTTTTCAAGTGTTCCCGATGGAAGAGAGTTGGAAGCCGTTACAGGACACTCATGGTGGAGAACATTGTGGACAATATGATATCTGATGCGACCAAATGGCGAGCAGTTGCGAAGTACTGCGAAACAATATTAAGGTCGAAGAAACCTTTCTTAGACGCTGCAGGATGACTGAATAATTCGTCTATGTAGACGACAGCTTAAAAGTAGGCTACATTAAGCAGTGTGGCTGATAGCCAGCCATTGGGAAACCACTTCGAAGTAATGCTAACGCGGTCCCGGAGTGGGGATTATTTCCCGGAGAAAGGAGGTTTTTTTAGTCGGTATACCTATAAGGGTAGCCCGACATATCACAGATGGGAACAACCCACTGTGAATGCAGTAATGCATTTTTACCTCCTGGAAAAAAAAATATTATATATTATATATTATATATTATATATTATATATTATATATTATATATTATATATTATATATTATATATTATATATTATATATTATATATTATATATTATATATTATATATTATATATTATATATTATATATTATATATTATATATTATATATTATATATTATATATTATATATTATATATTATATATTATATATTATATATTATATATTATATATTATATATTATATATTATATATTATATATTATATATTATATATTATATATTATATATTATATATTATATATTATATATTATATATTATATATTATATATTATATATTATATATTATATATTATATATTATATATTATATATTATATATTATATATTATATATTATATATTATATATTATATATTATATATTATATATTATATATTATATATTATATATTATATATTATATATTATATATTATATATTATATATTATATATTATATATTATATATTATATATTATATATTATATATTATATATTATATATTATATATTATATATTATATATTATATATTATATATTATATATTATATATTATATATTATATATTATATATTATATATTATATATTATATATTATATATTATATATTATATATTATATATTATATATTATATATTATATATTATATATTATATATTATATATTATATATTATATATTATATATTATATATTATATATTATATTATATATTATATATTATATATTATATATTATATATTATATATTATATATTATATATTATATGTTATATATATATTATATATTATATATTATATATTATATATTATATATTATATATTATATATTATATATTATATATTATATATTATATATTATATATTATATATTATATATTATATATTATATATTATATATTATATATTATATATTATATATTATATATTATATATTATATATTATATATTATATATTATATATTATATATTATATATTATATATTATATATTATATATTATATATTATATATTATATATTATATATTATATATTATATATTATATATTATATATTATATATTATATATTATATATTATATATTATATATTATATATTATATATTATATATTATATATTATATATTATATATTATATATTATATATTATATATTATATATTATATATTATATATTATATATTATATATTATATATTATATATTATATATTATATATTATATATTATATATTATATATTATATATTATATATTATATATTATATATTATATATTATATATTATATATTATATATTATATATTATATATTATATATTATATATTATATATTATATATTATATATTATATATTATATATTATATATTATATATTATATATTATATATTATATATTATATATTATATATTATATATTATATATTATATATTATATATTATATATTATATATTATATATTATATATTATATATTATATATTATATATTATATATTATATATTATATATTATATATTATATATTATATATTATATATTATATATTATATATTATATATTATATATTATATATTATAAATATATATATTATATATTATATATTATATATTATATATTATATATTATATATTATATATTATATATTATATATTATATATTATATATTATATATTATATATTATATATTATATATTATATATTATATATTATATATTATATATTATATATTATATATTATATATTATATATTATATATTATATATTATATATTATATATTATATATTATATATTATATATTATATATTATATATTATATATTATATATTATATATTATATATTATATATTATATATTATATATTATATATTATATATTATATATTATATATTATATATTATATATTATGTTTACGTTATAAATCAACCATTATGCTCTACACATTTTTTATATCTATAAACTTACATATATACTTTTAATTAGGAGCTAAAGTGTCATTACTTTGCTCATTTATCATTTCTTACTCTCTCTACCTAAAGAGAGATCATTCCCATTATTTTTACTTACTTAAACTAATGATATGAATTGTCATTTTTATTATATTGCTTAAGTTAGTTACTCAGTGAATTCCCTCTTAATAAGTTCAACAATATTAAATGTGCAAACCCAAATAAAATAAAATACTTGTGCTTAAAAGTAAAATCAAAACTATACATACATACATGCATATATATTTAAAGAGGAACATTTTATAGAAAACGTTCACTAACATTTAACTTAATGGAAATTATAGTTTATCTGTGATAAGTTATAGCTCCCAAACAAGTGATTATTTTGTAATAAATAAAACCCATTTTATACACATTAATTCAAACAATTTATATTTGTTTTTATACACCCACATACCTGTATGTACATATAAATGCATACATACTCGTTAACAAACCCAAAGTGGAACAAGCGAACAAGGAATTAGTTTTGCGCCAATTCTTCCAAATAAATTTAGTATCATCCTAATATCAGCCTCTTTCCCTTGTGACATTAAACCCCCTCACCTCAACATTTTGCTGGTCCTTCGAGCCGGATAGCCGGATTGACATATATATATATATATATATATATATATATATATATATATATATATATATATATATATATATATATATCTCAAAATATATATATGTACATACATATACCCGAAGATCACAAGGGTAAGAATAACCTGGAAGAAGTGACAGCCCTGGAATCTACTACCCTCATCGATCCCATTGGATTAAAAAAGTAAAAAAAGCAAGTATAAAATATCAAGGTATGTATAAATAAGTTTTATTATTTTTGCTAACCACAACAATTATTACCCCGTTAAGTACGTATGCACTCACATTAGTAGAACCGTTTATTTTTATTCGCTTTGTAAATTTCCCTCGTTAATAAGAACAAAATCCACTTGTTGCGAAAATACAGGTCGATTGGTAGACAAGTTGATATCCCCCGCATGTATACATATACATATGTATATATAAAAATACCCAGCAACTTCTCCCTCAAACTCACTTGTGTCTATGCATCATTTGTCTTGTAAACATAATGATAATAAATAATTGCAGATGTTTATAAGCATGACCCAGAGCAACATACAGTGAACTTCAAAACAGTTCAGACCCCTCTCTTATTAAAATTTGATTTTGTTTTTACTCTACTCACATAACCGTCGATATTTGAGAATCTCATACCCTACCAACTCTTTAAAAGCGTCGTTACAAAGATTATAATTTAGTGGTGTTTTAATTACTCAATATTCTATTTATGCGTTATATCGGTTGTTAATGGAATATTAATCAAATTGAAGTGTTTTTAAATCGAGTGCTTATAAAGTTTTTATTGGGATAATTGAAAAAAACCTAGCTTAATAGAAAATAAAAATATACCCTTAATTTAACCCTTTTTAAAACTCTGGTTTCGGTTAATTAAAATTTTATTGTTACTCAAATAACCCTTAATAATCATGGCTGATTTGGATATTTTCATACGGGCATCGGATCGTGTAGTTGAATTTCAGGCCTACTTTGCTGTTATCCCTCAAGATGAACACACATTCCACAGTTTAGATATCCAAAAGGGAGAAGTTACACACTTATGGAATGTATTACGTACCTCATACGATGATCTTCTAGGAAATGAATCTTCTTTGGAGAAAAAGGGAACTAGAGAAAGTGTGAAAAATAAATACTACACAGCATATAAAGCTTATCTTAAAGTTCTCTCAACGATCAATGAATTACAGGATTCTATTAAGATACATCCTACTAATACATCCGATAGCTCTGTGAATCCATCGCAATCTATAACCCGTATCAACTTGCCTCCTTGTGATATGGAGCCGTTTCATGGAGATTATGATTCTTGGCCGACTTTTAGGGACCAATTCTCAGCTTTGTATGGAGAACAAATCCATATTTCTCCCGTCGAAAAACTCTGCCATTTATTAAAAAAGACCAAGGGGGAAGCTCATGAAATTGTTAGATCGTGTCCGTTTACGAATGCTGGCTTCCAAACGGCCTGGCAGAATTTAATTGACAGGTACGAAAATAAGCGCGTACTAATTAATGCCCAGCTGAAAACACTTTTTAGTCTCACCCACATAACAAAAGAGTTAGGATCTAATATTAAATCGCTTCAAAGAACTATCAACAATTGCGTTACCAATTTATCATTGCTTAATATAAACACTGAAAATTGGGATGTAATTTTCATATATATTTGTTCAACATGTCTGCCAGATATTACCCTCAATTTATGGGAACAATCATTGAGAGGTAATACTAATCTACCAACTTGGAAAGACATGGACGAATTTTTGTCTAGCCGTTTTTATACTTCAGAGTCCGTCTCAGACATCAGATCCGCTGGCCCTTCGCAAACTGCTTCTAAAACAAACGTACAGCTCAAATCTGAAAGGTTCCGAACATCTCAAAAGGTGAACTCTTTTCATACAAATCTCTCCTCCAACAAACCGAAGAAGTCGACGAACGATTCGGTATAGTTAAAGATCAGAAGCGTTGTACTAATTGTCTAGCCAGTTCACATGAATTTAAAAGGTGTAGGAGTCAGTATTTGTGCTCTTTCTGTAAGCAGAAACACCATTCCCTTTTACATCGAAGTTCTGATTTGACCCCTAAAGTGAGCTCAAACTATAACCTCATCTCCAAATCACTCTGTAGGTTTTTTTTTTTTTTTTTTTTTTTTATTTACGATAATTGTACAAAATAAAATTATTTACATATAAATAATTTGGCCTCTGCGCCTAGAAGGCATTTTAGAGGCAAGCTGGCAACTGGTTTAACTTGACGTACAATTCTATTAACAATTCTATTAATAATACATTAATAAATATTATACTAATAATCGGTATATTATTTTAACGATATTTACAAAAGCGTTTCTATTGAATCATTCAAAAATTGTTTACATAATCTTTTAAATATCGAAATACTCTCTGCATTTTTTATTTGTGAGTGTAAATTGTTATATAGATTACCTCCCATATAGTCAATCCTTTGTTTAATTTTTTCCAATCTACATCTTGGGACTCTTAAATCTGAAGTATTTCTTGTATAAAAATGTACTTGGTTTTGAAAAAATGGAATTTTTTGATTAGCTGTGTTATGCAAACTTTTAAAAACATATAATAGAACTTGATATATATGTAAGCCATTAATTGGCAAGATATTTTCACATATATTTTTGTACAACGACAGTGTTGAAAATGTACCTGGTAAATTGTAAGCAATTTTTAGTGCTTTATTTTGACACCGTTGTAGAGATTTTAATGATATGTTGTTTTTATTAAAAGCATAAATGCAAACTAGATAATTCAAATGCGATTCAATTAATGCATTGTAAATCATCAATTTTGATCTTTCTGATAGTTTATTTTTAAGTTTGTATAAAATACCGACAGCTGGAGCTATTTGGTTTTTGACGGTGTTAATATGACAATCCCAAGATAAGTTGCTTTGTAACGTAATTCCTAAATATTTGACAGAATTTGATTCAAAAATGGGGCTGCCATCAATATATACAAAAAAATTGCTATTAACATTTGCTGCACGAGGTCTAAATCTAACTAATTTTGTTTTTTCTGTATTAAGTATTAATCTATTCAAGCGAACAAATTCCGTTAATAAAGCAGCATCTCTTTCAATTTGTGTTTTCAAAACTAAGTCAAACTTAAATGGATAGAACAAACAGATATCATCAGCAAACATAAATAATTGACCCATTAGATCTAAATTTTTTAGATCATTTAAATAAATAGAAAATAGTAAAGGGCCTAAGCCACTTCCCTGTGGAACACCATATTCGACAGTACCAATAAAACTTTTGTAAAGGTTGATTTGTACAAACTGTTTCCTGTTAATGAAATAGTTTTTAAATAACATAAGCTCACGACCTTGAATACCATAATATTTTAACTTTTGCAACATTATTTCGTGATCCACAAGATCAAATGCCTTAGAAAAATCAAAGAAGATTCCAGCAACTCCACTGAATCCATCATCTAAACCCTTACAAGCATAGCGTACCACGTTTAAGACAGCATCTTGGGTACTTACACCTTTTCTAAAACCGAACTGATATTTATACAACATATTATTTGATTCTAAATATACCAGAAGTTTGTCATAAAGCATTTTTTCAAAAATTTTATCTATTGTCGATAATATAGCAATGGGTCTATATTTGTCTACAGTACACGCATTATTTGTTTTTGGAATGGGAACTATTTTATGAATTTTTAAAATGTCGGGGTATTCTGAGGTGTTAATCATTTTATTAAATATTTCAACTAATATAGGTAAAAGTACTTCAAGACATTCTTTCATAAATTTTATAGATATGTTGTCGAAACCTGGTGATTTATTTGATTCCATATTGAAAATAATGTTACGTATATCATTTACATTTATATCATTTAAGATGAAGCGATAACGTGAAGTATTTAGCGTCCTCAATGAGTTGATTGAATCATTTGGCAAAATATTAATTTTTTGTTTGAGTTCTTTCACGACTGAAATGAAATAGTTGTTTAATAAGTCGGCTTTTGTCTGATCAACTAATATATTTTCCCCATGGCTATTGTTAAGCTTGACAACATTTCCTTTTGTTCGACCGAGTGTATTATTTATAAATTTCCAACATTTTTTAGTATCATTTCCTATTCTACTTAAATTTTCGGAATAGTAGTTATCTTTACATTTTTTAACTGCTAATTTTATCACTTTACTTATTCTTTTCAAGTCATCATTATATTTTTCTCTGTTTTTTGATCTACGCCTTTTCATTAATAATTTATGTTTATATAAAATTAACTCTCGAAGATTTTTGTTAATCCATGGGGTTATTTCAAAATTTAATGGTTTTTTAATATTAGTTATCACAGTAGAGTGATAAACAGCTGATTCAATGATATATATAAGCGAACTTGTCAAGACTGATACATTAGTTGACGAGAAATTAATTGGTAACGTACTTTGTAAATATTCATTTGCCTTACTATAGTCACAGTAAGTTTTAGAAATCTCTATGTTTTCTTTGCATTTAAAATTGCTTTTCAATTTACAAGATAAAATATTATGATCGGAAAGGGTACATTCCACTGAATCAACGATAAGTGTATCGGATAAATTACTAAATATGTGATCTATACAAGTGTTACTTCCAGGTCTAGTTATTAAGATGTGAGCATTGTTACAATCGTAATTATGAAAAATAGAAGTTAATTCCGTGCTCGAACCACTTTTGAAAAGATCGATATTCGAGTCACCTACTATTATTAGTGGATTTTGAGCTAATTCATTTAGCAAATTATCAAGAAAATCAAAAAATACTAGTTCATTGCACTTTTGTGAACGGTAATACGATACAATTTGTTCCACTCCTTTCGATCGAGCTATGACGTCCGCTGAAGCCTCTCGGATTCAGCAATCTTATTCAACTCATTTACAGTCCACGGAATCCAGATTAGTTCTTCTTGGAACAGCATTGGTCTGTATTAGCAACGGGCCTCTCATGTGCACGGTTCGAGCTCTTATCGATCCAGCATCTGAGGCATCTTTTACATCAACATACTTGAGGAAAAAGTTGTCCCTACCCTCTCAGAACTCTCAAACAAATATTATTGGACTTAGTGGTTCTGTATCTACGACATCTTCCCAGATAAGCCAAATAGAAATCACGTCACCCCTGGAGCCGCAATTCAACACACTCGTAGACGTTTTTGTGGTTGAAAAATAAACAGGACAACTGCCACACCATTCCCTGTCCCCTCTTATCAAATCAGAATTTTCTGACTTGCCCTTCGCAGACCTTTACAACCAATCAGGGTCTCATATAGATTTACTTCTTGGAGGCGATGTCTACCCACAAATTATCCGTAGTGGTGTTCGATGGAACAGCGACCAGACACTGATTGCACAGCAAAGCGTATTTGGATGGATAATCACTGGTCGAGCTAATCACTGTCCACCACGGTCTGAGGTTAACTCGCTGTTTAATAAAGTTGATATGAATCATCTTTTGAATCGATTTTGGGAGCTCGAGGAAGTACCTGCTGCCATTCAAATGTCTGAGGAGGACAGATACTGTGAAGAACTGTACAAACGAACCACGTACCGTAATGAAGCAGGACGCTTCGTTGTTTCTCTTCCCTTCGTTCAAGCATTTCCTCACAAGAAGGCTCTTGGTCAATCTCGCAACATTGCCATGTCCCAATATCTTCGCAACGAAACACGTTTAAGCAAACACATAGAATCCAAATGCTCTTATGATGAGGACTTATTTGAATATTTGACTCTTGATCATATGAGAAAGGTTACCCCGGATTTGTCCGTTCACCCAAACTCCTATTATTTACCCCATCATGCGGTGTTGAAACCTGAAAGCACTACTACCAAGCTACGTGTAGTTTTCAATGCCTCATGCCCCTCTACGAATGGAGTTAGCCTAAATGAAGTTCTCTACCCCGGTCCGGTTTTACAAGCCGATTTGCCAACGTTGATTCTCAGATGGCGCCTTTTCAAGTACGTCTTTAACGCTGACATTGAAAAGATGTATCGTCAGATACTTGTACACCCTCTTCATACCCCTTTTCAACGGATTTTATTCCGTAAATCATCCCAAGAAGATGTTTGCGATTATGAACTCAACACAGTTACATTCGGCGTTAACTGTGCCCCCTATTTGGCAATTAGGACTCTTTTGGAGTTAGCCAATCAATGTGA
This sequence comes from Germaria angustata, assembly GCA_963681545.1. Taxonomy (NCBI): domain Eukaryota; kingdom Metazoa; phylum Arthropoda; class Insecta; order Diptera; family Tachinidae; genus Germaria; species Germaria angustata. The sequence goes on from OY812998.1 coordinate 90,109,098, forward strand.
AGATAAATTCCCCCACGTCGCAAATATTATACGAAATTACATGTACGTAGACGACGTACTATTTGGATCTCATAACACAGCAGATGCCATCAAATGTCGTGATGACCTTATGGCAGTATTAGCGTCTGCTGGATTCTCCTTAAGAAAGTGGACAGCAAATAACTCCCTCCTTTTACGTGGCATACACCCAAAGCACTTATTAGATGCCGAATTTTTAAATCTCTCTGATTCATGTACCTCTAAGCCATTAGGCTTACGGTGGAATGCTGGGACCGACTATTTCTATTTTACCCCCTTACAGCGTCCTCGTGCCGATCTTTTCACAAAACGAGCGATCCTATCCCATATCGCAAAGTTATTTGACCCCGCTGGGTGGTTAGCTCCACTGTTAATTGTTGCTAAAATGTTAATGCAACAAATATGGAAAGACAACACCGATTGGGATGAAATAGTGAAACCCTCGACTCTCCAACAGTGGATAGAATTTCTCGATGACTATCCCAATATCGAAAAAAATCAAGATTCCCAGGTTTGTGGATTATCATGCTACCTTTTCTATTGAAATACATGGATTTTGTGATGCGTCGGAAAAGGCCTATGCTGCCACGCTTTACATCCGGTGCCAGGCACCAAACGGTCTGACGTATACCCACCTCGTGGGCTCAAAAACGAAAGTTGCTCCCATTAAATATATCACTCTACCCAGAGAGGAACTTTGTGGCGCCACACTGCTATCTAAAATGTTCAATCACTTTCAAACACAATTCCCCATTTCAAATTATCGATCCTATATGTGGACTGATTCCACGATTGTTTTAGCCTGGCTACGAAAGCCCCCTTACCACTGGACAACATTCGTGGCTAATCGCACGGCTGCAATTTTAGAGAAAACCGATGCTAACATTTGGGCACACGTTGATTCAGAAGACAACCCCGCTGATATAGCCTCCCGTGGCTGCCTGGCAAAGGATCTCATTGACAACAAGTTGTGGTGGCACGGTCCATCCTGGCTTGTGCTACCTCCGGTATATTGGCCTGTAAATCGTGATTCTTATGAAACTCGCGAAGAGGCACAGCCTATTCGAGCGCATTTGGCTAAGGTTTCCAATATCGATATTTTAGATCGCTTCTCGGATCTTCCTAGAGCCATGCGGGTCCTCAGCTATATGTTTCGTTTTTTCCACAAGACACACCCTCAACATAAACTAAATAGAAAGTATCGTTCAACTGTGCTACAACAAACTGAGATTCAGTTCGTAAAATGTCGTCTTATAATTTTGTGTCAACGTTCACACTTTAATGAGTACGTTCTATTATCTCAAAAATCTTCGCTACCTAAAAAAAAGTCCCCTTCTCTGTTTGAACCCATTTATAGACGATAAGGGCATACTTAGAGCCAATGGCAGATTGTCTCAATCCCCAATTTTAACATATGATGAGCGATTTCCAAAGATTCTACCATATTCGGGAAGGTTCACACTTTTATATGTTGAAATGATTCACAAATATTCTCTCCATGGTGGAAACTCATTATTAATGCGTTTAATGCGAATAGAATTTTGGGTTCCAAAATTGAAAAATCTAATAAAAAAGGTTATTCACAACTGTAAGACTTGTGTTCTCCAGAAACATAAACCAAGTCGACAGATAATGGGCGCCCTACCAGCAGTAAGAACGACTGTTTCACGCCCGTTTACGAACTCAGGTGTCCATTTTGCCGGCCCCTTTTACATAAAGTCGTATGCAGGCCATGGTTGTAAGATGTCTAAAGGATATGTATTAGTATTTATATGCTTCTCCACTAAAGCAATTCATTTGGAGCTCACGACCGAGATTTCAACTAACGCTTTCTTGGCAGCATTTGCTCGTTTCTTCTCGCGTCGTGGATGCCCCTCTTCAATGTATTCCGACAACGGAACTGCATTTATCGGTGCGGCCAATAATTTACTGGAGAACCAGGAGCGATTTCTTCAATCTGTTCGACAACAGATGTTATCCCAACATACTTATCAAAATATTGACTGGCATTTTATTCCTCCCGGCGCACCACATATGGGGGGTCTATGGGAAGCTGGTGTGAAAAGTTTTAAATCCCATCTAAAGAAAATCACGAATGCTCAAAAATTTACGTATGAAGAGCTCAACACTATGTTGATCAGAATCGAAGCTTGTTTGAATTCAAGACCTCTGTGTTCCATGAGCGAAGATCCTGCTGAACTTAACGCGCTAACTCCTGCACATTTCTTAGTAGGCTCACCTCTTCTAGCCCCAGCAGAGCCCCATTTAGCCAATAGCTCTTTAAGTCTTCTCAACAGATGGCAGAAGTTGAAAATACTTCATCATCACTTTGCCATTTTGTGGAAAGAAGAGTATCTTAAAGAACTTCTCAAACTTACCAAATGGAAATACACCGAACGCGACTTTGCTCCCAATGACCTGGTAGTGATAAGACGCGAAAACTTGCCCCCTAACCAATGGCAGCTAGGGCGAATAGAAAAGGTTATAAGTGGTTCAGACTCTAGGGTCAGAGTAGCGCAGGTTCGCACATCGCGAGGGTTAATACTCACACCAATAACTAAACTAGTATTGTTGCCTCCTTCCGAAACTCAATAAATATTTTTCACTTTTATTTACAGTCATCATGTCAACCCCACCTCGTCGCATGAAGAAGAATCGCGAAAGTTCTGCAGAGACGCAAAAACACCGCACTATATCACCAAGTACAACACTTTCACGAAAATATAAGGACTGCCGCTACTGCGATAAGGAACATCCTTTGAGGAAATGTTTTCGTTTTCGAAAACTTACGGTTCCTGACCGTTTTAAAGTGGTACGACGTTTTGGATATTGCTTCAACTGTCTGGCACATTCTCACCTTTTGAAAGCTTGTAAAAGTCGTGATAGATGTAAAATCTGTTTGCACGAGCACCACACTTTACTACATCGCCAACCGCATAATGATGATAAAAGGCAACAGTCTCTCACGCATTACAACATTAGACAACAGTCTCTCACGCATTACAACATTAGACAATGTAATAGTTCTACTTCACCCCAACTCTCATGGAAAGCACAGGCTCGATCCCAAGCGACACCAGCATCAAGGGGTGTACCTACCATTGTTATAAATGTCACATCTAATACCTAAGCTATGAATTTATTTTGTCTATACTTTACATTATATGTACATATATATTTCCTGCTTTACATATCGTTGAATTAATACCTAAGCTATGAATTAATTTTTTTATACTTATATCATGCGCATATACATATTTCTTGCTTTACCTATCGTTGAATTAAATCCTAAGATATGAATTTATTTTTTCTTGTTCCTACCCCTATATCGATGTTGCAGTACTGCAAGAGGGGCGGAATGTTTACGTTATAAATCAACCATTATGCTCTACACATTTTTTATATCTATAAACTTACATATATACTTTTAATTAGGAGCTAAAGTGTCATTACTTTGCTCATTTATCATTTCTTACTCTCTCTACCTAAAGAGAGATCATTCCCATTATTTTTACTTACTTAAACTAATGATATGAATTGTCATTTTTATTATATTGCTTAAGTTAGTTACTCAGTGAATTCCCTCTTAATAAGTTCAACAATATTAAATGTGCAAACCCAAATAAAATAAAATATTTGTGCTTAAAAGTAAAATCAAAACTATACATACATACATGCATATATATTTAAAGAGGAACATTTTATAGAAAACGTTCACTAACATTTAACTTAATGGAAATTATAGTTTATCTGTGATAAGTTATAGCTCCCAAACAAGTGATTATTTTGTAATAAATAAAACCCATTTTATACACATTAATTCAAACAATTTATATTTGTTTTTATACACCCACATACCTGTATGTACATATAAATGCATACATACTCGTTAAAAAACCCAAAGTGGAACAAGCGAACAAGGAATTAGTTTTGCGCCAATTCTTCCAAATAAATTTAGTATCATCCTAATATCAGCCTCTTTCCCTTGTGACATTAAACCCCCTCACCACAACATATTATATATTATATATTATATATTATATATTATATATTATATATTATATATTATATATTATATATTATATATTATATATTATATATTATATATTATATATTATATATTATATATTATATATTATATATTATATATTATATATTATATATTATATATTATATATTATATATTATATATTATATATTATATATTATATATTATATATTATATATTATATATTATATATTATATATTATATATTATATATTATATATTATATATTATATATTATATATTATATATTATATATTCTATATTATATATTATATATTATATATTATATATTATATATTATATATTATATATTATATATTATATATTATATATTATATATTATATATTATATATTATATATTATATATTATATATTATATATTATATATTATATATTATATATTATATATTATATATTATATATTATATATTATATATTATATATTATGTATTATATATTATATATTATATATTATGTATTATATAGTATATATTATATATTATATATTATGTATTATATATTATATATTATATATTATGTATTATATATTATATATTATATATTATATATTATATATTATATATTATATATTATATATTATGTATTATATATTATATATTATATATTATATATTATATATTATATATTATATATTATATATTATATATTATATATTATATATTATATATTATATATTATATATTATATATTATATATTATATATTATATATTATATATTATATATTATATATTATATATTATATATTATATATTATATATTATATATTATATATTATATATTATATATTATATATTATATATTATATATTATATATTATATATTATATATTATATATTATATATTATATATTATATATTATATATTATATATTATATATTATATATTATATATTATATATTATATATTATATATTATATATTATATATTATATATTATATATTATATATTATATATTATATATTATATATTATATATTATATATTATATATTATATATTATATATTATATATTATATATTATATATTATATATTATATATTATATATTATATATTATATATTATATATTATATATTATATATTATATATTATATATTATATATTATATATTATATATTATATATTATATATTATATATTATATATTATATATTATATATTATATATTATATATTATATATTATATATTATATATTATATATTATATATTATATATTATATATTATATATTATATATTATATATTATATATTATATATTATATATTATATATTATATATTATATATTATATATTATATATTATATATTATATATTATATATTATATATTATATATTATATATTATATATTATATATTATATATTATATATTATATATTATATATTATATATTATATATTATATATTATATATTATATATTATATATTATATATTATATATTATATATTATATATTATATATTATATATTATATATTATATATTATATATTATATATTATATATTATATATTATATATTATATATTATATATTATATATTATATATTATATATTATATATTATATATTATATATTATATATTATATATTATATATTATATATTATATATTATATATTATATATTATATATTATATATTATATATTATATATTATATATATTATATATTATATATTATATATTATATATTATATATTATATATTATATATTATATATTATATATTATATATTATATATTATATATTATATATTATATATTATATATTATATATTATATATTATATATTATATATTATATATTATATATTATATATTATATATTATATATTATATATTATATATTATATATTATATATTATATATTATATATTATATATTATATATTATATATTATATATTATATATTATATATTATATATTATATATTATATATTATATATTATATATTATATATTATATATTATATATTATATATTATATATTATATATTATATATTATATATTATATATTATATATTATATATTATATATTATATATTATATATTATATATTATATATTATATATTATATATTATATATTATATATTATATATTATATATTATATATTATATATTATATATTATATATTATATATTATATATTATATATTATATATTATATATTATATATTATATATTATATATTATATATTATATATTATATATTATATATTATATATTATATATTATATATTATATATTATATATTATATATTATATATTATATATTATATATTATATATTATATATTATATATTATATATTATATATTATATATTATATATTATATATTATATATTATATATTATATATTATATATTATATATTATATATTATATATTATATATTATATATTATATATTATATATTATATATTATATATTATATATTATATATTATATATTATATATTATATATTATATATTATATATTATATATTATATATTATATATTATATATTATATATTATATATTATATATTATATATTATATATTATATATTATATATTATATATTATATATTATATATTATATATTATATATTATATATTATATATTATATATTATATATTATATATTATATATTATATATTATATATTATATATTATATATTATATATTATATATTATATATTATATATTATATATTATATATATTATATATTATATATTATATAATATATATTATATATTATATATTATATATTATATATTATATATTATATATTATATATTATATATTATATATTATATATTATATATTATATATTATATATTATATATTATATATTATATATTATATATTATATATTATATATTATATATTATATATTATATATTATATATTATATATTATATATTATATATTATATATTATATATTATATATTATATATTATATATTATATATTATATATTATATATTATATATTATATATTATATATTATATATTATATATTATATATTATATATTATATATTATATATTATATATTATATATTATATATTATATATTATATATTATATATTATATATTATATATTATATATTATATATTATATATTATATATTATATATTATATATTATATATTATATATTATATATTATATATTATATATTATATATTATATATTATATATTATATATTATATATTATATATTATATATTATATATTATATATTATATATTATATATTATATATTATATATTATATATTATATGTTATATATTATATATTATATATTATATATTATATATTATATATTATATATTATATATTATATATTATATATTATATATTATATATTATATATTATATATTATATATTATATATTATATATTATATATTATATATTATATATTATATATTATATATTATATATTATATATATATTATATATTATATATTATATATTATATATTATATATTATATATTATATATTATATATTATATATATATTATATATTATATATTATATATTATATATTATATATTATATATTATATATTATATATTATATATTATATATTATATATTATATATTATATATTATATATTATATATTATATATTATATATTATATATTATATATTATATACTATATATTATATATTATATATTATATATTATATATTATATATTATATATTATATATTATATATTATATATTATATATTATATATTATATATTATATATTATATATTATATATTATATATTATATATTATATATTATATATTATATATTATATATTATATATTATATATTATATATTATATATTATATATTATATATTATATATTATATATTATATATTATATATTATATATTATATATTATATATTATATATTATATATTATATATTATATATTATATATTATATATTATATATTATATATTATATATTATATATTATATATTATATATTATATATTATATATTATATATTATATATTATATATTATATCTTATATATTATATATTATATATTATATATTATATATTATATATTATATATTATATATTATATATTATATATTATATATTATATATTATATATTATATATTATATATTATATATTATATATTATATATTATATATTATATATTATATATTATATATTATATATTATATATTATATATTATATATTATATATTATATATTATATATTATATATTATATATTATATATTATATATTATATATTATATATTATATATTATATATTATATATTATATATTATACATTATACATTATATATTATATATTATATATTATATATTATATATTATATATTATATATTATATATTATATATTATATATTATATATTATATATTATATATTATATATTATATATTATATATTATATATTATATATTATATATTATATATTATATATTATATATTATATATTATATATTATATATTATATATTATATATTATATATTATATATTATATATTATATATTATATATTATATATTATATATTATATATTATATATTATATATTATATATTATATATTATATATTATATATTATATATTATATATTATATATTATATATTATATATTATATATTATATATTATATATTATATATTATATATTATATATTATATATTATATATTATATATTATATATTATATATTATATATTATATATTATATATTATATATTATATATTATATATTATATATTATATATTATATATTATATATTATATATTATATATTATATATTATATATTATATATTATATATTATATATTATATATTATATATTATATATTATATATTATATATTATATATTATATATTATATATTATATATTATATATTATATATTATATATTATATATTATATATTATATATTATATATTATATATTATATATTATATATTATATATTATATATTATATATTATATATTATATATTATATATTATATATTATATATTATATATTATGTTTACGTTTTAAATCAACCATTATGCTCTACACATTTTTTATATCTATACTTTTAATTAGGAGCTAAAGTGTCATTACTTTGCTCATTTATCATTTCTTACTCTCTCTACCTAAAGAGAGATCATTCCCATTATTTTTACTTACTTAAACTAATGATATGAATTGTCATTTTTATTATATTGCTTAAGTTAGTTACTCAGTGAATTCCCTCTTAATAAGTTCAACAATATTAAATGTGCAAACCCAAATAAAATAAAATACTTGTGCTTAAAAGTAAAATCAAAACTATACATACATACATGCATATATATTTAAAGAGGAACATTTTATAGAAAACGTTCACTAACATTTAACTTAATGGAAATTATAGTTTATCTGTGATAAGTTATAGCTCCCAAACAAGTGATTATTTTGTAATAAATAAAACCCATTTTATACACATTAATTCAAACAATTTATATTTGTTTTTATACACCCACATACCTGTATGTACATATAAATGCATACATACTCGTTAACAAACCCAAAGTGGAACAAGCGAACAAGGAATTAGTTTTGCGCCAATTCTTCCAAATAAATTTAGTATCATCCTAATATCAGCCTCTTTCCCTTGTGACATTAAACCCCCTCACCTCAACATTTTGCTGGTCCTTCGAGCCGGATAGCCGGATTGACATATATATATATATATATATATATATATATATATATATATATATATATATATATATATATATATATATATATATATATATATATATATATATATATATATATATATATATATCTCAAAATATATATATGTACATACATATACCCGAAGATCACAAGGGTAAGAATAACCTGGAAGAAGTGACAGCCCTGGAATCTACTACCCTCATCGATCCCATTGGATTAAAAAAGTAAAAAAAGCAAGTATAAAATATCAAGGTATGTATAAATAAGTTTTATTATTTTTGCTAACCACAACAATTATTACCCCGTTAAGTACGTATGCACTCACATTAGTAGAACCGTTTATTTTTATTCGCTTTGTAAATTTCCCTCGTTAATAAGAACAAAATCCACTTGTTGCGAAAATACAGGTCGATTGGTAGACAAGTTGATATCCCCCGCATGTATACATATACATATGTATATATAAAAATACCCAGCAACTTCTCCCTCAAACTCACTTGTGTCTATGCATCATTTGTCTTGTAAACATAATGATAATAAATAATTGCAGATGTTTATAAGCATGACCCAGAGCAACATACAGTGAACTTCAAAACAGTTCAGACCCCTCTCTTATTAAAATTTGATTTTGTTTTTACTCTACTCACATAACCGTCGATATTTGAGAATCTCATACCCTACCAACTCTTTAAAAGCGTCGTTACAAAGATTATAATTTAGTGGTGTTTTAATTACTCAATATTCTATTTATGCGTTATATCGGTTGTTAATGGAATATTAATCAAATTGGAGTGTTTTTAAATCGAGTGCTTATAAAGTTTTTATTGGGATAATTGAAAAAAACCTATCTTAATAGAAAATAAAAATATACCCTTAATTTAACCCTTTTTAAAACTCTGGTTTCGGTTAATTAAAATTTTATTGTTACTCAAATAACCCTTAATAATCATGGCTGATTTGGATATTTTCATACGGGCATCGGATCGTGTAGTTGAATTTCAGGCCTACTTTGCTGTTATCCCTCAAGATGAACACACATTCCACAGTTTAGATATCCAAAAGGGAGAAATTACACACTTATGGAATGTATTACGTACCTCATACGATGATCTTCTAGGAAATGAATCTTCTTTGGAGAAAAAGGGAACTAGAGAAAGTGTGAAAAATAAATACTACACAGCATATAAAGCTTATCTTAAAGTTCTCTCAACGATCCATGAATTACAGGATTCTATTAAGATACATCCTACTAATACATCCGATAGCTCTGTGAATCCATCGCAATCTATAACCCGTATCAACTTGCCTCCTTGTGATATGGAGCCGTTTCATGGAGATTATGATTCTTGGCCGACTTTTAGGGACCAATTCTCAGCTTTGTATGGAGAACAAATCCATATTTCTCCCGTCGAAAAACTCTGCCATTTATTAAAAAAGACCAAGGGGGAAGCTCATGAAATTGTTAGATCGTGTCCGTTTACGAATGCTGGCTTCCAAACGGCCTGGCAGAATTTAATTGACAGGTACGAAAATAAGCGCGTACTAATTAATGCCCAGCTGAAAACACTTTTTAGTCTCACCCACATAACAAAAGAGTTAGGATCTAATATTAAATCGCTTCAAAGAACTATCAACAATTGCGTTACCAATTTATCATTGCTTAATATAAACACTGAAAATTGGGATGTAATTTTCATATATATTTGTTCAACATGTCTGCCAGATATTACCCTCAATTTATGGGAACAATCATTGAGAGGTAATACTAATCTACCAACTTGGAAAGACATGGACGAGTTTTTGTCTAGCCGTTTTTATACTTCAGAGTCCGTCTCAGACATCAGATCCGCTGGCCCTTCGCAAACTGCTTCTAAAACAAACGTACAGCTCAAATCTGAAAGGTTCCGAACATCTCAAAAGGTGAACTCTTTTCATACAAATCTCTCCTCCAACAAACCGAAGAAGTCGACGAACGATTCGGTATAGTTAAAGATCAGAAGCGTTGTACTAATTGTCTAGCCAGTTCACATGAATTTAAAAGGTGTAGGAGTCAGTATTTGTGCTCTTTCTGTAAGCAGAAACACCATTCCCTTTTACATCGAAGTTCTGATTTGACCCCTAAAGTGAGCTCAAACTATAACCTCATCTCCAAATCACTCTGTAGGTTTTTTTTTTTTTTTTTTTTATTTACGATAATTGTACAAAATAAAATTATTTACATATAAATAATTTGGCCTCTGCGCCTAGAAGGCATTTTAGAGGCAAGCTGGCAACTGGTTTAACTTGACGTACAATTCTATTAACAATTCTATTAATAATACATTAATAAATATTATACTAATAATCGGTATATTATTTTAACGATATTTACAAAAGCGTTTCTATTGAATCATTCAAAAATTGTTTACATAATCTTTTAAATATCGAAATACTCTCTGCATTTTTTATTTGTGAGGGTAAATTGTTATATAGATTACCTCCCATATAGTCAATCCTTTGTTTAGTTTTTTCCAATCTACATCCTGGGACTCTTAAATCTGAAGTATTTCTTGTATAAAAATGTACTTGGTTTTGAAAAAATGGAATTTTTTGATTAGCTGTGTTATGCAAACTTTTAAAAACATATAATAGAACTTGATATATATGTAAGCCATTAATTGGCAAGATATTTTCACATATATTTTTGTACAACGACAGTGTTGAAAATGTACCTGGTAAATTGTAAGCAATTTTTAGTGCTTTATTTTGACACCGTTGTAGAGATTTTAATGATATGTTGTTTTTATTAAAAGCATAAATGCAAACTAGATAATTCAAATGCGATTCAATTAATGCATGGTAAATCATCAATTTTGATCTTTCTGATAGTTTATTTTTAAGTTTGTATAAAATACCGACAGCTGGAGCTATTTGGTTTTTGACGGTGTTAATATGACAATCCCAAGATAAGTTGCTTTGTAACGTAATTCCTAAATATTTGACAGAATTTGATTCAAAAATGGGGCTGCCATCAATATATACAAAAAAATTGCTATTAACATTTGCTGCACGAGGTCTAAATCTAACTAATTTTGTTTTTTCTGTATTAAGTATTAATCTATTCAAGCGAACAAATTCCGTTAATAAAGCAGCATCTCTTTCAATTTGTGTTTTCAAAACTAAGTCAAACTTAAATGGATAGAACAAACAGATATCATCAGCAAACATAAATAATTGACCCATTAGATCTAAATTTTTTAGATCATTTAAATAAATAGAAAATAGTAAAGGGCCTAAGCCACTTCCCTGTGGAACACCATATTCGACAGTACCAATAAAACTTTTGTAAAGGTTGATTTGTACAAACTGTTTCCTGTTAATGAAATAGTTTTTAAATAACATAAGCTCACGACCTTGAATACCATAATATTTTAACTTTTGCAACATTATTTCGTGATCCACAAGATCAAATGCCTTAGAAAAATCAAAGAAGATTCCGGCAACTCCACTGAATCCATCATCTAAACCCTTACAAGCATAGCGTACCACGTTTAAGACAGCATCTTGGGTACTTACACCTTTTCTAAAACCGAACTGATATTTATACAACATATTATTTGATTCTAAATATACCAGAAGTTTGTCATAAAGCATTTTTTCAAAAATTTTATCTATTGTCGATAATATAGCAATGGGTCTATATTTGTCTACAGTACACGCATTATTTGTTTTTGGAATGGGAACTATTTTATGAATTTTTAAAATGTCGGGGTATTCTGAGGTGTTAATCATTTTATTAAATATTTCATTCATTTTATTAAATATATTTATATCATTTAAGATGAAGCGATAACGTGAAGTATTTAGCGTCCTCAATGAGTTGATTGAATCATTTGGCAAAATATTAATTTTTTGTTTGAGTTCTTTCACGACTGAAATGAAATAGTTGTTTAATAAGTCGGCTTTTGTCTGATCAACTAATATATTTTCCCCATGGCTATTGTTAAGCTTGACAACATTTCCTTTTGTTCGACCGAGTGTATTATTTATAAATTTCCAACATTTTTTAGTATCATTTCCTATTCTACTTAAATTTTCGGAATAGTAGTTATCTTTACATTTTTTAACTGCTAATTTTATCACTTTACTTATTCTTTTCAAGTCATCATTATATTTTTCTCTGTTTTTTGATCTACGCCTTTTCATTAATAATTTATGTTTATATAAAATTAACTCTCGAAGATTTTTGTTAATCCATGGGGTTATTTCAAAATTTAATGGTTTTTTAATATTAGTTATCACAGTAGAGTGATAAACAGCTGATTCAATGATATATATAAGCGAACTTGTCAAGACTGATACATTAGTTGACGAGAAATTAATTGGTAACGTACTTTGTAAATATTCATTTGCCTTACTATAGTCACAGTAAGTTTTAGAAATCTCTATGTTTTCTTTGCATTTAAAATTGCTTTTCAATTTACAAGATAAAATATTATGATCGGAAAGGGTACATTCCACTGAATCAACGATAAGTGTATCGGATAAATTACTAAATATGTGATCTATACAAGTGTTACTTCCAGGTCTAGTTATTAAGGTGTGAGCATTGTTACAATCGTAATTATGAAAAATAGAAGTTAATTCCGTGCTCGAACCACTTTTGAAAAGATCGATATTCGAGTCACCTACTATTATTAGTGGATTTTGAGCTAATTCATTTAGCAAATTATCAAGAAAATCAAAAAATACTAGTTCATTGCACTTTTGTGAACGGTAATACGATACAATTTGTTCCACTCCTTTCGATCGAGCTATGACGTCCGCTGAAGCCTCTCGGATTCAGCAATCTTATTCAACTCATTTACAGTCCACGGAATCCAGATTAGTTCTTCTTGGAACAGCATTGGTCTGTATTAGCAACGGGCCTCTCATGTGCTCGGTTCGAGCTCTTATCGATCCAGCATCTGAGGCATCTTTTATATCAACATACTTGAGGAAAAAGTTGTCCCTACCCTCTCAGAACTCTCAAACAAATATTATTGGACTTAGTGGTTCTGTATCTACGACATCTTCCCAGATAAGCCAAATAGAAATCACGTCACCCCTGGAGCCGCAATTCAACACACTCGTAGACGTTTTTGTGGTTGAAAAGTAAACAGGACAACTGCCACACCATTCCCTGTCCCCTCTTATCAAATCAGAATTTTCTGACTTGCCCTTCGCAGACCTTTACAACCAATCAGGGTCTCATATAGATTTACTTCTTGGAGGCGATGTCTACCCACAAATTATCCGTAGTGGTGTTCGATGGAACAGCGACCAGACACTGATTGCACAGCAAAGCGTATTTGGATGGATAATCACTGGTCGAGCTAATCACTGTCCACCACGGTCTGAGGTTAACTCGCTGTTTAATAAAGTTGATATGAATCATCTTTTGAATCGATTTTGGGAGCTCGAGGAAGTACCTGCTGCCATTCAAATGTCTGAGGAGGACAGATACTGTGAAGAACTGTACAAACGAACCACGTACCGTAATGAAGCAGGACGCTTCGTTGTTTCTCTTCCCTTCGTTCAAGCATTTCCTCACAAGAAGGCTCTTGGTCAATCTCGCAACATTGCCATGTCCCAATATCTTCGCAACGAAACACGTTTAAGCAAACACATAGAATCCAAATGCTCTTATGATGAGGACTTATTTGAATATTTGACTCTTGATCATATGAGAAAGGTTACCCCGGATTTGTCCGTTCACCCAAACTCCTATTATTTACCCCATCATGCGGTGTTGAAACCTGAAAGCACTACTACCAAGCTACGTGTAGTTTTCAATGCCTCATGCCCCTCTACGAATGGAGTTAGCCTAAATGAAGTTCTCTACCCCGGTCCGGTTTTACAAGCCGATTTGCCAACGTTGATTCTCAGATGGCGCCTTTTCAAGTACGTCTTTAACGCTGACATTGAAAAGATGTATCGTCAGATACTTGTACACCCTCTTCATACCCCTTTTCAACGGATTTTATTCCGTAAATCATCCCAAGAAGATGTTTGCGATTATGAACTCAACACAGTTACATTCGGCGTTAACTGTGCCCCCTATTTGGCAATTAGGACTCTTTTGGAGTTAGCCAATCAATGTGAAGATAAATTCCCCCACGTCGCAAATATTATACGAAATTACATGTACGTAGACGACGTACTATTTGGATCTCATAACACAGCAGATGCCATCAAATGTCGTGATGACCTTATGGCAGTATTAGCGTCTGCTGGATTCTCCTTAAGAAAGTGGACAGCAAATAACTCCCTCCTTTTACGTGGCATACACCCAAAGCACTTATTAGATGCCGAATTTTTAAATCTCTCTGATTCATGTACCTCTAAGCCATTAGGCTTACGGTGGAATGCTGGGACCGACTATTTCTATTTTACCCCCTTACAGCGTCCTCGTGCCGATCTTTTCACAAAACGAGCGATCCTATCCCATATCGCAAAGTTATTTGACCCCGCTGGGTGGTTAGCTCCACTGTTAATTGTTGCTAAAATGTTAATGCAACAAAATATGAAATAGTGAAACCCTCGACTCTCCAACAGTGGATAGAATTTCTCGATGACTATCCCAATATCGAAAAAAATCAAGATTCCCAGGTTTGTGGATTATCATCCTACCTTCTCTATTGAAATACATGGATTTTGTGATGCGTCGGAAAAGGCCTATGCTGCCACGCTTTACATCCGGTGCCAGGCACCAAACGGTCTGACGTATACCCACCTCGTGGGCTCAAAAACGAAAGTTGCTCCCATTAAATATATCACTCTACCCAGAGAGGAACTTTGTGGCGCCACACTGCTATCTAAAATGTTCAATCACTTTCAAACACAATTCCCCATTTCAAATTATCGATCCTATATGTGGACTGATTCCACGATTGTTTTAGCCTGGCTACGAAAGCCCCCTTACCACTGGACAACATTCGTGGCTAATCGCACGGCTGCAATTTTAGAGAAAACCGATGCTAACATTTGGGCACACGTTGATTCAGAAGACAACCCCGCTGATATAGCCTCCCGTGGCTGCCTGGCAAAGGATCTCATTGACAACAAGTTGTGGTGGCACGGTCCATCCTGGCTTGTGCTACCTCCGGTATATTGGCCTGTAAATCGTGATTCTTATGAAACTCGCGAAGAGGCTCAGCCTATTCGAGCGCATTTGGCTAAGGTTTCCAATATCGATATTTTAGATCGCTTCTCGGATCTTCCTAGAGCCATGCGGGTCCTCAGCTATATGTTTCGTTTTTTCCACAAGACACACCCTCAACATAAACTAAATAGAAAGTATCGTTCAACTGTGCTACAACAAACTGAGATTCAGTTCGTAAAATGTCGTCTTATAATTTTGTGTCAACGTTCACACTTTAATGAGTACGTTCTATTATCTCAAAAATCTTCGCTACCTAAAAAAAAAGTCCCCTTCTCTGTTTGAACCCATTTATAGACGATAAGGGCATACTTAGAGCCAATGGCAGATTGTCTCAATCCCCAATTTTAACATATGATGAGCGATTTCCAAAGATTCTACCATATTCGGGAAGGTTCACACTTTTATATGTTGAAATGATTCACAAATATTCTCTCCATGGTGGAAACTCATTATTAATGCGTTTAATGCGAATAGAATTTTGGGTTCCAAAATTGAAAAATCTAATAAAAAAGGTTATTCACAACTGTAAGACTTGTGTTCTCCAGAAACATAAACCAAGTCGACAGATAATGGGCGCCCTACCAGCAGTAAGAACGACTGTTTCACGCCCGTTTACGAACTCAGGTGTCCATTTTGCCGGCCCCTTTTACATAAAGTCGTATGCAGGCCATGGTTGTAAGATGTCTAAAGGATATGTATTAGTATTTATATGCTTCTCCACTAAAGCAATTCATTTGGAGCTCACGACCGAGATTTCAACTAACGCTTTCTTGGCAGCATTTGCTCGTTTCTTCTCGCGTCGTGGATGCCCCTCTTCAATGTATTCCGACAACGGAACTGCATTTATCGGTGCGGCCAATAATTTACTGGAGAACCAGGAGCGATTTCTTCAATCTGTTCGACAACAGATGTTATCCCAACATACTTATCAAAATATTGACTGGCATTTTATTCCTCCCGGCGCACCACATATGGGGGGTCTATGGGAAGCTGGTGTGAAAAGTTTTAAATCCCATCTAAAGAAAATCACGAATGCTCAAAAATTTACGTATGAAGAGCTCAACACTATGTTGATCAGAATCGAAGCTTGTTTGAATTCAAGACCTCTGTGTTCCATGAGCGAAGATCCTGCTGAACTTAACGCGCTAACTCCTGCACATTTCTTAGTAGGCTCACCTCTTCTAGCCCCAGCAGAGCCCCATTTAGCCAATAGCTCTTTAAGTCTTCTCAACAGATGGCAGAAGTTGAAAATACTTCATCATCACTTTGCCATTTTGTGGAAAGAAGAGTATCTGAAAGAACTTCTCAAACGTACCAAATGGAAATACACCGAACGCGACTTTGCTCCCAATGACCTGGTAGTGATAAGACGCGAAAACTTGCCCCCTAACCAATGGCAGCTAGGGCGAATAGAAAAGGTTATAAGTGGTTCAGACTCTAGGGTCAGAGTAGCGCAGGTTCGCACATCGCGAGGGTTAATACTCACACCAATAACTAAACTAGTATTGTTGCCTCCTTCCGAAACTCAATAAATATTTTTCACTTTTATTTACAGTCATCATGTCAACCCCACCTCGTCACATGAAGAAGAATCGCGAAAGTCCTGCAGAGACGCAAAAACACCGCACTATATCACCAAGTACAACACTTTCACGAAAATATAAGGACTGCCGCTACTGCGATAAGGAACATCCTTTGAGGAAATGTTTTCGTTTTCGAAAACTTACGGTTCCTGACCGTTTTAAAGTGGTACGACGTTTTGGATATTGCTTCAACTGTCTGGCACATTCTCACCTTTTGAAAGCTTGTAAAAGTCGTGATAGATGTAAAATCTGTTTGCACGAGCACCACACTTTACTACATCGCCAACCGCATAATGATGATAAAAGGCAACAGTCTCTCACGCATTACAACATTAGACAACAGTCTCTCACGCATTACAACATTAGACAGTGTAATAGTTCTACTTCACCCCAACTCTCATGGAAAGCACAGGCTCGATCCCAAGCGACACCAGCATCAAGGGGTGCACCTACCATTGTTATAAATGTCACATCTGATACCTAAGCTATGAATTTATTTTGTCTATACTTTACATTATATGTACATATATATTTCCTGCTTTACATATCGTTGAATTAATACCTAAGCTATGAATTAATTTTTTTATACTTATATCATGCGCATATACATATTTCTTGCTTTACCTATCGTTGAATTAAATCCTAAGATATGAATTTATTTTTTCTTGTTCCTACCCCTATATCGATGTTGCAGTACTGCAAGAGGGGCGGAATGTTTACGTTATAAATCAACCATTATGCTCTACACATTTTTTATATCTATAAACTTACATATATACTTTTAATTAGGAGCTAAAGTGTCATTACTTTGCTCATTTATCATTTCTTACTCTCTCTACCTAAAGAGAGATCATTCCCATTATTTTTACTTACTTAAACTAATGATATGAATTGTCATTTTTATTATATTGCTTAAGTTAGTTACTCAGTGAATTCCCTCTTAATAAGTTCAACAATATTAAATGTGCAAACCCAAATAAAATAAAATATTTGTGCTTAAAAGTAAAATCAAAACTATACATACATACATGCATATATATTTAAAGAGGAACATTTTATAGAAAACGTTCACTAACATTTAACTTAATGGAAATTATAGTTTATCCCATTTTATACACATTAATTCAAACAATTTATATTTGTTTTTATACACCCACATACCTGTATGTACATATAAATGCATACATACTCGTTAACAAACCCAAAGTGGAACAAGCGAACAAGGAATTAGTTTTGCGCCAATTCTTCCAAATAAATTTAGTATCATCCTAATATCAGCCTCTTTCCCTTGTGACATTAAACCCCCTCACCACAACATATTATATATTATATATTATATATTATATATTATATATTATATATTATATATTATATATTATATATTATATATTATATATTATATATTATATATTATATATTATATATTATATATTATATATTATATATTATATATTATATATTATATATTATATATTATATATTATATATTATATATTATATATTATATATTATATATTATATATTATATATTATATATTATATATTATATATTATATATTATATATTATATATTATATATTATATATTATATATTATATATTATATATTATATATTATATATTATATATTATATATTATATATTATATATTATATATTATATATTATATATTATATATTATATATTATATATTATATATTATATATTATATATTATATATTATATATTATATATTATATATTATATATTATATATTATATATTATATATTATATATTATATATTATATATTATATATTATATATTATATATTATATATTATATATTATATATTATATATTATATATTATATATTATATATTATATATTATATATTATATATTATATATTATATATTATATATTATATATTATATATTATATATTATATATTATATATTATATATTATATATTATATATTATATATTATATATTATATATTATATATTATATATTATATATTATATATTATATATTATATATTATATATTATATATTCTATATTATATATTATATATTATATATTATATATTATATATTATATATTATATATTATATATTATATATTATATATTATATATTATATATTATATATTATATATTATATATTATATATTATATATTATATATTATATATTATATATTATATATTATATATTATATATTATATATTATATATTATATATTATATATTATATATTATATATTATATATTATATATTATATATTATATATTATGTATTATATATTATATATTATATATTATATATTATATATTATATATTATATATTATATATTATATATTATATATTATATATTATATATTATATATTATATATTATATATTATGTATTATATATTATATATTATATATTATATGTTATATATTATATATTATATATTATATATTATATATTATATATTATGTATTATATATTATATATTATATATTATATATTATATATTATATATTATATATTATATATTATATATTATATATTATATATTATATATTATATATTATATATTATATATTATATATTATATATTATATATTATATATTATATATTATATATTATATATTATATATTATATATTATATATTATATATTATATATTATATATTATATATTATATATTATATATTATATATTATATATTATATATTATATATTATATATTATATATTATATATTATATATTATATATTATATATTATATATTATATATTATATATTATATATTATATATTATATATTATATATTATATATTATATATTATATATTATATATTATATATTATATATTATATATTATATATTATATATTATATATTATATATTATATATTATATATTATATATTATATATTATATATTATATATTATATATTATATATTATATATTATATATTATATATTATATATTATATATTATATATTATATATTATATATTATATATTATATATTATATATTATATATTATATATTATATATTATATATTATATATTATATATTATATATTATATATTATATATTATATATTATATATTATATATTATATATTATATATTATATATTATATATTATATATTATATATTATATATTATATATTATATATTATATATTATATATTATATATTATATATTATATATTATATATTATATATTATATATTATATATATTATATATTATATATTATATATTATATATTATATATTATATATTATATATTATATATTATATATTATATATTATATATTATATATTATATATTATATATTATATATTATATATTATATATTATATATTATATATTATATATTATATATTATATATTATATATTATATATTATATATTATATATTATATATTATATATTATATATTATATATTATATATTATATATTATATATTATATATTATATATTATATATTATATATTATATATTATATATTATATATTATATATTATATATTATATATTATATATTATATATTATATATTATATATTATATATTATATATTATATATTATATATTATATATTATATATTATATATTATATATTATATATTATATATTATATATTATATATTATATATTATATATTATATATTATATATTATATATTATATATTATATATTATATATTATATATTATATATTATATATTATATATTATATATTATATATTATATATTATATATTATATATTATATATTATATATTATATATTATATATTATATATTATATATTATATATTATATATTATATATTATATATTATATATTATATATTATATATTATATATTATATATTATATATTATATATTATATATTATATATTATATATTATATATTATATATTATATATTATATATTATATATTATATATTATATATTATATATTATATATTATATATTATATATTATATATTATATATTATATATTATATATTATATATTATATATTATATATTATATATTATATATTATATATTATATATTATATATTATATATTATATATTATATATTATATATTATATATTATATATTATATATTATATATTATATATTATATATTATATATTATATATTATATATTATATATTATATATTATATATTATATATTATATATTATATATTATATATTATATATTATATATTATATATTATATATTATATATTATATATTATATATTATATATTATATATTATATATTATATATTATATATTATATATTATATATTATATATTATATATTATATATTATATATTATATATTATATATTATATATTATATATTATATATTATATATTATATATTATATATTATATATTATATATTATATATTATATATTATATATTATATATTATATATTATATATTATATATTATATATTATATATTATATATTATATATTATATATTATATATTATATATTATATATTATATATTATATATTATATATTATATATTATATATTATATATTATATATTATATATTATATATTATATATTATATATTATATATTATATATTATATATTATATATTATATATTATATATTATATATTATATATTATATATTATATATTATATATTATATATTATATATTATATATTATATATTATATATTATATATTATATATTATATATTATATATTATATATTATATATTATATATTATATATTATATATTATATATTATATATTATATATTATATATTATATATTATATATTATATATTATATATTATATATTATATATTATATATTATATATTATATATTATATATTATATATTATATATTATATATTATATATTATATATTATATATTATATATTATATATTATATATTATATATTATATATTATATATTATATATTATATATTATATATTATATATTATATATTATATATTATATATTATATATTATATATTATATATTATATATTATATATTATATATTATATATTATATATTATATATTATATATTATATATTATATATTATATATTATATATTATATATTATATATTATATATTATATATTATATATTATATATTATATATTATATATTATATATTATATATTATATATTATATATTATATATTATATATTATATATTATATATTATATATTATATATTATATATTATATATTATATATTATATATTATATATTATATATTATATATTATATATTATATATTATATATTATATATTATATATTATATATTATATATTATATATTATATATTATATATTATATATTATATATTATATATTATATATTATATATTATATATTATATATTATATATTATATATTATATATTATATATTATATATTATATATTATATATTATATATTATATATTATATATTATATATTATATATTATATATTATATATTATATATTATATATTATATATTATATATTATATATTATATATTATATATTATATATTATATATTATATATTATATATTATATATTATATATTATATATTATATATTATATATTATATATTATATATTATATATTATATATTATATATTATATATTATATATTATATATTATATATTATATATTATATATTATATATTATATATTATATATTATATATTATATATTATATATTATATATTATATATTATATATTATATATTATATATTATATATTATATATTATATAT
Source organism: Germaria angustata (assembly GCA_963681545.1). Taxonomy (NCBI): domain Eukaryota; kingdom Metazoa; phylum Arthropoda; class Insecta; order Diptera; family Tachinidae; genus Germaria; species Germaria angustata. Next base: position 90,133,407 of record OY812998.1, read on the forward strand.
TATATATTATATATTATATATTATATATTATATATTATATATTATATATTATATATTATATATTATATATTATATATTATATATTATATATTATATATTATATATTATATATTATATATTATATATTATATATTATATATTATATATTATATATTATATATTATATATTATATATTATATATTATATATTATATATTATATATTATATATTATATATTATATATTATATATTATATATTATATATTATATATTATATATTTTATATTATATATTATATATTATATATTATATATTTTATATTAAATATTATATATTATATATTATATATTATATATTATATATTATATATTATATATTATATATTATATATTATATATTATATATTATATATTATATATATATTTTTTTTTTTTTAACTAGGTAAAAATGCATTACTGCATTCACAGTGGGTTGTTCCCATCTGTGATATGTCGGGCTCCCCTTATAGGTATACCGACTAAAAAACCTCCTTTCTCCGGGAAATAATCCCCACTCCGGGACCGCGTTAGCATTACTTCGAAGTGGTTTCCCAATGGCTGGCTATCAGCCACACTGCTTAATGTAGCCTACTTTTAAGCTGTCGTCTACATAGACGAATTATTCAGTCATCCTGCAGCGTCTAACAAAGGTTTCTTCGACCTTAATATTGTTTCGCAGTACTTCACAACTGCTCGCCATTTGGTCGCATCAGATATCATATTGTCCACAATGTTTTCCACCATGAGTAGTCCTGTAACGGCTTCCAACTCTTCACGGTGTACTGTCCATCGCGAACACTTGAAAAAAGTGTGCTCAGCATCATCCTCAATATCTTCGTTTTCGTACAAGCAAAACGGATTGTCGCATTTCTTCATTTTGTGGAGATATTTTCGGAAGTATCCATGACCTGACAACATCTGAGTCAAGTAGTAGTTTACATCCCCGAAACGTCTATTCACCCACTTCTCTATATTTGGAATGAGTCTTGCGGTCCACCTGCCTTTCGTGCTAGTGTCCCACCTGTCCTGCCAACTCTGCATGATCTCCTGCTGCATGTTGTTATCGTTTTCGGGATCTATGCTGTTAATATGTCTCATCGTCCATAGCTTTCTTCGTCCTAATATTTGTAGATCAATTGGTATCATTCCTGATATCACTAGAACCGCGCATGCTGACACCGTCCGATATGCAGATATCACTCGTAGCGCTGCTGTTCTTTGTACGACCAATAGTTTGTTCGCCCTTTTCCTCACTTTCATTTGCTCGCCCCAAATCTCGCTTCCGTAAAGAAGGATACTGTTGCTAGCCTCCATTAGAAGCTTTCGTTTGCTTCGTACTGGTCCACCTACGTTTGCCATTAGTCGGCTAAGCTGTCCTGTTATCCTGGATGCCTTGTTCACAGCATAATTAATCTGATCCGAGTATGTCAGTTTGCAATCAAGTCTTATTCCTAAATAGTTTACAGATTTTTTTTGTGCGTACTATCAGGTCTTCAATATTAACATCTATCTCCACTGGTATATGACGCCTGGTGAGAATGAGGAGTTCAGTCTTGTGCGCTGCCAGCTGCAGGCCGTGTTCATCTAACCAAGACTTGGTTCTCATCATAACTTGTCTCAGCTTCCGTTTGGCTTCCTCTATATTTCTGGCCTTAATAACTGCGGCTATGTCGTCCGCATATCCTACTAGGTAAGTGTCCTGTGGCATTTCTATACTAAATATTCCATCGTAGCTTATATTCCACAAGTCTGGTCCCAATATGGACCCCTGTGCAGCGCCTGATGTTATTTGTATCTTTTTCTGACCCTCCGTTGTGCTGTATACAAGTTCCCTATCCTTAAGATAGTTTCTTATAACCCTTGCCAAGTATTCTGGTGCGTGAAACCTTTCTTCTAGGGCTTGCAGTACATCCGGCCATCGAAGGCTATTGAAGACATTTTTAACGTCTAGTGTAGCCAGGAACACAAGTGGCCTGGTGCTGTTAGGGCCTGTCTGTGTAGATTTTGCAACGCTTATCACATCATTCACAGCTCCTATAGTGGATCTTTTTGGCCTGAAACCATGTTGCCTCTCCGAAAGTCCTCCACTAGCAATTACAGCTTCATTTAGGCGCGGCTTCAACAACCTTTCGTATAGCTTTCCTGCAGTGTCCAGCATGCAAAGTGGTCTATATGCAGATGGAGAGTTTGGGTCTCCTTTGCCCTTGCTAATGAGTACAAGGCGCTGAATCTTCCATATCTTAGGGAACACCCCTTCTTTCAGGCAGTGGTTATACATGTTTAACATCATTTCTGGACGTTTCAGGACAATTTCCTTAATTACTTCTGCTGGGATGCCGTCAGGGCCTGGAGCCTTATTGGCCTTCAGTCTACGTGCTGCGTCACACAGTTCTTGTTGCGTGAACTGTGGGGTATACATTACTTCTCCTACGCTTGGTATTTCCTCCGGAATTTCACGTTGTGGAAAAAGTGTGGTTACAATGTTATGCATAGCTTCTGCATTCATTTTACTAATCGGAGCTTTCGCTGCGAGCTTCCCCATAACTAATTTGTAGCCTGTTCCCCAAGGATTATTGTTTATGTCCTCCCGTAGCTCCTTCCAAAGCTGACTTTTGCTATTAAAGATGGCTTTCTGTAGCCTCTTCTTCGCCTCCTTATATTCTATTCGTTTAGATTCTGCGTCGTAGAGTCGTCTTGCTCTGGTATATATCCGTCTTCGTCGAACGCAGTCTCGTCTTGCCTCTGCAATGGTTTCATTCCACCAGTATACTGGTTTCTTCCGGTGTCTGGTCATTACTATTCTAGGCATAGCCTTGTCACATGCTTCTTTTATTATCCGCATTATCTTCTCTACATTTGCTGAGGCATCTATTGTGTGCTCTATCTCATTTGATCTCCTGTCGATTTCCGCTATTAACGCGGACTTATTCAACTTTTTGCTATTCCATCTTCGGGTGCTAAAGCTTTGTTGATTTGCTTCCTCTCTATTATTTCTGTCCTCTTCATATGAATATGAAATGTACTGATGATCGCTTGCTGTATATGTTTCCAGCACTCTCCAGTTCTTTATCCTGCGCGCAAAACTATCTGTGACCAATGTTATGTCTGGAATTGTACCCTCGCAGCCAGGCCGTCTGAAAGTAGGTACATTTCCAACATTCGCAACAGTTAGTCCTACTCTGGCAGCCATTTGGGAGATCCTCTTGCCCCTAGAGTTTTCTGTTTGCATGCCCCATTCCGGCGATCGCGCATTAAAATCACCAGCTACTATGATAGGGCCTTGGAAGAGGCGTATCTTGTCCTCTATTTCATCCAGTTTCTTTTGGAAGTCTTCCATAGAGTCACTGGATGTCAGGTAACAGCTGACAAGTGTTAAGTTGTCAAACTGCATCCACGCAAAGCCAATTCCCTTTCCCGTAGTCATTGGAGCCAGGTGGCTGGACCTCGGGATCCATATAGCCGCAGTGGCAGTTTCGTCCTCACACCAGTATCCAGTAGTCCTACCGGCATATTGTTCGCTTATAATAGCTATATCTACTTCTTGTTCAACGCATATTTGTGGCAGCAGTGCGTCTGCCACTCTTCCTCTATGCATGTTCAATTGTAATATTTTCATTGTACTGTGCTTTCCCGCTCATATAGCATACCTTTGACCCAGCTATATGGTTAGTGGATTTCTTTCCTTCTTCCAAGCAAAGACAACATTTCGGTGGGTTGTTGCACTGTTTCAAGATGTGACCCCTTTCACCACATCGAATACACAAACCCATACCTTTTCTGTCCGGACCTTTGCACTCCCATTTCGTATGTCCAAACGCAAAGCATCTGAAACACCTCTTTTTTTCCTCACAGTGTCTGATTCTGCAGCTCACCCATCCGATTTTAATGCGCTCCAGTTTTAAGAGTTTGTTTGCGTCCTTTACTGGTAGCGATACGAACGCTCTTCTTTGATCACGTGTATTTGGGTTTGTTAGTTGAACCGTGATGTCCACCTCTGCTAATTCCGCTATTTTACTTATAGCAGTGCAAACTTCTTCTTTTGTTGTATAACCTTCAATGTCCCTGATCTCCACTGTTGCCTTGGTTCTCATATCCTTGACCTCTGCGACTTCTCGCAAGGTGTCTTTGACTGCCTCGCAAAATTGTTGTTTTTTGCCCCCTTTTTCTAATTCTAAGAGAATAGCACCCGTTTTTGTCTTTCGGATTGACCGAACAGATACTTCTGTCTGTTCTGGTTTCACCCTCTCTTTAAGACTTTTAAGGACTTCAGCGTAACTGTGTCCATCTGTGGGTTTGACCATGACGGCGTCTCTTCGGTCCTTATAAGTTTTCTGCCGCTTCTTCTTTTTGCCTTTTTGGCCCTCCTTCTTAGATGATTGTGAGCCTTCCGGCTCCTTTCCGGGCGTTTGGATCATGACTTCTGATCTTTTTTCAGCCTTTTTTTTGGTCTCCTTTTGTATTTTTGTTGGCCTTAATCTCTCTGCTGGGCTTGTTGCCGTTCGCTTTTTCGAGACTGCGGGTGTGCATTTATCTTTTAAAGTGCTTGAAATATTAATGATATCTCTGCTCGTAATTTTTTCTGCCTCAGCCTTCTTCCAGTTCCGTCTGTAGTCAGCCATTACGTCAACAAGATCTTCCAGCTCCGATACTCCATTCTGGACATCCATGCTGATGTTTCTCTGTCTGGCCATAGCTAATCTAATCTTCCGAAGTGCGCTTCTAAATTTTTCTACTGTTTCTTCTTCCGATGTCCTCATTTTTAATATATATTCCTGTCGAGGCGATCTCCCCCCAGGGGGCGCGGTCAATGCACCCTGTCTTGGTGGCTTGGTGTTGAACCTCCTGGGGTAGAGGGTTATCAGGTTTCCGGACCTAGGCGTTTTTGCTGATAACCCCTAAAAACTTGTATGTTGCTACCCAATCCCTGAAACAACAGGGCAACGGGCGCGCATGCAAGTAAATTAAAGGTGAAAGTGGGTTCGCTCGCTCGTCCGGTAAGTGGGTAATCTGGTTTTTCCAGACCTTGACCTTTGGCCAATTACCCCTTGAACTTATATGTCACTACCCTATCCTTGGACATAACAGGGCAACGGGCGTGCATATATTTAATTTAAGGAAGTAGCTCTGCCTATGCTTGTCTGGGTAGAGGTGCTACCGATACCTCAGGTTTGCAGGGACCTAAAATCGGAGGTGTTTTTAACACGCGGCTGACCAGAGTCCTATCTGGTGCCACGGGAACCAGTAGCCCCTAGGACTTGTCCTAGACTGGTTATTGGTGAGGCCCCTTCGGGGATCACGTGGTGGCTGTGGTTAAAACCCAAAGATACGCGGGAAGAGTTATGGGTCAGATGTAGTGTGTCTGTAAGAGGTGCTAGTGACTGATTATAGATGCTCTCTTCAGGCCGTATATCTCTAGGTGTTGTTGCTATTCGACAAAGCTACTCTGATGTTTTGCGGTGGGCGAAGCCTCAGGTAAGATGGGGGCACTATTTTGCTGCCGGGCCATCGGGGTAGTAGGAGGTTAGATAGCTCCAACACTTCAGCAAAGTGTCTGTACATGGTCCAGCAGCCTGTACAGAATTTGCTACCAAGTTGTCCCTCGTAGGTGCACATGTTGTTGTCTCACCCAGCATGTGCCTCTGCGAGGGGTGACGGGACGGTGGTGAACGGCTTTATTCACCCAGTGCGAAGAGCACCGTCAGGTAAGGCCTTCGGGCAGGTACTGACGTAAAATCTTTGACATATTTGTCGAGGCGATCTATGTACCGGATTGTCTTTTTGAGAATCCGGGTCTGCTTGACGAGTCCTTTCAAACGCCGTTACAGGTGTCTGGCTAAATTCTTTTACTTTCTTTGCTGCGGTTTCCTCGTTAGAGTGGACTAGCTGCGGAGATCCTACAACTTCGTTTTGTGCAGCGTTTATGCGCGAACTTCTCACCTCCATACGAGTTTCTTTCGTTTTTGATCCCAGTACTTGATGTTCTGATTTTGGTGGGGATCTCACCACCCTTCCGCTGGGGCGAAAAGGATTTATATCTTCGTTGATATTTTTCGGTGTATTCATTTTTATCTTTTGGGTCCCCACTTGAAGCCGTTATCTTTGTTCGAAGGTGCAGTTGCCCGTTTCATTGACCCCGAGGGTGCCTTTGCAAGCAGTGAGGTCCTCGCGAGGGTTGACGCAAATCCTTATGAGATATTGCGTACAGAGCCAGGTCAGGCACTAATTAGGAGTCATCTCAACTAAACCTGCACAGCCATACTTGGCTACAAACATTGAGCGTTCTACAAGCCCTGCCAGGGTTTTAACGGGACGGTGGTAGCCCCCGCATTAGCCCGTAAGCCATTTCAGCACGATATCACTCCTGCTTACTGAGGTCACAGAATACGATAGCTCCCAGCCCATATACGTCTAGGTCCTAATCAATATATCCATCGTTTTTCAATAACATTGCCGTTCCATCGTCGTGCTAGATTTTGATCACCCCCGGGTATTTTATTTCCCCGGTACCCTTCATGCCTTTCAAAAGCAGAAAGACATGACGAGCGTCCCCAATTCACCAAATGGGAGGGTCCCGATGAAGGATCTAGCAAACCCCGCACGGGTATATATTATATATTATATATTATATATTATATATTATATATTATATATTATATATTATATATTATATATTATATATTATATATTATATATTATATATTATATATTATATATTATATATTATATATTATATATTATATATTATATATTATATATTATATATTATATATTATATATTATATATTATATATTATATATTATATATTATATATTATATATTATATATTATATATTATATATTATATATTATATATTATATATTATATATTATATATTATATATTATATATTATATATTATATATTATATATTATATATTATATATTATATATTATATATTATATATTATATATTATATATTATATATTATATATTATATATTATATATTATATATTATATATTATATATTATATATTATATATTATATATTATATATTATATATTATATATTATATATTATATATTATATATTATATATTATATATTATATATTATATATTATATATTATATATTATATATTATATATTATATATTATATATTATATATTATATATTATATATTATATATTATATATTATATATTATATATTATATATTATATATTATATATTATATATTATATATTATATATTATATATTATATATTATATATTATATATTATATATTATATATTATATATTATATATTATATATTATATATTATATATTATATATTATATATTATATATTATATATTATATATTATATATTATATATTATATATTATATATTATATATTATATATTATATATTATATATTATATATTATATATTATATATTATATATTATATATTATATATTATATATTATATATTATATATTATATATTATATATTATATATTATATATTATATATTATATATTATATATTATATATTATATATTATATATTATATATTATATATTATATATTATATATTATATATTATATATTATATATTATATATTATATATTATATATTATATATTATATATTATATATTATATATTATATATTATATATTATATATTATATATTATATATTATATATTATATATTATATATTATATATTATATATTATATATTATATATTATATATTATATATTATATATTATATATTATATATTATATATTATATATTATATATTATATATTATATATTATATATTATATATTATATATTATATATTATATATTATATATTACCCATCCACCATCTCTTTGGGGTCTCCGGAGTTGGCACTGGGAGTACTTCTCTTATCGGTGCCAGTGTTCGTCCGGAGTCGAGCAGGTGCAATGGATGAGATCGCAGCATCCATGCTAATAGCACGCGTCGCGGGCGCCGTGGGCGTTGCGCATTTTGCAGGTGGCGATCTAGACAACAGGCTGCCCTTTCGGAAGGCTGCATCCGGTGCCGCGCCGCGCTCGCTAATTTCCCTAATCTTCTCTTCGGCTTTTTCCTCGTTTGTTTTCTCATTCGTTTTTTATTCATTTTATCAGTCTTTTGTTTACATTTGTCGTTGTTGTTATTATCAGAAATCATCTCAGTTGGGTCCCCGCTCTGAGCCGCTATCCTTACGCGTTTGTACAGTCGCCTCAAACGATCCCCGTGGGTCCCTTTGAAATCAGTGAGGTCCACGCAAGGGTTGACACAGGGCCTTATGAGTACCTGTGTTCAGAGCCAGGATCTCGGCGCAAAAAAGCCGGAGTCATTCTCAACTGCACCTGTACAGCCACCTCGGCGGCGACGCATGAGCCTCGCCACAATTTTAAAGGGACGGGGGCGGCTGCAGCATTAGCCCACCAAGCGTTTCAGCGGATGTCACTCCTACATAATAAGGTGATGGAATACTGCAGCCGTCAGACCAAGGCAGTCGGATCAGGATCGTGAGACATATTCGTAAGCCACAAACGTTCCATTTGCCGTCATCTTCAGCCGCACCAGGCGTGGTGAACAGCTGTCCAGGATTTTGGTCCGCGGGTGGTATTTTAATTGCCACCTTTCCTGTAGATTTGAAGATCAGCCGAGAGTTCCCCTATCCGCCACCTGGGGACGCGTCCGATGGGAGACTGGCATAGCTCCACACGAATTTCCATCGATCCACGAGAACTTAATAAGTCATTGAGAGACGTAAAATATCAACTTCCAACTTTAGAGGAAATACTTACGGAAATAGCAGGTGCAAAAATGTTTAGCAAAATATATGCAAAGAAAGGCTTCTGGCAATTAGAGCTCGACAAGAAAAACAGCAACTTAACTTCGTTTTGGACTCCATTTGGAATGTATCGCTTCAGAAGGATGCCTTTTGGAATAAAACCCGCTATGGAGATATTCCAAATGAGACAAGACCAGGTCATAGTTGGTTTGAACGGGGTAACTTGTATTGCTGATGACATACTTGTAGTTACTGACCTTCGTAGACTAGTAGGTAGTGTACTAGACTCGTAGTGCGAAGGTCGCAGGTTCGAATCCTGCCGAAGAACTCTGGCAGTTTGTGTTTGATAATTAAAGGGAGCGCACAACAAGCCTTCACTGGCTTAAGTGTATGTCGTATGACATGGGCTATCACACCCCTCCTATCAACCTAACCTAACCTAACCTACTTTTAGTTGGTAAAGGCGACAGCATGGAAGAGGCGCTGAGAGACCACAATAGAAACCTACAAAACTTACTGGAGTGGCTGCAAAGAGAAAAGCTCAAAATAAACCGAGAAAAAATGAAAATATGTAAAAAAAAGTATACAATTTTTTGGTCATGTATTAACTGGTGAAGGCTTAAAACCTGATCCTCAGAAGATCGACGCATTTATAAAAATGCCAACACCGTCAAGCAAAAGTAAGACTCTTCGTTTTCTAGGCATGACAACATACTTAGGAAAGTTCATGTCAAATGTCTGCCATTACAGAGCCTCTTTGAAAAATAAGGCACTTCAAAATTGCATTTATGTGGATAAGCAAGCAAGAAGCAGCATTTCAAAAAATAAAAAAGTTATAACAGAGACCCCAGTCCTCAAATACTTTAATCCACAGAGGGAATTAATAATACAGATGCATCATCGTTTGCTATTGGATGTACACTTATGCAACAAGGACACCCTGTGATTTATTCCTCAAAAACACTTACACAATCTCAACAAAGCTACGGTCAAATTGAGAAGGAAATGCTGGCAATTCTTTTCGCCTGTAAAAGGTTTGACCACTACATCTGTGGTAAAAACGACGTAGTTATTCAAACAGATCACCAACCACTCATAAATATTTTTAAAAAGCCGTTAATTAACACACCTAAAAGACTTCAATCAATGCTCCTATCACTTCAGATATACATATAATTTTAGTATAAAATACAATAAAGGAAGCCAGATGTTCATTGCAAATACTTTGTCAAGAGCGCCAGTAAAAGAAAACGAGCAAGAGAAGTCATGGGAGATCTACAAAATAGAAAACGAACTCACAAAGCTAAACCAATGTAGTGATGTAGAACACAAGAGAATCAGCAATAAAACAATTATCAAAATTCAAAAAGCTACATCAGAAGATAATATCATGCCCATTTTGATTGAAATCATTAATAACGGCTGGCCAGAAGACAAATCCGAAACAAACGAGCTGATCAGAGAATACTGGAATATACGCGACGAATTAATATACAATAACGGAATGATATTCAAGGGAAATAGAATACGTATTCCCCAACAGATGAGAAAGGAAATAATTGATCGACTACACCATCCACATTTGGGCATTTATATAACCCTTAGGCATACCTGATAGTATTAAACTCAAAATACAAAATTGCGATATATGTAATAAATACGCCAAAACCAATGCCACCATTTGAAATTGTATCAATGGATGTTGTGAAATTAATTTTAAAAATAAGAAAAAGCATTTCTTAATAACGATTGACCACTATTCCGATTTTTTCGAGATAGACGAATTAAATAGTTTGTCAGCAAAAAAAACAGCGAACATATGCAGAAAAAACTTTAGCAGGCACGGGGTTCCCTTAACAGTAATCACTGACAATGGAACAAATTTTGTCAACGCCGAGTTTGCGGATTTTGCAGCTTCGTGGGAATTGAAGCTCGAAACGTCAAGCGCGTACTATCAACAAGCCAACGGGAAAGCAGAGTCTGCAGTAAATATAGCTAAACGGCTAATAAAAAAGGCAATTGAATCAGAGGTGGATTTTTACAGAATGCTTCTAATTTGGAGGAACACACCAAACAAAATCGGCTCTAGTCCTGCAAAAATACTATTTTGTAGATGGCTGAATTGTGGAATACCAAACGCGAGTACGAATCAATAAGTTGTAACGGTCGTATCACACCGCATCAGGCAGCAGCGTATGAACAACAAAAAATATTTCGACAAAAGAACTAGAAAAGCAAATGATTTGAATGTGGGTGATAATGTATTCATGAAAAAACACCCAGATGATATGTGGACAAAGGGTAGCGGAAAAATTATCAAATAGGTCATGTATCATCAATTCAGATCAGAAGTTATATAGACGTAACACAATTCATATAAGGAAACCCATCAACACAAACTCGGATAATACAAGAAAGCCTGATAACAAGTGTAGTGGAGAACAACAAACAGATGCAGATAGGAAATCAGAGATATTACCAATGCCGTCACATCAGCTTCAACAGATGCAAATGGAGCCCAACTCACCAGGTTGTGAAAATAAGTCGACGTCAGATGTTAATAAAAACAATGAACAACTACAATAAAATAGAAGGCCGAATCATCAGTGAAACATCTAGGTGGCATCACACCTAGAACATGACACTTTTGAGCTTATCAAAAATATATACTTCACTTTCTTGATAATTCACTTTCTTGATAATTCACATTTGAACAGAGTTTTATATTTTTAATGTAACTATTGTAACAAGCTTAGTAAATAAAATGCGTCTTCCTTCATGTACATGTGTTTAGCAACTGCCATTTTATTTCTTCTGTTCTTATCTTCTACCTTACAGTGTTGCCATATTTAAATACTACATTTGTGTCACTTACATACTATTGTTACATGCTCTTTTTTTTTTTTTTTTTTTTTTTTAATTTACATATAATTCTAATCTCTAACTTTCTTATTTCTAATAGTGTTCCCATTCCCCATACAGATGTGGTCTGTGAACTACCCTACCTGTACGTGTCACCTGTTCTCCTACTGCAGAAGAATTACTCTCACCACTGAAAGCATCAGTAGCATGCTCATATTCCGAATCCTCAGTATTATTGCGAGAATTACCCCCTGCTATTCCCGTATCATCCCTATTCCGTTCATTATTTCTTCCATCCCTATCATGTTCGTCTAAATAGTCCATATCACCTTGTTCCGCTTGGTTCCTCGTTTTCATCAAAAACCGCCTATTCCTCCTATATCTATTACCATCCACATCCCGCACTATATATGACCTATCATTAACCATCTGTACAACAACTCCATATTGCCATCCATTATCCTTCCAAAACAAAACCCAGTCATTGGGGCTCAGTCTACTTAAGGATCTGGCCGATCTGTTGTAATACAGCCGTTGCCTATCCCTTTTCCTTACTATCCTGTCCTGAATTTGGTACCCATCCTTATTCCTCTCATTCAGTAAACAGTTAGATACCGGATGTTTTGTCTTAAGTGTTCTACCCATAAATAACTGCGCTGGCGATAAAAGCATGTCCTGTAATGGAGTAACATTATACTCCAAAATCTGCTCCTGATAATTATGCTTCGCCTCCAGCACATTTTTTTTTAATATGCTCTTGGCAATAGACACCGCCTTTTCCGCCAGACCATTGCTCTGTGGGTAGTTTGGACTGGAAAACTTTAAATTAACATTATAGATATTTGCAAAATTTTTGAATTCACTACTATTAAAAGGAACATTGTCCGATCTTATCTCTGTTGGAAATCCAAATTTAAAAAATATTTGCTGCAATACATTAATAACTTCACTTATAGATTTGTTTTTTAGTCTCTCAGAGACCAGCCAACACGAGTATGAGTCAATAATTGTTAGGTAGGATGCACCTGAATACTCAAAGATATCCATTGCAACCTGCTCCCAAGCATAAGATGGTTCAGGGTGCAGCTGCAATGGCTCCTTTTGGTTTTTTCTACGCATTCCTTCACATATCCTACATGAGCCGACAAACTGTTCAACATCGGTCGATAATCCTGGCCAATAATAAAGTTGCCTAGCCCGCATCCGCGTCTTCTCAACCCCTAGGTGAGCTGAATGTAGCAATCGCAAGGTCTGCATTCTAAGTTCCGAAGGAACAACCAACCTATCCCTGAAAAATAGTAAGCCCTCGGCACTGCTCAATTCATTCCTTATCTTATAATACTTCTTTTCCTCAACGCCCAGATTCCTATATAGTGGCCACTCCCCTTTAATATACGATAAAATCCTATCCATAGTCTCATCAGCCCTAGTAGCACGAACAAATTCTAATCTGTTCTTGTCCGACATGCAACTCTTCCTGATCACCGAATGTACAACTAATTTCAAAACTGTATCCTCTGGTGCCGTGTCCGGTAAACTCGCTCGTGACAAACAGTCAGCTACTAACATATCCTTCCCCGGTACATATTTTATAACTAATGCCGGGTACTTCAGTAACTGCATTAACATTCTCTGAAGTCTGGCAGTGACCTTGTCCAAATCCTTCCTTATCAAGCTTTCCAGCGGTTTATGGTCCGAATGTACCTCTACATCCCGACCATAAATGAAGTAGTGAAATTTCTCACATGCCACCACTACTGCTAGCAATTCCTTCTCTATCTGGGCGTATCTTATTTCGGATTTACTAAGGCTGCGAGACGCAAACGCCACGGGATTGCCGTTTTGCAATAGTACACACCCAATACCATTCTTAGATGCGTCAGTCTGAATAACCAGTGGAAGCTTCGGATCGTAAATTCTTAGTACAGGAGGCGCACAAATTATTCTCTTCAACTGCTCGACCTCCTTAATATGACTATCATTCCACTGCCATCTCACATTATTTCGTGTCAGTTCCCTAAGATTCGCAGTTATAGACGACAAATTTGGAATATACTTTCCAAGAAACTTACACAGTCCCAAAAGTCTCAAAACATCCTGTTTATCACGTGGCATGGGCATTTCCTCAATAGCCCTCAAATATTTCCTATCCGGCCTAATTTCGCCTTCTGAGATTATCTGTCCCATGAAGCACACTTCCTTTGCCCTGTACTGTATCTTTTTCCTATTAAACTTTACATTAAATTTCCTTGCCCTTCCAATCACCTCAAGCAAACGCCTATCATGTTCCTGCTTTGTTCTCCCAAAAATACACAAGTCGTCAAAATATACCTCAACGCCCTCAAGATCCCCAAATATTTGTATCATGTATCGCATAAAAGTTTCCGGGGCATTGTTCAATCCAAACGGCATGCGATTCCACTTATACAGCCCAAATGGAGTTATAAATGTTGTCAATTCCGAACACCTCTCGTCTAAGACTACCTGCCAAAACCCGTTTTTTAGGTCCATTACCGTAAAATATTTCGCACCACCAATCCGGCTAACTATTGACTCAGACGTCGGTATAATGCATCGCTCCCTTTTTATACATTCATTTAATGGTTTAGGGTCAAGACAAATCCTTAAGGTACCATCCGGTTTCTCAACAATTTGTAAATTGTTCACCCAGTCCGTAGGTCCATTGACCTTGCTAATCACACCATCCCTAACCATGAGATCCAATTGATCCCTCAATTTACGATGCAAGCTAAATGGTATCCTCTTCTTATAGTTTATTCTTGGTTGAGCCCTGTCCTTTAATTCTATGAGACATTTACCCGGTATTCGACCAAGCCCATCAAAAACATCATTATAAGTACGTACAAACTCATCCATGCCCTCAGGCAGATTCGCGCAAGCAGCTGTTAATGACTTGTGTCCATTGTCCGTATTCTCTGTATATCCTACATTATCTATTCTCTTTACCAAATTCAAGGAAACACAAGAATCTCTTCCTAATATTGGCTGATATTCGTTACTGACCACCTCAAATTCTACAGGAACCAAATCCCTGTCCCCCTTCACAGAACACAGTAGTCTAATTCTGCCATATATATTTATTTCCTCATTACCATAACTAAACAATCGAATATTAGAGTTACTAATCTCATTTTTCAAATTCATTTTCTCCACATATCCGACCGGCAAGCAGTTCACATCCGCACCTGTATCCATCTTAAAATTAACTTTAATTCCATTTACAACTATGTTCTTAAACCAGCCTCTCCCTAAACAGCTCATTCTACAATCAGATATATTTTTAATCAGTCTTACTTTACAATTAATCTTACCATCCCTTATACCAAATTTACCTTCATCATAATATTCAGCATTAACTGCATTTGCCAGCTCTCTATCCGTTGAAGCTTCTAAAACGTTCACACAGCGGCTATCCATTCCGCCTCCTCCAGATAGTTTCATTCGGCACATCGATGCAAAATGTCCGGGCTGTTTACATTTATTACATCTTCGCCCACTTTTCGTTGCTGGGCATGTTTGCCTATGCTCAAAACTCCAATTACCACCGCACTTATAGCACATGTTTTCTTTCAGCTTCACGTTTTTACTTCTTCCCATACGCTGTAACGTATCAATCTTAACCTCTTTTTCTTCTAGCGCTTTTTTATTTTTAGCTGCTAATTCAGCTACTTTACATTTTTGAATTACGTCTTCCAATTCATTATCTTTTGCTTCCAATAACTTCGTCTGTAAATTTTTGTCGTAGATACCCAAAATTATTTTGTCACGAAGTATGCGCTCTTCAAATTTTTTGCAGTTATTAGTGCAGGTGAATTCGCAGAACTTAATCTGTTTGCGCAGCGCCGTTTCAAATTCGCAAAATGGCTGACACTGTTCTTGCACTATGTTGAAGAATTTAAACGTCTCCATTGTTACGTTTTTCTTCGGATTGCAATATTCGTCAAATTTTTTAAGGACTTTATCAAGTGTCTCCTCATTTTTTTCCAAATTAAAGGAGTTGTAAATGTCCAACCCCTTTTCACCAACATGGTGTAAGAGTAGTGCGATTTTTACATCCTCCGCTTCTTTCTTTTTTCCTGAAGCAAGCAGGTAAATGTTAAACCGCTGCTTCCACATGGGCCAGAATTTCCCTGGATCTTCAAATTGCATAATTTTCGGGCCATTTATAATTATTCCGCTATTCTCTGTATTCATTGCTGACTGCTTTAACTCTTTACTTCTGCTTATAGTTGCTTTTTCGGGATCAGACATAACCTCTTTCCTATTTTCCACCTGACACCATGTAACAAGCTTAGTAAATAAAATGCGTCTTCCTTCATGTACATGTGTTTAGCAACTGCCATTTTATTTCTTCTGTTCTTATCTTCTACCTTACAGTGTTGCCATATTTAAATACTACATTTGTGTCACTTACATACTATTGTTACAACTATTATATTATTATATTTTGCTTAAATAAATAATGAATTCAAACACACTAAGAATATGACAGATCTAGACCATCGTCTAGTTAACATTATCTTCATCCCTTATTTTATGATCTGTCTGCATTTGTTTATTGATGTGTTACTTGTATGCTGTGTTTATTATGCGTTAACTCCGGCGCTAGTACCAGAATATTTTTCCACCTTGCGTATTTTATTTGTTAGACCGGAATATATAATTCACAACTTATAAGCAAAACTTAGAGCTAGCCCAAATGCAAAAGATAATAAATTAAATATTTCGTGCTTTTTTCTCGGAAATTCCTGAATATAAAAAGCCATCACATGTTGTGCACGCTAACCTCAAGTGTATATAAAATAATTACGGTAATCATTTATCGAAAAAATATAAATGTTCATGAATATATTTTTTTGGACGAAGCTTCTGGTCCAACTTTAATTGAGAAGTCTGTGGTGAGTTCTCTGAATTACGTGTTAAATGGACAGACAGGACATGCTTGAATTGCCCAAACAAAAATTTATATTTTCTAAATTAACAACAAAATACATGGAATCCCAGTTACATCTGATAGGAATACAATTCCTAAACCCACCAAAAAGTTTCAACACCTTTAAAGTTTGAAGAAGATGAGTCCGCTGTCCTAAAATTACTTCTTGGATGGCGTATCTACTAAGAGGATTACAACTGCATGGGTGTGAGTACCACGATTATGTCGCCGTATAGAAACTTATGAAAAAATATTCTCAACTGTAAAATGAAGAAGAAAAAAACAAAACAGGACAAATAAAGAACTGCCAGGATTAAGAAATACGTAACAAGAACTGATAAACAATGCCGGATGATTATGAAATGGCATTCAGAAGAATGGTATGAGTCAAACGAAAATTACAAAAGAAAGTACTTAAAACATTATTACAGTGAACAATCCAAACACGAATAAGAATATTCGATTAATTATGCTTTTGAGCAGAAGGTTGTCTTATTGACAAGGGCCCATATTTACCTATCCCAGTAAGTAATTAGTTTTAGTATTGGTAAAATAAGATTAAACGGAGATATATCGGAACGGTATCACTAGGTAGATCTTTATGGCAAAATTATGCTAATAATAGACAACTTGATATTTTTGCACTACAGGTTATGTATTTCGGAGCCATCTTTTCGCCGACATTTGCACTGTGTGTTAGGAACACTAATGCCAGAGAATTTGGAAAAAAAATTTCCCTTAACTTCCAAATCAATTAGAGAACACCATTATGTGGATGATATGCTGGATAGCGTTGATACCACAGAATACCCAACTTTTACATTTAAAAAAGGTTCAAAATCAAACGTTTAAAACATTTTTTATCAGAATTCTTGACCGCGGTGATGATAAAGCTTCTCAAGAGGCTAGTCATTAATATGGTAAAATTAAGTGCCATCGAATCTGCAGCCTTCCAGAATTCCAATACAAAAATATTCGTATTGTTTGCTATCCTACATTAGAGGTATTTAAATAGGACCATAAGTGATCGTACATGCAATAGAATTCGACTAGATTCCATATTGTCATATAAAAGAAATCTAAATTTGTGGACATATGCATTTAATACTCTATGGTTGGCTAAAAGATTATTTAAGTCAAGGTAAGACAAGACAAATTAGTAACGTTAAAAACTAATACCTAAATTTATATAATTTTGATAGCCAAATCACTTTATTTACTAAAATTTTTCTTATCTCTTCGTAGTATTGTACCGCGAATGTAAAGGATTTTCTTTAACTTGAGCAGCTAGAGCAATCTATGCAAAGACTAAAAATTCGTATGTAGCTCATATATGCAATACACAATCAATCCAAAAATCCACACTAATGGGCTTGTAGCTTGATGGACAAACACATTGTCCATGTGGTTGTAATCCGCTGAAATAGTAAATTTGTAGTGATAATTATAAAAAAAATTATCACAATCGCTTTAAATGGTAAAATAACATATTTGCAAAATTTATATTTAAATATCGAAATAATTTTAATATTAAACTATATTTTAGTATGAAGTAAAAGAAGAAAAATATATAATGACTTGCAATAAGAGTTTTAATTTATGGGCAAAATATAGTTAAAAATCATTACTGCCCATTATTATATTTATACACCTGGCTGTTGTTTTGAAAAACAACAATATGATTGTTTTCCTTGAAAATCAGAACTGTATATAATATCGTATCCCGTGCTGAAAAAGAAGGACGACTGGAATCAAAAGGATCCACAGTCAGGCCGAAAAGGTGACACAGCGTGTTGAGAGAAAAATAATTAGAACTGTTTATGATAACCACCATCCAGCACAAGAATATTAGCTCTGCAAGTGGAAAAAGACTTTGTGTTACGTGTTTCTCCCTGCTCTCAGCTCAAAATATTCAAAAGAGGTTAAGATTTGCCACCGAACACGTTTCACTTCCTCCAGAGTACTATCAAGAATATAAAAATATACTTATTCTTCTGTCAAGAATAAAACACCGATTGATTCTTTATTGAATAATTTCCGTACTTATAGTTATTAATTATTAACACAAATCTTAAAGCTGAGGGAATTTGAGGGTAAGAGAAAATACACAAATATATTTGTCAGTCCATGGTGGCATACGAATCCATGGAGTCATCAACTCTTTTCATTTGAAACATGATATTCTTTATTAAAATGAAAGAATATTTCATAAGGTTAATAACTTGCATTTAATAGTGCAAGCGAAGCATGCATGAAAGAATATTTCATAAGTTTAATAACTTGCATTTAATAATGCAAGCGAAGCATGCATGTGCATTTTCACTACACCTCCCCTTTTCAAGAAAAAGGTCTTATAGAGATCGTTGATCAAGTGATTTCTATAAGAGCTTTTTTTGTTTTGTTAAAAATAATTTCCTTTATGTATATTAGATAATTGATTTTAAGATTTGGTTGTAAGAATAAAAAAAAACTTAAGCTATTACAAATGTTGTTAACAATTTTAGGAATAGGTATCTCATTTTTTTCATTTTAAAAAAAATATACTTATCGTTAAACTCATCTTATATAAATAAAAATTAAATGGTAATTATTACAGCATGTTCTTAAAATTATCTGTCGAAAAATTTTAACATTTTCCTTATTAATTTTTTGTTTCTTTCCGTTTAAATTCACGAATACATTGTTTTTATCGTCAATATCAACTACTTTGAATGGTCCTTTATAAATTGGTTCTAGTTTGTGTGCTGTATGATTTTGTATGAATATTTTTTGGCCTATGGTAATGTCAGTGTTGTTTATTTTTTTATCATGTGAATATTTTTGTTGTTGTTTTGCTTTGTCAATTAAGTATTGTGCTCTATTTATTGCTATTTGTAGACGGAATTTTACTTCTTTTGTGTAATTTTCAAAATCATATATGGTGTCTATTTTTTCACTTGGTACTAGTGGATTATGATTTGGGGCGTTTGGGAAGATCAGTTCAAATGGGCAGTATCCATGAACTGTTGATGGTGTTATATTGAAAGCATAGGTAAAATACTTCACCCATTTATCCCAATCGTTACTGCGTGCGTGAATGTCTGATCGCATGAATTCATTACGAGTGCGGTGCGATCTTTCAACCGTTCCCACCGTTTGATGGTGATAAGGAGCTGATGTGGCTTTTTCTATTTTCAAAAGAGTAAGAAGTTCCACAAGAATTTGATTGTTGTATTCGGTACCCATATCACTGAGTATTTTCTTCATAGGTCCATAAATTAATATGAAGTGATCTACTAACGCTTTAGCTATTGTTCCAGCGTTCTTATTTGAAACTGGTATTGCTACCAGATACTTAGTCAGATCACATATTATGGTTATAATATATTGATTTCCTTCTTCTGATAAAGGAAGAGGTCCTACCGTATCTATAATTACTGTATCAAAGGGCTCTTCAGGCGTTGGGGTTGTGATCATATCTGGTCTTATGTGTTTTACGGTTTTATTGATTTGACATTTAGAACATCGTTTTACGTATTGGCCTACATCTTTTGTTATGTTTTTCCAATAATAAAATTGGCGTAGTTTTTTAAGCAGTCTGGTTGTTCCAGGATGACCACCGAAATAAGGATTGTCATGAAATTTCTCTAGTAAATATTTTTGTTCATCTTTATTGGTTATTATGGTAATCTTGGGGGTTAATGCTATTTGCAATTTGCTTATATGTTGATTCGCTTTTTGTTTAAATTCATTAATAGTTACGAGGCTAAATAAATTGTCACTTAAATTTATTTGAATTTTATTTATATTTCTACTAATTGCTTCTTTTTCAAGAATTGGAAAAAATTGATCTAGATCGATATTTCCATCAGCAATAGTGTTATGTATATTCACTTTTGGTGCTAGCACTTGCTTACCTCTTTTAAAGTAGAATGTGGGAACGCTAATGTCTGTATTAACCTTAAGTTTAACCCACTTTTTAACGCAATCAAAGCCAATGGTTTCGAAAACTTTAGGCTTTTGCTGAATTGCTTTAATGTAATTTTTAGTTTTTTTCTCAGTAATCTTTCTAGATTGTGCACGTGTAGTAACAAGAAAAGTATTATTTCTGGACAGCGCGTCCGCTCCAGAATTGTCCTTTCCTCTAATGTGTTCTATAACGAAATCGTATTCTTCTAATTCCAAAGGAATTCTCGTTAATCTGCTTGATGGGTTTTTTAAAGAATATAAATATGTTAATGGCTTATGATCGCTGCGCACTATAAATTTTTTGCCATATACATATGGTCGAAAGTAATTAATAGCCCATTGAATTGCTATTAATTCCTGTTCTATTGGGCCTTTGTTTGATTCTCCGTTTGTAAAAGCACGTGACGCATATGATATTGGAAGCTGGATACCGTCTTTCTCTTGTGACAGTATTGCTCCGCAAGCGATTTTACTTGCATCAGTTGTTATATAAAAAGTTTAATCAAAGTCTGGGTATTGTAGGATTTGTGGAGACATTAATGCCTTTTTGAAGTGTTGGAAGGTGTGTTCACACTTCTCAGACCATACGAAAGGTACTTTTTTCCTAGTGAGTTTAGTTAAATATATAGAATAGGATGCAAAATTTGAAATGAAGCGTCTGTAATAATTACAGAAAGCTACAAATCGACGAACTTCATCGCTATTTTAATAGAATCATACTTGGTACTGTCGGGCAAAATACCCTTTTC
The DNA here is from genome assembly GCA_963681545.1 of Germaria angustata. Taxonomy (NCBI): domain Eukaryota; kingdom Metazoa; phylum Arthropoda; class Insecta; order Diptera; family Tachinidae; genus Germaria; species Germaria angustata. Next base: position 90,154,718 of record OY812998.1, read on the forward strand.
AGTACATCTATGACCCAAATATGTTACCTCCGATCTGAAAAATGTACATTTATCCGGATGCAATTTTAAATTGCATTCTCTGTATCTTTGAAAAACAGTTTCTAAGTTTTTAAGCATGTGTTTGATAGAACATCCTGTAACTATAACATCATCCATATATACAAATGCTTTTGAATTAGCCAAACCTGTGAAAGCCACATTCATCATTCTCTGAAAAGAGTTTGGTGCTACCTTTAATCCATATGGTAATCGCGTGAAACGAAATGAACCATTTTCTGTCGAGAAAGAAGTGATATCCCTAGATTTTTTGTTCAATCCGATTTGATGAAATCCAGATGTCAGATCTAAACACCAAAAAAAATTTGCCCTTCCTAATTGGTCCAAAATGTCCTCGATTCTTGGCAAGGGAAACTTGTCCGCAATAAGCTTTTTATTTATTTGTCGATAATCAATTACTAAACGCCACCGCTTGTCTGGGTTATTAGGCAAAGATTTCTTTGGTACTAGCATGATGGGGCTATTGTAATTGGAAGTCGATGGTTCGATTATTCCGTCTTGCTGTAGTTTTTCAACTTGCCTTACTATCTCATCCTTTTGGGAATGTGGAGTACGATAGTTTTTAATGTATACAGGATTTTTATCAGAAACTCTAAGCTTTTGTGTATAAAAGTTGTTTGTGCTTATTTTATCACTTTCTACAGCGAAGATGTCAATGTATTTTGAAAACAATTGACCTAATTCAGACAATTTTTTATTAACTTTTCCAAAATTGTTTGTTTTCTTTTTTTATCGACGTTTGTCCTACTAGGAATTTCATAATCAGAAAGCTTTTCATATTTAATCGATATATTATTTTTTTTGCTAATATGAATTTATTGTATCTTCAAACTGAACTAACAATAAGTGTTCAAATCTTAAGTATAAATATTATAATTAGGCCCAACCATTGTCGGACATAAACTTAGTAATAGTAATTAATAATACATAAATGTGTTAAGCACAAAAATATTCAAAAAATTCCATCTGAAGTGTGGCGTATTAAGGCCGTAGTATCCCTCTTTTTTAAACGGATGTGCGCAGGAAAGTTCAAGATGTTACGAGCAAGGGGATTAGGATGGAACTCGAGTTTTGTTAAATATTTGCCTGCATATTTTATAATTTCTGCGGTCACAAGTGGCATATTTAAATCACGATGTAAAATTGAATTTTTCATGTACCAAGGAGCCGATGTTAAAATGTTGTTTTGCATTCGTTGGATTCTCTCTACATTGGAAGCTGAAGCAGTGCCCCATAGCTGAATTCCATAACACCATATGGGTTTCAAAAGCGACTTGTATATTAAAAGTTTACAATCCAGACCGAGTGTTGAATTTCTACCAATCAGCCAATGTATCTGGGTTAATTTAAGCTTCATTTGTGTTAGCTTAGAGTCAATGTGGTGCTTCCATGTAAGCCGACGGTCAAGGTGTATTCCAAGGTATTTCACCTGTGAATGTTGAGGAACAACTTGATTGTTGATACGAATGGGGGAACAAGTGTCTCTTCGTAGGGTAAATGCGACATGAACACACTTTTGTTCATTTACTTTTATTCTCCATAAGTTCAACCACAATTCCAACAGGTTAATATGTTCCTGAAGATAACGGGATGCCTCGTGAGGGTTTTCATGCATACTAAGGCAGGCTGTATCATCGGCAAATGTAGAGGTGAGGATATTACTGCTTAAAGGCATATCACAGGTATAAATCAAATATAAAACTGGTCCCAGTATACTACCCTGTGGCACACCGGATGAGATAGTTTCAGGCACACTCATGAAGTCTTCTTCCACAACAGTGAACTTCCGGGCAAGAATGTAACTTTCCATGAGATTTACAATGTTTATTGGTAAATGTGTCTTCAGTTTTAAAATTAGGCCTTGATGCCACACTTTATCAAATGCCTGAGAAACATCAATAAAGAGGGAAGAACAATACTTCTTTTCTTCAAATGTTCTTCTTATGAAATGAACCAATCTATGAGTTTGTTCAATGGTGCTATGCTGACTTCTAAAACCAAATTGATGATCCGGTATACACCCATTATTAGTTAGAATTGGGGACAATTTAGTCATTAGCAGCTTTTCGAAGAGCTTTGAAATTGTTGACAATAAACTTATTGGCCTATATGACTCAGCCTTGGTAAGATCTTTGCCCACCTTTGGAATCATTTTGACCATGGCAAGTTTCCAGCTGTGTGGATAACACTCCAGTCGTAAAATGCCATTAAAAATAAACAACAGGATTTTAATAGTAACACGAGGCAACTGCATTAGCATCTTGTTACTAATACCATCAATACCTGGAGCTTTCTTCGGGTTGGTTTCAGCAATTAGTTTTTGTACATCAAGCATCTTAATCTTCATGGGTCGAGGGGACAGAGCAACTACACTCGGAAAATCAACAGCACCAGTACATGTGTTTGGGGTAAATACGTGTTTTAAATGTTCGGCAAATATGTTACCTTTTTCAGTATTAGTTCTTGCCCAACCTCCGGTAGAAGTGCGCAGGGGTGGTTTAGACTCAACGGGTGTTTTAAGTTTTTTAGCTGCGCGCCACAAGGAGTAATTAGATGCTGCTGTGACATCGAGACCTTCCAGATAGTTCTTAAGAGAAGCAGATTTTTCAGATGCAAGCAACTCTTTGGAGTCGTTTAGTGCATTCTCTAAGTCTGATTTTATGTTGGGGTGATCTGTGCTGTTGCCATTCCCTTCTAGCTCTTCTTTTTTCACATACGAGACGTTCAATATCCCCAGAATAAATTCTATTAAACCCAGTCTGCGGATGGGAGGTAGTGGCATGTTTAGCAGCCTGTTTAATATTCTCGGTAAGATTGGCAATGTTAAGTTCTGTACGAAGAGGCGATAGTTTAATTCAATTCAAACACATAAATCTGAACTGAAAACTATTTTTTGCCTTGTTTGTTCTTACAAGCACTTGAACCTGAAGAACGCTAATGGAATCAAAATAAAAACACTTTTAAATGCTTTAAAACGATTGATTCACATTTTCTTTATTTTTCATTCTTATATACTAAATTGTTTTACAATAAATTGATTTAAATTGCTTAGTAGGTAGGATTACTTTTTTACTTTTTTATAGCAAACTTAAAATTAAAAACAATAATTTCTGCTTTGTCAACAACAAGGGTTAAAGAACTTTAAAACTGAACTTAAGTAATATTTTTAATGAAAATAAATTATGCTTTGTCAACAACAATGGTTAATGAACCTTAAAACGGAACTTAAGTAACACTTTTATTTAAATAATTATGCTTTGTCAACAACAATGGTTAATGAACAAAAAAAAAAGAAATAATGTTTTAATAATGATAATTAAATAATAATAATAAAAAAGTAAATTATGTTGATATAGGTATCAACATTCTCCCCCGCGTTGACCAACGGTCACTGGTGACAAACGTTCATTAGGGTTGATATTTGCAATATCGATGGTAATAGGTCGAGGTAAGGGAACTGGATGCGGTGTCGGTTGAACGATCTTATGATTTTTTCTTTTCTTATAGATTGAGTATAGCTTGACTATGATGGCTACCAAAATGATTACAGAAATTAAAAGTGCAGTGTAACTTACAGCGTGGTGATGTTGGCTCTGGGACCTGATTAGCTCTGGTAATCGTACAATAGTTGACTCATCAAGTTGTTTTTGCAGGTTATTCAGTTGATTTAGATGGGTTTCAAATTGATTGTTAGTATTAAAAATTCTTTTGATTTCTTGTGGAGTGCTAACTTGGTCAATGTGCCTGAATTGAACGTATGAAGTATGCAAGCTTTTTGATGCATCAAAGTGGCCTTGAATAGTGTGAAAGTTGTTTTTAATTATGCAATTTGGTTCTATTTGCATTATCCCAGTGCCTCTAATTAGCAGTTGGGAAGCTTCAGTGCCACAAACTGCTGAAATTTCTATTTCTGTTGTGGTAGCAAAGATCCACTTATTCGGATTTTTCAATTGCGTCCATGTTGTGTTATCTATCAGTCGGGTAAGGTTACAGTTGGCTGTGTACTGGCTATTGAGGATATTAACTTCACAGGAATTTGTTTCCTTTTTAAATCTAAGCTGTTTGTTGTGGCATATATATGTATCCCTTTTTGCTATAGTGCAGCTCGACAAATCGTTGGTTGTAAATGGAATAAATTCATCTCTGTGGGGATTCACTGCTAGAAAAGGTACATCTGATTTGATGGCTATTAGAGCGTTATTTCTTATTGTTGGGACAGGAGTTATCTTCAGAAGTTCTAGGACTTGTTGAGCTATCAGTGGCAACCTGATCTCGAATAGGACTTCGTTTTTTGTCACGGCTCCATTTGTCTTCATTAGTTTGTACAGTTGAACCAAACTATCGTCTTCAATTGGAAGCATATGTTGTACTGGTAGATGTGCTTTTATTGTGGTTAATTCTGTCCTTAGCTGATGAGGTGATAATAAAAATGTTAAATGCACCCCTTTTTACTCTACTAGTGGTGAATAGTTCTTTCTCTTCCAGCAACTCTTCTCTTACTTGATTGAAATTATTTATCAAAATATTGCATGTTGACTTATGTGTGATGGATGAACATAAATGCTGCAAAGTGACTAGTCCAGATTGAAAAGTCTTTATCTCGGACAAGAAAGGTGCTAGATCATAGTATACCACGAGTTTCCATTCAGCTGTTGCCAGTTTTACGCTTCCAATACCTTCAAAGTACAGCCCCGGGTCAGAATCAAAGTTGCTTATCTTTACGTGACTGCCCATAACAGCTGGAATGATAAGTATGGCTACGATCATGGTGAGTACGATTGAGTTAGTAATAGTCTTTGATTTTTTGATGGATGGGGTATATTCTTCATCAACAGGTATTGGGTGAACAGGGTTGGATAGTTCGCTTGCAGGTAATTCGTCTTCGTGAAGTAGCGGAGCTAGTCTATGGATAGGTCTTCTTTTTATTCCTGACGATGTTCTTACATCTGCTACCCGAACCTTGCCATCATTGTCCTCGTGTGTTTGATGGATTCTTCCAAGTGGCCAACTCATAACCGGTAAATTGTCATCTTTTATAATAACCATCTGTTCTTCTTTCACGTTTTCAGATGATGATTTCCACTTCTGTCTTTCCTGCAATTGGTGTAGATACTCGGTTGACCAGCGTCTCCAGAACTCATGTTTAAGTTGGGAGACGAGTTTCCATCTCGTGGCGAGAGAATTATTTGGTTGCACTGCTCTATTGTCCACTTGGGCTGTGAGTGGTTCTCCAATTAAGAAATGTCCTGGAGTCAGTGCAGTTAGATCATTTGGATTAGGTGACATCGGAGTTAGCGGACGGGAGTTTAATATGGCTTCTATTTCGATGATTACTGTTTCAAGTTCTTCGTGCGTTAATGACGCTGTCGAAACACTACGTAGTAAAAGTTGCTTAGCGGATTTTACTGCTGCCTCCCATAAGCCTCCAAAATGAGGGGCTCGAGGTGGAATAAATTTGAATTCAATGCCTTCTTTGCTGCATGACTGTAGGATTTTTTCTTGTGACTTACAGTCGAATATCGCCTGATTTAGTTCTTCTATTTGATTCCGTGTACCAAGGAAGTTTGTGGCATTGTCTGAATATATGATCTGGCATCGCCCTCGACGTGATAGGAATCTTTTGAGGGCCCCAATGAATGCATCTGTTGTCAATTCAGTAACAACTTCCATGTGTACAGCCTTTGTTGAGAAACAAACAAAAACAGCTATGTAAACTTTATGAGGTTTTTTATCCCTTATCTTGTAGTGAACCCAAAACGGTCCGCAGTAGTCAACACCAGATTTAATAAATGGGCGTGATGGGGTGACCCTACTTGCTGGTAGATCCCCCATTATTTGAGAAAATAATCTAGGTTTTGCTCTTGTACATCGTACACAATTTTGGACTATATTTCTAGCCATTGATTTACCCTTGATGATCCAATATTGTTGTCTGGATATAGCTAATAATGATTGTGGGCCACAATGATAGTTTTTTTCGTGCAACATTGTGAGTATAAGTTTTGAAATCGTGTCATTATAGGGTAGAAGTATGGGATGTTTTGCATCATATGATAGATTAGAGGCTTCCAATCTTCCTCCGACCCGTAAAATGTTATGTTCATCTAGGAATGGGGATAAGCTGCTAATTATGCTGGATTTGTCTACTTGGTTTTCTCTCCTTCTTGAAGTCGGAGATCTGAACTGCTCGAATAATTATAAACCGCGACTCATCCAGTTCTTTAGGGCTCAACGAAATGTGTTTTGGTCGAAATTCATTTTGCGTTTTTGAATTATTTATGAATCTGAGTACGTAACCCAAAACCTTCTGTAAAGTTGTAAAAGAATTTCGGTGGTGAATTCCATATATAAGACTACCGTCGTTTGAAACCATAGTTGCTATAACAGGAACCACCTTTTTTCTCTCAATGTCATTGGCACCTTCTTGCGGTACGTATTTTGATGGCCATGACTCCTCTCTTCCATGAAGGAAAACTGGTCCATATAGCCATAAGCTACATGCTGGCAGATCTACTGCATTTAGTCCTCTGGATAGTACATCGGCAGGATTGTTTTTTGATCGTACATGGCGCCATTGTTCGGCTAGAGTAAGTGACTGAATTGTTGAATCTCTGTTGGCGACAAAGGTTTTGTATGCAGATGATTGTGCGTATATCCATGATAATACTATTTCTGAATCAGTCCATAGAAATGTAGCTTGGTTTTGAAACTTCAGGTCAATTTTTAGTCTGTGAGCAAGCTGTGCTGCTAGAACTGCTGCGCATAACTCTAGTCGAGGTAATGTCTGCTGCTTTAATGGTGCAACTCTTGATTTTGCACAGAGGATTCGCACGATTACCAGCCCATTCTTAAGGATTGCGCGAATATATGCAACTGCGCCAAAGGCCTCAGATGCATCTGCGAATACGTGTAGTTGTGTTTTTACTGGATTTTCACCTTGGAAAATGTGTCGTGCTATCGTAAAATTATTGAGATTTTCTAGATCGTCTCTAAATGTACTCCAAGATGCACATAGATCATTAGTTAATGGTTCATCCCAGTCTAATTCATGATGCCAAAGGTGTTGAATAAATATTTTGGCCTTAACAATCACAGGAGCTAACAGACCGAGAGGATCAAATAGTTTTGCGAGGTCAGAAGTTACTGTTCGTTTTGAGATTTGCTGATGTTTGGTTAATTTGACCTTAACGCAAAAGTGATCGCTTTTAGGTAACCAATATAATCCTAAGGTTTTTATTGAATTAGTACTGTTATTATCGAAATCTAAGTTAACCTCTTGGTCACCGGTTGGAACATTTTTGAGCAGTTGTGGATGGTTTGCACACCATTTTTTCAAATTGAATCCATATTTTTTTAACATAATGATGAGTTCTTTTTGCATCTGTACTGCTATGGTGAGGCTGTCTGAACCTCCAAGGCCGTCGTCTACATAGAAGTTGTCTCTCAGCATCTGAGAATCATACGGAAACTTGATAGAATTTTCATTAGCTATTTTTTGCAGACATCTTGTGGCCAGGTAAGGTGCTGCACGCGTCCCATATGTTACTGTGTTGAGTTTGTAATAGGCAAGTGCTGATGATGGAGCTTCCCTCCACATAATAAGTTGATATTGATGGTCGTTTGGGTTGATTAGTATTTGCCTATACATTTTCTCAATATCGGTTGTAAAAACGAACCTTGGCAATCGGAACCGAATTAAAATAGAAAATAGTTCACTTTGCACCACCGGGCCAGTATACATTAAGTCATTTAATGAATATCCAGTTGATGTTTTTGCTGATGCATCAAACACTACCCGAAGCTTTGTTGTGGTGCTATCAGGTTTTAGTACGCAGTGGTGTGGAATAAAATATCTTGGATGTAGTACGTCATCTAGGTTTACCATTTGCATGTGCCCAAGCTGCTCATATTCTCTCATGAATTGCGTGTACTGGATTCGGATATTTTCATTCTTTTGGAGTCGTCGCTCCAAAGCAACAAATCTGTTGTATGCCAATGCATGCGAATCACCCAATGATGTTGGGTTTTCCCGAAATGGAAGGCTTACAATAAAACGACCATCTGTGTTAGTTTGAGTATGATGAATAAAATGAGCTTCACATTGGGCATCTGCTGGGGACAAGGTCTTTTCATTTGGTTCTACTTCATCGAGTTTCCATAGCCTCTCGACTGCTTGTTCTAGTGAAGACTCCTCACCAAATACTGCACATGTAAGTGGTGGTGATGAGCTGTGAGAAACGGTTTGTCGTACAGGGCCGCCCACGATCCAGCCAAGTAACGTGTTTTGTAGCGTTGGACCGCCATTAGTCAGTTTTATTGCCCCAGGCTGCATAAGACTAAAATAGAATTCTGCGCCGAGTAGAACATCGATTTTTCCTTGCTGATAGAATCTGGGGTCTGCTAAGTAGATGTTACTTGGAATGTTCCAAGTTGAAACCTCAAAGTTTTGATTTGGTTGTGCCGGAATGATACTTGGTAGGACAATCGCTTCTAAGTTTGTTGAAAAGTCATTATTTGTAGAGAACATTTCAACATTCACGCGGTGCTGTACTTGTTTTTTAATGCTTCCCACACCATCAATGCATAAAGACGCTTCCGTTGGAGAAAGTGATAGCTTCTTGATAAGTCGTTCAGTCACAATGTTTACTTGTGAACCTGAATCTAGTATTGCTCGAAATTCGTGTGTGATACCATTTGTGGCCTTGATATTTACCCTTGCGGTAGCTAACATGATATAATTCTGACGCCCTGTTGTTGGCTTCAAAGATGTAGATGAGACTGTAATCGTCTCTCCTCTTTTGTTTGTTGGTTGAGTATGCGGAACTGATATCTTCTGGTTCTGAGGTAAATGTAATAATGAATTATGTTTCTTGTTGCATTTTCTACATCCACTGGAGGTACAAAATTTTGCTATGTGATCCTCTTTGAGACAGTTAACACAAAGTCTTTGCTTCTGTGCCCACCTTAATCTGTCTGATTCCGTCATATTCAAGAATTTCTTACAGTAAAAGATAGGATGATTTCCTGTGTTACACAGTTTGCAATTATTATCCATAGATGATACAGATGATACTGTCATCTTTTCCTTTTGATGGGTAGTTAATTTCTCCTTGTAACCAAGTGACTCCATTGACTGAAATTGAATCTCAAGAAAGGAGAACAACTCTTTTATTGTCGGCACATCTCTTGGTTTAGTTAGTGATTGTATAAATCAAAAATATAGAGCACGATCTAGTTTTTTGATCATTAGTTGTATGATTATAGCATCCCAAGATGAAGTGTTAACATTTAAGTTATTTAACGCCAGCAAACATTCCTTGGTAGTGTCATGAAGAGTCTTAATTGAAGCGCTAGAAGACATGGTTACTGTTGGTTGGTTAAGGATCTTGTCTACTAAAGTCGCTACTATGACTCTTTTGTTGGCATACCGCTCCTGAAGTAATGCCCATGCTGTCTTATAGTTCTCTTCGGATAGCGTTAGATGGCTAATAAGTTTTGCGGCTTCTCCTGAGACGTTTGATTTGAGGTACCACATCTTTTGTACGTTTGGTAGAGTTTGCTTATCGACCATTTCCGTAAATAGTTCAAAAAATTGACACCACTTTAAACAGTCTCCATTAAATTGTGGAATTGTAACCTTTGGTAGAGGTAATGAGCTATGCACTCCTGGGTTGCTTCCCAACTGTAATTCACCATCTATATGCTGCCGTTTGTGTTGATCTGCTAGCACCGCCAATTCTATCAAATAATGTTGTACAGATTCATCCAGCTTATGATACTCATTCAGATCAAGTTCCAGTATTGTAGGATCTTCCACTTCATACCACAATTCATCATAAAATTCTTGAATTTGATCCCACAATTTTTTTATGGTTTCACTCTTTATCTGATAAAATTGTGGTGGGTGACCTTTTTCTTCCAACGATAGCCCGTTTATTAAGCGTGTTAAGGCCGTCATTCGAGCTTTTAGTCTCCTAGCTAGTCCTTTACCTCGAGGCGACAATACTTCACGATCAGATGGGTTAGTTGATGGAAGTTCTAATGTGTCTCTTCTGATTGCTGGTAATGGCTTGACGCTGAGCTTGTTAATCTGAGACGTAAGATACTCAATTGTCTCATTGTACATTTCACCTACGGATTTGTACAAGTTTTGTACAATATATGGATCGCTAGCTGACAGCGCATTATCTCTTCTAATTGCGTTTTCTGTTTTTTCAAATGCCTGCCATAATGCATTTAATTCTTCGCTTTTACTTCTGTAGAAGTCTAGCGTTCGCCGATCATGTGGGGCCTTTTTTATGTTAGAGATAATTCTTTCTATCTCAGTTGCTTTTACTTGCTGCTCAGATATAAGATTCTCTAAATTTGCCATGCTGGAATGACTTCTTTTAAGTTGATGATTGGAAAAAATAGACAAAGTATCCTAATACTAGGCGTCCCGCGACAAGTGTTGAAGAGATGTGAGATGATTTTACTAAAACTGTTGTGGACTGGGTGTCCTGGTGAATTATTTGTTGTATATGGACTGGCTGTCCTTGTAAATAAATTGTTGTATACGGACTGGCTGTCCTTGTAAATTGTTGCTGTATATGGACTGGCTGTCCTTGTAAATTGTTGCTGTATATGGACTGGCTGTCCTTGTAAATTGTTGCTGTATATGGACTGGCTGTCCTTGTAAATTGTTGCTGTATAAGGACTGGCTGTCCTTGTAAATTGTTGCGTGTTTTCTTAATTTTCAAAGTTCCTTACCACTGGTGGGGGGAAACTAAGTAATTTATTAAGATCTAGGGGTCACCAAAATGTACGAAGAGGCGATAGTTTAATTCAATTCAAACACATAAATCTGAACTGAAAACTATTTTTTGCCTTGTTTGTTCTTACAAGCACTTGAACCTGAAGAACGCTAATGGAATCAAAATAAAAACACTTTTAAATGCTTTAAAACGATTGATTCACATTTTCTTTATTTTTCATTCTTATATACTAAATTGTTTTACAATAAATTGATTTAAATTGCTTAGTAGGTAGGATTACTTTTTTACTTTTTTATAGCAAACTTAAAATTAAAAACAATAATTTCTGCTTTGTCAACAACAAGGGTTAAAGAACTTTAAAACTGAACTTAAGTAATATTTTTAATGAAAATAAATTATGCTTTGTCAACAACAATGGTTAATGAACCTTAAAACGGAACTTAAGTAACACTTTTATTTAAATAATTATGCTTTGTCAACAACAATGGTTAATGAACAAAAAAAAAGAAATAATGTTTTAATAATGATAATTAAATAATAATAATAAAAAAGTAAATTATGTTGATATAGGTATCAACAAGTTCAATATCATCGGGAGTTCTAAGCTTGATGTTTTCCGAACAATGACTACTGAGATTTTTTTTGAACCCCAGCCAATTAACATGGTTTATCATCTTCACATATGGGTGAGGTAATTCACTTCTTAGTGGGCTACAAATTGTAACGATCGTGGTAGAGTGATCAGAGGACAGATCATGAGAAGCTTCAACATGAACTAAATCCCTAGAGATATTTTTCATGACGCCAAAATCTATAACATCCGGAATTTTTTGTGTGTCCGTAGGCCAGTAAGTGGGCTCCCTGCTCGAAATGACATCCATACCCATTTTTGAAATTGCGTTGAACAATGCTCGACCTCTAGGTGTAATAAGACGCGATCCCCAGAACGTATGTTTTGCATTGTAGTCCCCAGCTGCTACGAAACAAGGTCCAAGAGTTTTGTAAAAATCCTCATATTGATCCTCAGTGATTGAAAATCTGGGAGAGGAGTAAATTGATGATATCACGAAATTTGTACAAAAATTTTCGATGCAAATATTTGTTGCCCGCAGATGGTCCTCACAAATGTTCTCAAGAATATAGTGTTTGAGTCTCGACTTTATTAGAATTGCCGATCCTCCGCATGCTCTTCCTCTCGGGTCCTTTGTATCATATAAGGTGTAGCCACTCATTTTAAAAAGGCTTCTCGAAGTCAAATGAGTCTCAGATATCAACATTATATCAACATTTTTTGCCGTGAGGAAGTGCTCAAGTTCATTTTTATGTTGGCGAATGCCGTTTGCGTTCCAGAAACATACTTTTAACGTGTTCATGGCTTATTAACTAATGTTAGAAGCAGTGTGTTCTGCATTCGCAGCATTTCTTGCATCATGCTAGTCATATTTGTTGTAAAGTTGTTTATAGTTTGCACCAAATTGTCAATAGTAGCTTCAAGGCGATTGAAATTAAAGCTTGCATTTGCATTTGTTGTACTAGTTGGTGGTGACACTTTTTGCACTGGAACAGAGTTGGTCTTTACAGCATCAGCATACGACACTTGTGGGGTGATTGGTTGGGCCATTAGAGGATAAGTGGCAAAGTACGTATTTCCTGTTTGCGCTGGGGTTACTTTAGGCTTTTGACTCATAGCCTGTTTAACGAAGGAGTATACAGGACATCCTCTGTAGTTAGCAGTGTGATTACCTCCACAATTACTGCACTTCTTTTCCTTCTGGTCCTTCGACTTATTGCAAATAGCAGTGTTGTGTAATTCACCGCACACAACACAAACAGTAGGTAATTTACAATAAGTTTTCGTATGGCCATATTCTTGGCAATTATGGCACTGTACGGGTCCTGAACGCTTGTGTGGTTCTTCAACTGTGATTTTCCGGTATAATAGATATTTTAAATTATAAATGGGATGGGTCTCATTTTTCTTCAGTATTGCATCATTTGGCTCCAGTTCAACGCGAAATAGGGGTTGGGGGATCTTCTCCCTGTTTATTATGTTAGAGACATTCTTTACCTTAAATCCCTGGAGGGTGAGAGCATATTTTATTTCAGCAGGGACAACGTAAGTGTTAAGCGCAGGCTCGTTTGCCTTGCTCAACTTTATCGAGATGTATAACTTGGTGCTTCACCAAGTTATTACTGTTCGTAGGGGTTTATTATCCTAGTAGTTCACCAGGATAATTCAAGCGATTATTTTCGGTTCAGTTGTTCAGATGTTTGCTGGATGAATGACAGTCGTGCAATTACAAATTTTATTAAAAACTTATGGTATTTAAAGAAGAAAATTACAAATACAAATAATAAAGAAATACAAATACAAATAGAAATACAATACAAAAGAAAAAAAAGTAAAAAATTTTAATTTTTAGCAGGCTGGAAACCGTTCATTCTTCTGATGCACTAATTATTTTCCCACCGTTAGCAGAGAACAGATATTGGATTTCATAACTGTCTGGCTGGTGAATTAAATAAGCAAATTATTTTCTCACTGACAGTAAAGCCCAAACAGATATCAATTTTCTCCAACATCTGACTAGGTATTTGATTTAGTACGTGTAAATAAAAATTTTGTTTTAATTTAGCTATGAATTATGCAAACGCGGTAATTCTCACGCCTAAATAAGAACGTAAAAAAGAGGTACGGATTTTGTTCAAGTATTATGAATTATGCAGACGCGGTAATTCTCACGCCAAAATGTGGGAAAAATAAGAACGTAAAAAAGAAGTACGGATTATGTTCAAGTCTTATTAATTCTATTGAGACTTGTTTTTATTTTTGAATAAGGAATAAAAAAAACTCAAAAGAATTAACATATTGCGGCCCCAAGGGGATTGAAAAGTGCAAATGAGCGATCTCCGGCAATTTACATATTTTGAAGTGGATTAAGTTGTTGGTTCCAATGAAACATTCCAGTTGGATCGTGGAGACGGTTGTGGTGCTTCGGGGATCGGTTCACGTCTTCTCTTCAACCTTTGCCTTGCTATCAGGGCCACTATCACAGCTAAAATCAAGGCTAGTCCAACATAGCTGATGGTTAAGCTATGTATTGTATGGGTTCTTGCGAGAGGAAATTCTTGTCGTTGTGCCCTGACCTCATTCTGCAGATGGGTTATCTTTTCAATTGTCGAAGCATATGACAGGGGTTGTGTCATGTTGTTTACGCTTTCTTGGAGGTGAAGGAATGACATCCCATTTCTTGTATATGATGAATGCAAGTTTGATGAGATGGTTCGATGCCCGTATATGGTAATAACATCATTTTTCATTGCACACCCTGCGGGAAGCGTGAGCAACCCGGTACCTTCCAGCAATTGTGAACTGCTTTCACCCTTGCATACTGTGCTTAGTTTTAGTTGCTGTTGAGTTGCGAGCAGCCACTGGTTCTTGTTATAAAGTTGGTACCATACGTTATTGCTGTTTATCAACTCTATGTTGCAGCTTGAGTCGGATTCATTGTTGAATAAATGTATCTCACAGCGACAAATTGGAGAGCCTTTATGATATGCAGCTTGAATGTGTGGGCATAAGAAAATGTTATGCTCAAGTTTATTGCAGGTACTTAGCTTCGATTCATCTAGAGGGAAATATTCGTCACGATGAGCGTTGAGAGCCATCATTTTAGTGGTTGGTATGATAGCCACTAAAGAGTTGTTCATTAGCTGTGGTACTGGAGTAATATAAAATTGTCATATTGGATGAACAAGGTGCAAATAATGTGCTGAGTTGAGATTGCTGCGTGAGCCGTAACTACACCATATAAATGAATAATGTCTGCAACTGGAAGTACTAGATCTGCGGGAAGGTTTGCCTTTATGTTATCAATTTCACCCGAAAATTGTTGTGGGGTTAGTAGAACCGGACTAATTCGACCATGGTAAGTGTTCGCTAACAATGTGATCATAGATGTGTGCATTTTTTGTAAATTATTAGCAATTGTAAGTAACTGGACACTCAGTGATAAAATGACTTCCGATCGATGGTAACTGTCATTGGTTGTGAGGTAGAGTAGTTTATTTATTTTACCGTTCATTTTTTCGAAGTTATCTTGCGTGCGTTGTTCCGATTGCTTCATGAGATTCAGGGTCGAGTCGATAAACGATGTTTGATTCCGAAGAAGGCTTTGCAAGTGGGCTTCGTTGGTTTTTATACTATTAATAGTATCCGTCATTTCTACTGCATATTTGGAGTCTAGAACGCCAAACAAAGAGCTTGCTATATTTCCAACGATGTCTATTGCTCCTCGTCGCTTCCTTTTTATGAAATTTTCCAAACCGTGCTCCATTTTATTTCTGAGATCTTGAAAATGGGATAGAAGTCCGTTGCATTGATGATTAAGGGATGAGTAATCGCAGGCCCTTTTCAGCGCAGAGGTACCGTTCATTAAAAGTTCTAATTCGTTATAGAACGGTGTCAGCTCAAAATAAATAAGGAGCTTCCATTCAGCGATGACAGGTTTAACTTGGCCAATATTTTCGAAATGCAATCCAGGGTTGCTGGTGATTTGGGTGTACGTCACTTGTTGACATAGGATTAGAGGGAGAAATAATGCTACGAGTACTAGCAGACCTGTTGCGTTTAGACTACAACGTTTTGAGGGTGGTTCAGTTATGGTTTTGTTATTGGGTGAGCTGTCTCTTTTTCGTGTTGGTTTCTCATCTGGTGTGTTATTGCTAACATTGGTTCCTGGTGGCTCCACAGGAAGAGGAGCTAGCAAATGAATTGCTCGCTTAAGGATACCATCAGATGTTTTCACATCAGCTGTTCTGACGAGTCCGTCTGGACCGGGGTAAATTTCAGTTACTTTTCCAAGACGCCATTTCATGACTGGTGTGTTGACCTTAATTATAACTATGGTACCCCGTTGCAAATTTTGAGCCTTGGTTTGCCACCTGTTTCGCTGCTGGAGTTTACTGAGGTATTCCTGCGACCATCGTTTCCAAAATTGATGCTTTATTTGTGACACTAACTCCCATCGTTTTGTAAGAGTTGTTGGAGTTGACCTGGCTGTTGCATCTACTTGTGCTGTAAGCGGTTCACCAATCAAAAAGTGGCCTGGTGTTAGTGCAGCCTCATCATTGGGACTATTCGGCAACGGTGCAATCGGTCTCGAATTAAGGATTGCTTCGACTTCTATGATCACGGTTTCCATTTCTTCATAGGTCAGAGACGCGTTTGCCATTTCTTTAACAAGTAACCTTTTTGCGGATTTGACTGCAGCCTCCCATAGTCCGCCGAAGTGCGGGGCTCGTGGAGGTATGAAATGAAAACTGACGCCTTTGCTGGCACACTCTTGTTGAATTTTTTCTTGAGCAGCTATGGCGAAAAGAGCAGTTGACAACTCTTTTAATTGATTGCGAGCTCCCACAAAGTTTGTTGCGTTGTCACTGTAGAGATGCTGACAGTGACCCCTTCGGCCGATGAATCTTTTGAGCGCTCCAATGAAAGCGTCGGTTGTAAGGTCTGTTACAAGCTCCAGATGAACCGCCTTAGTTGAAAAGCAACAGAATACTGCAATATAAGCCTTTTGGGGTCGCTTTCCTCGGGTTTTGAAGTGAACCCAGATTGGACCACAGTAGTCAACTCCTGAATTAATAAAGGGTCTCGCTGGTAATACTCTTGCTTCTGGAATGTTTCCCATAATTTGCTGCAGAAGTTTTGGTTTCGCTCGTACACATTGCACACATTTATGCACAGTTTCCCGAGTCAAATGTTTGACTTTAGTGGGCCAAAAACGTTGTCTTACGATTGCTAGAAGTACTCCAGGGCCACAATGTTTGTTTTCCCTATGTATCGACTCAAATATTAGTTTACTTATTGTACTTATTGTGTCGTTATAAGGAAGCGACATTGGATGTTTGGCATTGAATAATAACGTGGATGCTTCTAATCTGCCTCCGACTCTTAGAATGTTATATTCGTCTAAAAATGGGGATAAGCTTTTTATTTGACTCGATCCTTTAAGGTCCTTTTTCTGTTGCAGCTGTTGAATGTCTTCTGTGAATGTGCATAGTTGGGTGGTTCGAACAATGATGGCAAGCGCATCGTGAAGTTCAATAGGTGTGAGAGTTTGTTGGGTTTGTCGCTCGGGTTCGAAAGTTCTGGGATTTTTAATGAATCTTAAAATGTATCCTATGATACGTTGGAGCCTTTTTAGTGAATTTCGGTGGTTGATGCTGTGCAAAAAGTTTTCACTATTGACAGCAATGAGTGAGTTCTACGATTCTTGCTTTTGTTCAGGGGTCGGCAAATTAGGATCTAGGCCAAAACTGGAAGGCCAATGTTTCTCGTCTCCATGAAGAAAAAATGACCCATACATCCATTGGGGTGTATGCTGTAACTGTTATGGATCCAGTCCTCTTGATATGATGTACGCTGGGTTATCTTTAGAACTTACATGACGCCATTGCTCAGGTAGCGTGTTTTCTTGAATTGAAGCGATTCGATTTGCCACAAATGTATGAAAGGAAGAAGATCTTGAATTTATCCACGATAAGACTATTTTTGAGTCAGACCAATAGAATGTTGGCGTTGCATTCATATCCAAGTCTAGTTTCACTTTTGCAGCTAAGTTATCACCCAATTGTGCGGCATATAGTTCCAGTCTAGGCAGTGTTTGCTGTTTGAGTGGAGTTATCCGCGATTTCGCACATAACAAATATACTCTTATTGTTTTGTTTGGTAGAATTGTTCTCACATATATTGCAGCGCCATACGCCTTTTCGGAGGCATCGGTAAAAACATGAAGTTGAGTCTTGCTAGGAAGAACTCCTTTATAGATATGCCGATGCACTTTCAAGTTCGCTCAGGTTCTTTCGAAAGGTGCGCCAGCGTGAGTCAAATTCTGAAGGAACAGCTTCGTCCCATGAGAGATCCAAGGTCCATAATTCCTGGATAAACATTTTTGCTCTGGCAACCACTGGCGACAGTATTCCTAGTGGATCAAATATTCGCGCCAAGTCTGATGTGACTGTTCTTTTAGTCGCGGCTTTAAATATTTGAATGTTGACCTTGATCTTAAGTAGGTCATCTTTAGGTACCCATACCAATCCCAGTGTCTTCGTGTAATCAGTTTCGTCTGAGAAGTCAAGACTGACTTCTTGGTCATAACTGGAATCCGTACTTGGCCAGGACGTCTTGCAGCTGGCGCTGAGTTTCTAGGGCTGTATTCAGGCTATCAGCTCCACCCAGCCCGTCATCGACATAAAAGTTCTTTTCCAAGAAACTGGCTGCCAAAGGAGCTTGCATCTTATTATCCTGGATTATTTCCTTCAAACATTTGATCGCCAGATATGGTGCTGGTCTAGTACCATAGGTAACGGTATTTAACTGGAAATAACTAATAGGCTCAGAGGCATTATTTCGCCAGAGGATTATCTGGTACTGTCGGTCCTTGGGGTGGATATAGATTTGGCGGTACATTTTTTCGATATCTGTTGTGAATACGAAACGGGGCAGCCGAAATCGCAATAGAACCGTAAATAGATCATTTTGTAGTGGTGGTCCAGTGTGGAGAATATCATTTAAGGATTTTCCTGAGGACGTTTTTGCTGACGCATCGAAAACTACTCTGAGTTTAGTTGTACTACTTTCGGGTCGCAAAACGCAGTGGTGAGGAATAAAGTATGTATGCCCCTTTACTTCGTCTATATTGATTTTCGACATGTGCCCCATTGTTTTATAGTCTTTCATAAATAGCGCATATTGTTCCTTCAATGAAGCGTCTTTTGATAATCGACGTTCTAGTGCGAGGAACCGATTGAATGCGATACTATGTGAGGACCCTAATAAAGATGGTTCAGCATAAAATGGCAGTCGTGCTATGAATCGACCTTTATGGTCACGTGTGGTATGCTGATTGAAATGTGCTTCGCACTGTGCATCGAAAGGTGATAAATTTTGCTCTCTTCCTTCAACCTCCTCGAGTTTCCAAAATCGCTCAATAGCTGTATTCATTTTATCCTCTTCTGTTAAGACTCCGCAGATTCCTGATGAGAGCCTTTCACCAGATACCTTACCCGATACGATCCATCCAAAGGCTGTATTTTGTAGCAGTGGAAGGTCCTTGCCTAATTTAAGTTGTCCGATCTTGAGTAGTTGATGATAATATTCCGCCCCTAACAAAATATCGATTTTTTCTGGACGGTTGAAGGTTGGGTCCGCTAATGCTATGTTGCTGGGAATTGACCACCTGTCGATTGTAAGTGATTGAGCGGGTTGAGGGGAAATAATTTGCGGCAATACGAATGCTTCAAGCCGTGTTGAAAAATTGTTGAGCCGAGATTGTAGCGTAATGTTGACTCGGTGTTGAACCTTGGTACGGTTTTTTTCCAATACCGTTGATTGAAACAGAAGTAGTCCGTGCTGGGAGTCCAAGCCGGTTGACTAATCGTTCTGTGATCAAATTGACTTGTGATCCTGAATCAAGGATTGCCTTGCATTCAGTTTCCAGACCATTAGCCTTGACCTTTACCAACGCTGTTCCCAGTAGAACATATGGTCTTTTGTTAGTGTAACTTCCCGCCATGCTTTCAGCTTCTGTTGGTGTGCTGACTAGAGATGTCGCGTGTTGCGTCGTGGAGTTATTCGTTGTAACTGTTTCATTGGCTGACTCTGTTTCCGCCTTAGATTTGTTACGCTTCCTGGATATTGAATTCTTTTGCGGGGCTTGTTCCAAGTGTACAAGGGTGTTGTGCATTTTTCCACATTTTTGGCAGCGGCCTAAAATTGTGCACTGTTTGGTCAAATGATTGTGACTAAAACAATTAACACACATTTTATGTTTCTGTATCAAGTTTAGTCTGTTTACAGGGCTTAGCTGGATGAATTCTCTGCATCTATACAACGGGTGATATTCTTGCTTGCAAACTAGGCATCGTTGGTTCTCATGGCGGGGATGTGCCGTAAGCGTGCATGTTTTGCTAGCAGGAGAAACTGTCTTATCTTTGTGTCCTATTGCCTCCAGAGTGTGGAAGTAGTTCTCCAGAAAGGTAAGAAATTGGCTGACTGGTTGCATTTCCTTTGGGTTGGTGATCGATTGCTCATATTGAGTGTATACAGTTTTGTCCAACTTTTTTACCAGAAGGTGGAGTAGAAGTGGATCCCATGTCGAGATTTCGAGCCCCATATTAGAAAGAGTTG
This sequence comes from Germaria angustata, assembly GCA_963681545.1. Lineage (NCBI taxonomy): Eukaryota > Metazoa > Arthropoda > Insecta > Diptera > Tachinidae > Germaria > Germaria angustata. The sequence continues at coordinate 90,174,722 of OY812998.1, forward strand.
CCAGACATTCTCTCGTTGTATCGTGCAATCGCTTAACGGCCATTAACGTCGATGCACCGGATGGTTGGTCTAGTAGTCTCTGAACCGCTGTTGCCACTATTAGTCGTTTATTATCATATCGATCCTGTAGTAACTGCCAAGCGGCTATGTAATTGTCTGCAGTAACAGCGAGATGATTAATAAGCTTCGCTGCTTCACCAGTAACGTTGGTCTTTAGATAAAACATTTTGTGAGCGTCTGACATCTGTTGCTCATGAATAGTTTTCTTAAATAAGTCAGAAAACGATGTCCATTTCATATAATCACCTTCAAATTTAGAGAGAGAGTGATTGTGGGTAATGGTAGGGTAGATGGTTTAGCCATAGTTTCTGTGGATGAGAGGCGATTGTTGTTAGCCGTGGTAAGCTGGATGACCGCTAACTGAGCGGCTTGTTCGAGGTGGATGTATCTGCTTGTGTCATAACCAGCGAGGTCTGGATCGGAATATTTATCTAACACTTCATCATTAAGTAGTTCTAGCTGTTGCCATAGTTTGGTGATGGTGGCCTTTTTAACATCGTAATAAGGCCCATCCTGTGGCGACTGCAACTGAAGGCCTTCTAGCTGTCTATCCAGAGCTGCCATCTTTCCTAGGGAGCGGCTGATTAAACCATCGTGGCCACTTGTAGGTTGAGGTTTCGTGGATGGGGGGTTGTTAATGATTTCGGACTGGTCGCCCCCTTTTGGCGGTGGATCAATAGGGTTTTTGGCGATTGCTCCCTTACCTTGGTAAGTGTGCTCGCGTTCCATCAGCGGTATATATTTGGATGCCATTGACTGGATTTGACTATAGCGGTCTGCAGTGAAGTATTCATCTTCCATATCAATATCCTTTAGAGTCCGCAATTTGGTATCTGCCTCATCGAATTCTTTCCAAGCTGTAGTCAGCCGGGCCAATCGTTCTTTGTAGTACGCTGGGGTTTTGCGGCTAGCTGGGTCCTTGGTGAAGTTGCGGATGATGGAGGAGATACGCTCGCCGATCTCCTTTAGTTGGTGAAGAAGCTGCTCTGCGGTTTCCATATTGCTTTGTTGATGCCCTATAGAGGTTAATTGAGAGTTGGGGTAAGCTGCTTCTTGGTTGTGATGCAACGTTGTCTGTGATTAAGCGCCTGTAGTTTGTGGTTGGCCGCTGATATATTGGTTTGAATTGTTCGCTTCAAGGACTTTAGGTTTTCCTAAACCCGATGTCCTGTCACGGTCGCCAAAATGTTAAGCGCAGGCTCGTTTGCCTTGCTCAACTTTATCGAGATGTATAACTTGGTGCTTCACCAAGTTATTATTGTTCGTAGGGGTTTATTATCCTAGTAGTTCACCAGGATAATTCAAGCGATTATTTTCGGTTCAGTTGTTCAAGTGGTACACAAGAACAACGTAAACTGACTTGTCGAAAAAATGAAATTCAGATATGTATAATTTTTGTAATCAAGCGTTAGGTCTTTTTTTTTAAATAATAATTTTATTCAATATTTCGACGCCTCTTTGGGCGTCTTCTTCAGGAAATTTTTTTATTAATATGACAATTGAAAAAATTTTTTTGAAAACTTATTTTACATACATACATAAATGAACAAATTGAAAAAATTTTTATGAACCAATCAAAATTTAATAAAGTAAAAATTTTTTTTTTTTTAAAGGAAACAAAAAACAAAACAAAAAATGTTTTTAACCTATGAAGAAATGAAAAATCCTTTATACTAATTATATAATAACAATAAAAAATATTTTACATTCCTATTAGTCAGTTTAATTTACGAATCAAATGCCTATAACATTGAGCAACATTATCTGTATCAGTTTTATAGTTTACTACCTTATTACTTGGAACATTAATAATGTTAAGCATCTCTAACATATAACGTCGTTTAAAATTCTTCTCTATAGCTAAGACTGATACTTTGCTAAAGTCCGGATTATGACTAGAGTTACAACAATGTTTCGTTAATGCTGTCTTTTGTGAAGTTGAAACATTCCTATACTTTTGGTCTGACTTGTGTCCTGCCAACCTAGTCTTCAATTTATTCTTTGTTGTACCTATATATACTTTATCACATCTCTCATTATTCTTACCATCGCATGGTATCTTATAAACGACATTAGATATGTCTAATTTTTCTACTTTATCTTTAGTCTTTGTGAATAATTTACCTACTGTATTATATATTTTATGAGCCATTTTATAGTTTCTGTTATCAAAAATATTTGATTTTTCTAATCTCTCGGACATCATTGGTACATAAGTTAACGATTTATAAATTTTTTGTTCCCGAATAATATCTGATCTTGTCCTATTATTTTTATATTGTATTATTAATTGATTGATAAGGTGAATTGGAAAGCTATTATCAAGTAATATATTCCTAATTTTTTCTTTATTCTTCTTATGAAACTCAATATCACTTATCGATAAAATTCTCTCTATAAGATTCTTTGCCGTATTTATAATAATTTTCTTTGGATGTTTAGAAAAATAGTTAATAATTCTGCCAGATGATGTTGGTTTTTGGTACCAATCTATTGATATAGTGCTTCCTCTATTTATTACTAATGAATCTAAATATGGAAGTACTGAGTTGCGTTCTTTCTCAATTGTAAATTTAATATCAGGATGAAATGAATTAAATGTTGATAACATAATTTCTATATCACTTTCTGATATAATGCAAAATAAATCATCGACATATTTTGTTAATATCTTTGGTTTAACTCTTAACTTTTCAATGCATTTGTCTAGAAGTTCTTCCATTACAATATCAGCTACAATAGGAGATGCTGGAGAGCCCATTGGAAGTCCTTTCTGTTGTATATATATCTTATTATTATACTGAAAATACCTGTTATCTATTATACAAAATCTAATAATCCGTAAAAACAAATTTTTGCTCATGTTGGTATATCTTTCTATTGTATTCCATTTTTCATCTATTATATTAATAGCAAGATCCACTGGAATACTTGGAAACAATGAAACAACATCGAGTGATACTAATTTTTCATCAGCACCAACTTTCAAATGTTTAATTCTATTTTTAAATTGTAACGAATTAGTTACATTATATTTTGATTCCACAGTTAACCTTTTTAAAATATCTGTGATGTACTTACATAATTCATATGATGGTGAATTTATACTAGAGCAAATTGGTCTCAATGGAAAATTTTCTTTATGGATTTTAGGTAATCCATATAGCCTTGGAGCTAAAGCTACATTTGTCTTAAGTTTATTTTTGTCTACGCTCGAAATTATTCTTGCTTTGAAAAGTTCTTCAACTATATCATTATTTATTTTTTGTAACTTAGTCGTTGGATCTTTATTCAATATTCTATATGTGGTATCATTACCCACTATATCATTAATCCTTATATTATAATCATTCTTACTCATAGCTACTGTTGTATTACCTTTATCTGCATTTAATATAATTATGTCTTTATTAGACTTTAAGAATTTTTCGCAAAGCTTTACTTTATCTAATACAAATCTATCCCTATTTGTTAATTTAATCTTATTTGTGTGGCTATCAATAATCTTAGTCAATTTTGATCTGGCTATTTATTGTTCATCTCTATCCTGTAAAGTCTGTACAAAATCTTCTCCTTCTGCTATTATTTTCATTATAGGAAAGTCCTCTTTCTTAACTGGTAAGAAAGATAGCCACACAAATAAGATTAAATTAACAAATAGGGATAGATTTGTATTAGATAAAGTAAAGCTTTGCGAAAAATTCTTAAAGTCTAATAAAGACATAATTATATTAAATGCAGATAAAGGTAATACAACAGTAGCTATGAGTAAGAATGATTATAATATAAGGATTAATGATATAGTGGGTAATGATACCACATATAGAATATTGAATAAAGATCCAACGACTAAGTTACAAAAAATAAATAATGATATAGTTGAAGAACTTTTCAAAGCAAGAATAATTTCGAGCGTAGACAAAAATAAACTTAAGACAAATGTAGCTTTAGCTCCAAGGCTATATGGATTACCTAAAATCCATAAAGAAAATTTTCCATTGAGACCAATTTGCTCTAGTATAAATTCACCATCATATGAATTATGTAAGTACATCACAGATATTTTAAAAAGGTTAACTGTGGAATCAAAATATAATGTAACTAATTCGTTACAATTTAAAAATAGAATTAAACATTTGAAAGTTGGTGCTGATGAAAAATTAGTATCACTCGATGTTGTTTCATTGTTTCCAAGTATTCCAGTGGATCTTGCTATTAATATAATAGATGAAAAATGGAATACAATAGAAAGATATACCAACATGAGCAAAAATTTGTTTTTACGGATTATTAGATTTTGTATAATAGATAACAGGTATTTTCAGTATAATAATAAGATATATATACAACAGAAAGGACTTCCAATGGGCTCTCCAGCATCTCCTATTGTAGCTGATATTGTAATGGAAGAACTTCTAGACAAATGCATTGAAAAGTTAAGAGTTAAACCAAAGATATTAACAAAATATGTCGATGATTTATTTTGCATTATATCAGAAAGTGATATAGAAATTATGTTATCAACATTTAATTCATTTCATCCTGATATTAAATTTACAATTGAGAAAGAACGCAACTCAGTACTTCCATATTTAGATTCATTAGTAATAAATAGAGGAAGCACTATATCAATAGATTGGTACCAAAAACCAACATCACCTGGCAGAATTATTAACTATTTTTCTAAACATCCAAAGAAAATTATTATAAATACGGCAAAGAATCTTATAGAGAGAATTTTATCGATAAGTGATATTGAGTTTCATAAGAAGAATAAAAAAAAATTAGGAATATATTACTTGATAATAGCTTTCCAATTCACCTTATCAATCAATTAATAATACAATATAAAAATAATAGGACAAGATCAGATATTATTCGGGAACAAAAAATTTATAAATCGTTAACTTATGTACCAATGATGTCCGAGAGATTAGAAAAATCAAATATTTTTGATAACAGAAACTATAAAATGGCTCATAAAATATATAATACAGTAGGTAAATTATTCACAAAGACTAAAGATAAAGTAGAAAAATTAGACATATCTAATGTCGTTTATAAGATACCATGCGATGGTAAGAATAATGAGAGATGTGATAAAGTATATATAGGTACAACAAAGAATAAATTGAAGACTAGGTTGGCAGGACACAAGTCAGACCAAAAGTATAGGAATGTTTCAACTTCACAAAAGACAGCATTAACGAAACATTGTTGTAACTCTAGTCATAATCCGGACTTTAGCAAAGTATCAGTCTTAGCTATAGAGAAGAATTTTAAACGACGTTATATGTTACAGATGCTTAACATTATTAATGTTCCAAGTAATAAGGTAGTAAACTATAAAACTGATACAGATAATGTTGCTCAATGTTATAGGCATTTGATTCGTAATTTAAACTGACTAATAGGAATGTAAAATATTTTTTATTGTTATTATATAATTAGTATAAAGGATTTTTCATTTCTTCATAGGTTAAAAACATTTTTTGTTTTGTTTTTTGTTTCTTTAAAAAAAAAAAATTTACTTTATTAAATTTTGATTGGTTCATAAAAATTTTTTCAATTTGTTCATTTATGTATGTATGTAAAATAAGTTTTCAAAAAAATTTTTTCAATTGTCATATTAATAAACAAATTTCCTGAAGAAGACGCCCAAAGAGGCGTCGAAATATTGAATAAAATTATTATTTTTTAAAAAAAGACCTAACGCTTGATTACAAAAATTATACATATTAAAACAAAAAAGGTCGAAAAAATAGTGTTAATTAAATGAAATTCAGATGTTTGCTGGATGAATGACAATCGTGCAATCACAAATTTTATTAAAAACTTATGGTATTTAAAGAAGAAAATTACAAATACAAATAATAAAGAAATACAAATACAAATAGAAATACAATACAAAAAAAAGTAAAAAATTTTAATTTTTAGCAGGCTGGAAACCGTTCATTCTTCTGATGCACTAATTATTTTCCCACCGTTAGCAGAGAACAGATATTGGATTTCATAACTGTCTGGCTGGTGAATTAAATAAGCAAATTATTTTCTCACTGACAGTAAAGCCCAAACAGATATCAAATTTCACCAACGTCTGACTAGTTATTTGATTTAGTACGTGTAAATAAAAATTTTGTTTTAATTTAGCTATGAATTATGCAAACGCGGTAATTCTCACGCCTAAATAAGAACGTAAAAAAGAGGTACGGATTTTGTTCAAGTATTACGAATTATGCAGACGCGGTAATTCTCACGCCAAAATGTGGGAAAAATAAGAACGTAAAAAGAAGTACGGATTATGTTCAAGTCTTATTAATTCTATTGAGAGTTGTTTTTATTTTTGAATAAAGAATAAAAAAAACTCAAAAGAATTAACAGTAAGAATCTATGCCCTTCAATACGACCTGTAGGCCCTTGGCGTTCTTAAGCTGGAATGTGTAAAAACTTGTTTTATTTTTTTCTAATTCATTAACCATTTTTATATTATTCAAAAATTTATTTTCAGAATTTGTGTTTACTATTCTAACGTATGGAAAATTTTTTGATACTATACATCCACCTACATATACACCATCCTGAATAGTTTGACTCGGAACTACATAATCAGAATTTTCGTCGGTAATTTGTATAGCTCTGAAAACTTCAGCTCGAGCTGGGAGTGTTATTGTACTGTCGCTAAAACTTTCAAGAATTTGGATATTTATAGGGTAGTTAAGATTACACGCTCTTAGCAAAAGTAGATTCGAATTCACATTTTGACCATATTGAATACTAACATTATAAGTTTTGAAGAAGTCTAATCCTAATATACCTTGAAATGGTATTGGGAACGTATCTGAAATTACATGAAATCTATGAGGAATCAGGAAGTTTTCTACTTTTAAATCTATTTCAATTGTACCTAATGATTTTATAACTCCTTTTCCGATGCCAGATATTTGAATACAAGTTTGGTTGTTGAATTGCAATGAGTTCAGTGCACTGATTTTAATTAGTGAGACATCAGCTCCAGTATCTACCAAAAACGTGCTTAAGTCATTGTTTGTAGATATTTGAATTCTAATAAAACTACTTAAATTTAGATTTAAGTGGAATATTGATTTGATAGTTGAAGTGTTTTTTGCTAATCTTCCTGATAGCCCCCCGCATTTTGGGGGGGTGTCCCGTTTTCCGACACCTCCTGTACAAATCTAAGCCGTCCTCTATTTTATGTCCGATTGGATTGGTTTCGGAAACTGTTGCCTTGGTTTCCATGTCGCCTATTATTAACGTTGTTATCATTTCTAAAATTGTTATTCCTACGCCAGTGTTGTCCATGTACGCGGTTATTATTAAATCTGGCATTTTGGAAGTTAAAATTAGCAGAGCCATGGCGCTTAAAGTAAAATACTGAATAATTTGGACTGGAAGCCTCAGTGCTTGCTTCTATAAATTTGGATACGACTTCATTTAATGAAATAAAGTTTCCTGTTTTAATAATAAGTTTTACTTCGTCACTTGTGGCATTTCGTGAAATGGCCTTCGCCGCATTTTGTTTTATTAATTTTTCGGCTATATCTTGGGGTAGCCTTCTCTTATATAAGCACTACCTAGTTTTTTTGTAATTTCTTGTATCTCTTCTGCATATGTGGTAGTCGATTTTGCATGCTGTTTTATGTTCATTAATTTTGAACACGGTAACTCAGAAGATTCTCCTTTTATGAATGATTGCAATTTGGCTTTAATATCCTGAATGGTATTCTCATTTGTTATTATATTTCTGGCATGAACTTTCAATTTCGTTTTTATAACCTCTATGGCAATTATCTCATGAGTATCTTTTATTCTATCTATTAGAGTTAACGCATCAAGAAAACTTTGTAATTCATTTACATTACCGTCAAATACGGGGACAATTTTTGTTATTTTATCTATAACGTCATCCTCTGTTCGTGTCATGGTTACTACTATTATTCCTTCGGTTTCACTGATTTCTTCCGTTTTTGAATCTTCGTCTTCGTCCGTTTCAGTAATTTCTCTAACTACTTCACAGCCTAATGCTACTGGTACCTTAGTATTAATATTATGTCTATGAAAGATTTTTAATAATTTATCACTTAATGTGTGAAATATCTCGTTTGCCCTTTCTTTATGTGGCGTAGAGTATCTGTCATATTGTCTGTGTAATATTGCCCTAATGGAGTTAAAATTTTCAACTAGAGTTTGTACATGTTTGTCTACTGTTTCCGGTTTTATTGTTCCACTTTGATTCAAACATTTGTAAGATTGATTAAATTTTATTTGAAACGGTTCTATGTTACTTATTATAGCTTCCCATTGCATAATTTATTAATAACAATTTTTTTAATTCTTAAGTTAACATTCATTTAAATTATTTCTAAACTTACAATTATATACTTTAAAATTTTTCATCATCGTATTTTGATTCCATTTAGCCTCAGGATGTGTTGAATGCTGCTGCTTTTGCTGGTATTTCTGCTGCTTCTAGTCTTCTTATATTTGGATTTGGTTCTTCAATAAAGTTGCTCCGAAATTATTAAATTTGTTGTTGGCTTGAGACGTTGTTATTTGCTTTAGCTTTTAATGATTTACATATTAATTTTGTTAAATAAATTACGGCTATTATGATTACTGCAACTATCGAAAAAATTTCAACATAGTTCATCTCATTGTTTTGTTTAACACTTTGTTCATGATTAGATTGTGCATTATTACGTAGTATTTCAATTAATTGTTTATTATCGTCCTCTTCAGAGGCTTTCCCGACTTCGTAGCCAGCCACAAGAAGTGGAATAGTATTTAATATTTTTTTCCACCACGTCATTTTTTTTTTTTTTAATTTCAAGTTTGTTTGGTTTTTGTAGATAATAAATTGATTTTAATTTTCACTACTGTTTATTTAACATACATAGGTGTCTTTTTTTTACCACATTTCCGCGTTAAATTGTTTTTTAAACTTTTTTGTTAAATTAAATATTTCTTTTTTTTTGCTCACGGTCGCCATATCAAGAATATAAAAATATACTTATTCTTCTGTCAAGAATAAAACACCGATTGATTCTTTATTGAATAATTTCCGTACTTATAGTTATTAATTATTAACACAAATCTTAAAGCTGAGGGAATTTGAGGGTAAGAGAAAATACACAAATATATTTGTCAGTCCATGGTGGCATACGAATCCATGGAGTCATCAACTCTTTTCATTTGAAACGTGATAGTCTTTATTAAAATGAACGAATATTTCATAAGGTTAATAACTTGCATTTAATAGTGCAAGCGAAGCATGCATGAAAGAATATTTCATAAGGTTCATAACTTGCATTTAATAATGCAAGCGAAGCATGCATGTGTATTTTCACTACAGTACTGGGACGATTTTATTTTCTCAGATGAAACAAAAATTATGCTTTATGCATAAAATAACTCAATTAAATTTTCCAATCTAATCAGAATTATCCAATCCTTCCTTTCCCTTCGCAGTTTTAAATTCCATATTGGCTCGTATTGTTCTACAACTGGCTGGTGTAGCCGGTTATCCGCAGGGTTCATGTCTCTCGCCTATATTATATAATGTATATACATATGACATCCCTCAGCTTGAGTACTGCACGTTGTCTATTTTTGCAGATGATAGTGCAATACTCTGTTCCGATATTCTTGCCGCTGATGTTATAACCAAACTCCAAAGAGCCTTATCTGAATTGTCGAACTATTTTAATAAATGGAAAATAATGCTAAATAACGATAAAACCCAGGCAATATATTTTACGAGAAAACGAAAACCCTCTTTTATTCCTCAAGTTTGCATTAACGCAAATAATTTTCAATTCCGTGGGAACAAAAAGTAAGATATTTAGGTGTAATACTAGATCAAAAAATGAAATTCAAGGACCATATACCATATATTGTAAATAAGATAAATATACCAACTCGTGTACTATATGCATTTATAAATCGAAATTCAAAATTAACTATAATAATTATACATGCAGTTATGTTTTATGCAACTCCTGTTTGGGTAAACAGTGCAAAGTGCCACATTAAAAACTTCAAATTTCTCAAAATAAATTATTGAAGATGATGTATAGTCTTCCTTGGTATTTTTCTACTCATAGACTACATTCTCTAGCAAATATAGAATTAGTAGAGAGCAAGTTAATTGGGCTTTTAGATAATTTATACTTCGTTGTACGAACTCTGATTACACTCATATTAATGGTTTATTACAACTTTGTTAGATAACTAGTGCGTAGTGCAAGTTTTATTAAAATAATAAAAATTTTCAAATAGGTTTTGTAAATTTTTCCTCCAACATTTGTATATATGTATAAATATGAAAAATTTTATGAAGTAAGATTATTATTAGGAAGAAAAAGATGTAATCTTGAACTCTTTATATCTATTATAATAAGAAAAAAATTATGCTTTACTATCATGACGGACCGCAAAGAGTTTGGCGTAAGCGTCTAACATCACTAGAAAATAAAAATCTTATTTCTACAGTAAAGTTCGGAAAACTGTCCGTAATGGTATGGGGCTGTATATCCAGCAAAAGAGTTGGAATTTTGGATGAAAGAATGACTAAAGAAGTATATCTTGTTATTCTAAAAAAAAGGAGAACTGACAGGAACTGACAGGAACTGACAGCATTAAAAAGTTTGGTTTTTTAAACCCGCATAATCCGATTAAATTAAAATATAAATACTATCAAGATAATGATCCCAAGCATAAATCTTATTATGTAGGTGATGGCTACTGTTTACTGCAGACAAATCATCTACTTAGCTGGAACAAGAACCGATTACCGAAACTGATACAAGGCAAAAAAACAAATAATAACAATGCGAAAACAAGGAAAGAACATAATAATATATATGGCTACTCTACAACTGTACCAAAGTTAGTATCAATAACTGCCAAAGTCCGGATATAAACTGAAGTGTTCGGAATTAAAAGCACGCTTTTCTCTACATTTAACACAAGACTGTTTTAATCCATTTTATTTTATATAGTTGCTTTTCATACATTCTACATAGTTGCAGTATATGGTACTGTACTACAAAACAGTAGTAGAAATTGTACAATAATAATCAATTCAATTTTCTAAATATACTTCACTACTTCACCTTCCAAATTTCAGAGACACATTTACGTTACTTCATCGTATGTGATGTTGATTCTTAAGATTCAATTTAAATTCAATAATTAATAATAATAAAAACTACTTCAATTTAAATTCAATAATTAATAACAATAAAAACTACTTCTACGTATTTCCCTACGGGGTCTCGAGCTTCTTCGAAGTGGTTGCTCGTCGGTGGCCAGGCTACTATTGTTTTCTTCTTGAGGTATTACTACTTCAGCTGCCTGTGCGTCCACTTGAGTTGTCGATGTTTGTGGCAATGACGTTTTAGACTCTTCAATACGGCTTGGTACTTGTAACTCAACACATTCATTACTTATAGCAGGATAATAAGCTGTTGTCATTTGTGGTGTACTGCGAGGTTTTATTTGGTTTAGATGTCGCCTTTGCAACCCACTTTCACATTTAACAACGTATGTGATTTTACCAACCCGCTTTAGTATAATGGCAGGAATTCATTTTTTCCCTTTTGAGTAATTTCTTATAAAAACACGATCATTTTCCTTGAATTTATTATTCTTAGGAGTACTTCCTCGTACTTGCGTACTTGAAGGTTCGATTAGTTGCGACCAAATTGTACGCATAGGCCTACCCCTCATAAGTTCAGCTGGAGATCTACCTTCAGCATTCGGCATAAAACGATATGTTGATAAAAATTTTAAGATGGCTTCTTTTGTTGGCATGTGATCTTCAATATTCTTCCGCACAGCAGTTTTGAAGGTTCTTACAAAACGCTCCGCCAATCCATTGGATGCAGGGTGAAAAGGTGCTGTTGTTACGTGGTTTATACCGAATTTGTGACAAAATTGTTTAAACTTACTAGCGCTGAGTTGAGGACCGTTGTCACTAACAACTGTTTTCGGAATGCCCTCTATAGAAAAAATTGCTGATAGTGCCGAAATGGTGTCTTCAGTTGTTATGTTTGCCATTGATGTGACATATGGAAACTGAGAGAACGAGTCAACACAAATAAGCCACATAGCATTAAAAATAGGCCCCGCGAAATCTATGTGTACTCGTTCCCACGGTTCAGTTGGTTTCGGCCAACTCTGGTACTCTTTGGCAGGAGCTTGGTTTTCTATTTTGCAAATGTCATAGGCGGATGCTAGCTGTGTAATGTCGGCATCGATGTTATGCCACCAAACGTACTGCCGCGCGAGCTGCTTCATTCGTACTGTACCCAATGTCCGTCATGTAAAAGTTGTAGTATTTCATTTCTCAGAGAGCTGGGAATTACAACTCGAAGGTAGGCTGATTGCAAACAAACAACGTTGTTATAAATAGTAATAACACGAAGCGCATCATCAACGAATCTTTACGGCCATAGGAGAGTCCATACCGGAAAATGTCGCAAATGACCGCATACCGGAGACTAGACTAGAGGCCAACTGCGGAACATTGATCCCCGACATCCATTCCTGGTTGACCGACCCTTGGAACCAGATCCCCATGGGGCTTCATTGTTACACGGATGGATCAAGGTCGACAGGGAAAACGGGACTTGGTGTTTATATAGAAAACACCACAGAACTGTTTTTCCGCCTGCCGGATTATTGCACAGTTTTGCAGGCGGAAGTTCGGGCGATAACGGAGTGTATCAGGGAACTCAACGTAATGGGGAGGTCAGGACTTGTGAATATATTCACAGATAGTCAGATGGCCATTAGAGCAATCTCAAAGGAACGCACTAAATCACGTACAGTTTGGGATTGCAAAAACGCTATTAACAGTTACTCGACACATGGTGAAGTGCGCATCATATGGGTGCCAGGGCACGCGGGGATAACTGGAAATGAGAGGGCAAACTCACTTGCTTCTAGGGCAATAGAGTTAGGTAATATAAGCTTGGAATGCGCGAAACCCTTCGATGCAGTTAAATCCGAGCTAAAGACTTGGGCATATAGGGCCCATTCAACTCTCTGGAATAACGGAACCATGGGAATCAATACAAAAATTCTATGGGGAGATCCAGACGAGAGACGAACGAGTGAGCTGCTAAAACTTAGTAAGCTCGAACTAAGTAGAATAATGGGAGTTGTCACAAGGCACTCTCAACTACTGGCACATCTTAAACGCGTCGGAATAGCGGGAGGAGATGAATGTAGAGCATGTGGGGAGGAGAGCGAAACATTGGAACACTATTTGTGCCAATGGCCCGCCTTCTCACAAATAAGATCCCGATATTTCGGGGGTGACATCTTACCGGACATAAGCCGATTACGGGGAATATGCTGGAGGAAATTAAGGAACTTTGTGAGTGACACGGAGTTTCTCTAGACCTTTGGGTCAATGTGTTATGGTTAAACTCAAAGGAGCGCACAACAAGCCTTCACTGGCTTAGGTGTATGTCGTATGACATGGGCTGACATACCCCTCCAATCAACCTAACCTAACCTAACCTATAAATAGTAAAGTTGTTTTTCCTGTTGAAAAATGGTTGTAGCTGTCTATCATCATTAACTAATTTATTTGGCCAGCCATTTTGTATAAAATGACGAACTTTTTTTATGGTGTTATCTCTTTCAGCATGCTTACGAATTATATCAATGTTCAATGGGAAATCCTTGAAAGATATTTCAAAGCACGAATCTTCTTTGTCGAACTGCTCATCGTTTTCCAACGGCAATCGCGACAACACATCAGCATTTCCATGGTCAGCTGTTTTTCGGTGTTTAATATCAAATTGATAGGCCATGAGAATTATCGCCCAGCGCTGCAAACGGTGCGCTGTCATTGATGGCAAATGCTTTTTTGGGTTAAAAATGCTGACTAGTGGCTTGTGGTCGGTAATGAGTGTAAACTTGTGTCCGTAAAGATATTGGTGGAACCGTTTTACTCCAAATACAATAGCGAGGCCCTCCTTTTCAATTTGGCTGTACCCCTCCTGGTGTTTGTTTAAGGTTTTTGAGGCGAACTCTATAGGCCTTTCTGTCCCGTCAGGGCAAATATGCGAGATCACGGCGCCTATACCATATGGTGATGCATCGGTTGCAAGTGTGATCGGAAACTCTTCTTGAAAATGACGAAGTTGTGTTGCGTTTACTATATGTGTTTTAAGCTGTTCAAACGCTTGCTGTTGCTTTTTCCCCCAACTAAATGGTGTGTTTTTGCGACGTAACATGTTGATCGGAGCAGCGATGTTAGAAAAATTTGGTACAAAATTATGGTAGTAATTAACTTTCCCCATAAATGCCTCTACCTCCTTTATGCTCTTTGGTTGTTTTAAATTTTTAACGGCAGCGACTCCCGACTCATCAGGAAGTATACCACTACCACTAATTTTGCGGCCAAGATAAGTAATACTTTCCTGCAAAAATACACATTTTCTTCTTTACATTTTATTCCATTGACCTGTAAAATTTGAAGTACTGTCTTAAGTCGTTCTAGATGTTGTTGAACTGTTGGTGCTGAAATAATAATATCATCTAGGTAGTTTCCGACGCCTTCGATGCCCTGTAGCAATTGTTCAATGTATTTTTGAAATATTGCCGGTGCGCTGGCAATACCGTATGGCAGACGCTGGTACTGGAATAACCCAAGCGGTGTATTTATGACCATTAACTTCTTCGAGTCGTCGTCTAGTTCCATTTGAAGGTATGCATCTTTTAAATCGATTTTGGAAAAATATCTTCCATGCCGTATGACATGGAACAGATGTTCTCGTGTTGGCAACGGGTACTGCTCAATATCTCTTTGCGCATTAACTGCTAGCTTGAAGTCGCCACACACGCGAATTGAATTATCTGGTTTCTTGGCCAAAACAATGGGTGAAGCCCAGTTACTAAATTTGATGTGTTTAATTATTTTCTGTTCAACGAGGCGATTTATTTCGTTTTTAAACTGCGGCATTTGCGCGAAAGGAATTGTTCTACTACGGTAAAATTTTGGTTGTGCGTTTGGCTTGAGCTGGATTTTAGCCTTAAAATCTTTTATTGTTGCTAGGGCCGGTTGAAACACTTCTTGGAATTGTTTACATATTTGTTTGATTTCGTTTTTTTCAATAACATTTAAATTGTTTATTTGTTTTATTTCGAACCCAAAAATTTCAAACAGATCGAACCCAAACAAATTCTGACCTGAATCAGTATTTACTACAACTAGGGTAACATCTTCTTCCCGATTGCCACATTTTACTCTTGTTTTTAAATCCCCCAGTATTGGAATTTCTTTTTTACCAAATCCATATAAAATTCGATTAGTTTTAATTAACGGAGGTTTGTTTAAAAGTTCATATGTTCTAAAATTAAGTATAGAGATAGATGCGCCCGAGTCCATTTGAAATTTAATGGTTTTTTTATTTATTTCAACGTCAATAAAACTTTTTGAGTTTACTTTATTTACCTTGCCGGTTATACCAAAAATTGTGTCTATTGCATCAATACTATTTCTTTTCTTAGCTTTAAAATTTTTGTTTCTTTTGCCATCGTAGTCTTTTTTAAAATGGCCTCTGCTTACAGGTGGTTGAAAATTTGCGTTGCTATGTCATACATACATGTGATATATGGCCCTTTCTCCCACATTTAATACAAACTGCATTTCTGAAGCGACACTCTTCCCTTTTATGGTTCTTAAAACATCCTGAACATGACCGAAATTTTTGATTCTTGCTGTCACTTTTTACAAATGAATGTTCCTTGCTTACAACGTTTACCTCAATTGTTTTTCCATTCGACATTTCTTTAATGGCGGCTACAGTTTTTGTTGTTGCTTCAAACGAATCTGCAATTAACAATACGTCAGAAAGAGAAGCATTCTGCTTCTGCAAGGCTGCAGTACGTACGGCGTCGTGTGGTGTGTTGACGATCGCGAATCATATCGTCAACGTAGCTGCCAGCGCAAGATTCTGAACTACATACAAACTTACATTTTCTGGCTAACCCTCGTAAATCAGCTACCCACTCTTTATACGACTGCTGGCTTAACATCCGTCTTTTGAAGAATTCATACCGCGCTGCTACGATATGCTGACTAACTGTAAAATGCTCCGTTAATTTTTCAATAAGCTCTGAAAACGTTTGACCTTCAAGACTCGTTGCCCCAAACAGGTTTTTCAGTAGGACATATAATTCTGACCCACACCACGATAAAAAAATGATTTCTTCCTCACAGCGTCTGTTACTGAATATGCTGAAAAGTGTTGGTTGAGCTGCTGACAATACGATTCCCAACTTTCAGTTTCTTTTACATACATGTGGAAAGCTGGAACTGTAACCACGGAATGATTATCAATACGGCTTACATCTTGTGTGCTTTTTAAAATGGTTTGCATCTATTCTTGTTGTTTGGCTAGCATTTGCGCTGTAAACTCTTGCTGTTGTCTTAATAGGGCATCAAAACCTTTCAAATCATCCGGCATTTTGTTTTTTTTTAATTATTTTCCTCGTCGCCACTGAAGTGTTCGGAATTAAAAGCACGCTTTTCTCTACATTTAACACAAGACTGTTTTAATCCATTTTATTTTATATAGTTGCTTTTCATACATTCTACATAGTTGCAGTATATGGTACTGTACTACAAAACAGTAGTAGAAATTATACAATAATAATCAATTCAATTTTCTAAATATACTTCATATACTTGTGGGTTCATCTAAAGAAAAGGGTAGGGAAAAGGTCACCAACGAACAAAAACGAATTGACACGGTTTATTAAAGCAATTCAATCCATGCGAAGACGACTGCAAGCGGTCATTGATTCTCGAGGTGGACACAAAAAATATAAGAAACAAAAATTAAAAAATTTACATCAGACTTAAAGTTTTATCCAGTGTGCAAACATTTTTTACAGTAGAGAAACTGAACTATTTTTATTTTTTAATATCTAACATTAGAACTTCTCATCGTTATAAAAGTTTTTTATATATTATATTAGCAAAACATATGTTTATAAAATACTGTTCGAAAAAAAAACAAAAAAATTTAAATTTTTGTTAGAAATCAGTGCATTTTCTGAAGTATTCTTTATTTTTCTCTACGTGCAAATACATATATATTTTACAAACTGTATACATATTTGCAATACTTATGTACACATTTTTCATCTACTCCGTTTGGTTTTCCTCCTGTATATGAGGTTTTGATCATTCATTTCTGTATTTACTTTATTAAGACAATTTTTTAATTAATAATTTAGCGCAATACTAATCACAGAATATATAACATAACAAATTTTTTTTTCACGCATACATTTATTTATTGTATCTTCATAAACTGAACTAACAATAAGTATTCAAATCTTAAATATATATATATATAATTGTTAGGCCCAACCAGTGTCGGACATAAACTTAGTGATTATAATTAATAATACCTAAATGTCATGTTAAGCACAAAAAATATTTTCAAAGAATTTCATTTGGAGAGTTGCGTATTAATGCCGTAGTGTCCCTCTTTTTTAAGCGGATGTGTCCAGTAAAATTCAAGATGTTACGAGCAAGAGGATTAGGATGTGTCTCGAGTTTTGTTAAATATTTGCCTGCATATTTTACAATTTCAGCGGTCACAAGTGGCATATTTAAATCACGATGTAAAATTGAATTTTTCATGTACCATGGAGCCGATGTTATTAACCTTAATATTTTGTTTTGCATTCGTTGGATTCTCTCTACATTGGAAGCTGAAGCAGTGCCCCATAGCTGAATTCCGTAACACCATATGGGTTTCAAAAGCGACTTGTATATTAAAAGTTTACAATCTGGACTGAGGGTAGAATTTCTACCAATCAGCCAATGGATCTGAGTTAATTTAAGTTTTATTTGTGTCAGCTTAGAGTCAATGTGGTGTTTCCATGTAAGCCGTTGGTCAAGATGTATACCAAGGTATTTCACGTGTGAATGTTGAGCAACAACTTGATGGTTGATTTGAATGGGGGAACAAGTGTCTCCTCGTAGGGTAAATGTGAGATGAATACACTTTTGTTCATTTACTTTTATTCTCCATAAGCTCAACCACAGCTCCAACAAGTTGATATGTTCCTGAAGATATCGGGATGCCTCGTGAGGGTTTTCATGCATACTAAGGCAGGCTGTATCATAGCCAAATGTAGAGGTGAGGATATTACTGCTTAAAGGCATATCACAGGTTTAGATCAAATACAAAACTGGCCCTAGTATACTCCCCTGTGGCACACCGGATGAAATTGTTTCGGGCACACTCATGAAGTCTCCTTCCACGACAGTGAACTTCCGGGCAAGAATGTAACTTTTCAAAAGATTTACAATGTTTATTGGTAAATATGTCTTCAGTTTTAAAATTAGGCCTTCATGCCAAACTTTATCAAATGCCTGAGAAACATCAATAAAGAGGGAAGAACAATACTTCTTTTCTTCAAATGTTCTTCTTATGAAATGAACCAATCTATGAGTTTGTTCAATGGTGCTATGCTGACTTCTAAAACCAAATTGATGATCCGGTATACACCCATTATTAGTTAGAATTGGGGACAATCTAGTCATTAGCAGCTTTTCGAAGAGCTTTGAAATTGTTGACAATAAACTTATTGGCCTATATGACTCAGCCTTGGTAAGATCTTTGCCCGCCTTTGGAATCATTTTGATCATGGCAAGTTTCCAGCTGTGTGGATAATACTGCAGTCGTAAAATGCCATTAAAAATAAACAACAGGATTCTAATAGCAACACGAGGCAACTGCATCAGCATCTTGTTACTAATTCCATCAATACCCGGAGCTTTCTTCGGGTTGGTTTCACCAATTAGTTTTTATACTTCACGCATCTTAAAGTTTATGGGTCGAGGGGGTAGAGCAACTACACTCGGCAAATCAACAGCACCAGTACATGTGTTTGGGGTAAATACGTATTTTAAATGCTCAGCAAATATGTTACCTTTTTCAGTATTAGTTCTTGCCCCAACCTCCGGTAGAAGTGCGCAGGGGTGGTTTAGATTCAACGGGTGTTTTAAATTTTTTAGCAGCGCGCCACAAGAAGTAATTAGATACTGCTGTGACATCGAGACCTTCCAGATAGTTTTTAAGAGAAGCAGATTTTTCAGATGCAAGCAACTCTTTGAGTCGTTTAGTGCATTCTCTAAGTCTGATTTTATGTTGGGGCGATCTGCGCTGTTGCCATTCCCTTCTAACTCTTCTTTTTTCACATACGAGACGTTCAATATCCGCAGAATAAATTCTATTAAACCCAGTCTGCGGATCGGAGGTAGTGGCATGTTTAGCAGCCTGTTTAATATTCTCGGTAAGATTGGCAATGTTAAGTTCAATATCATCGGGAGTTCTTAGCTTGATGTTTTCTGTACAGTGACTACTGAGATACTTTTTGAACCCCAGCCAATTAACACGATTTATCACCTTCACATATGGGTGAGGTAAATCACTTCTTAGTGGGCTACAAATTGTAACGATCGTTGGAGAGTGATCGGAGGAGAGATCATGAGAAGCTTCAACATGAATTAAATCCCTAGAGATATTTTTCATGACGCCAAAATCTATAACATCTGGAGTTTTTTGTACGTCAGTAGGCCAGTAAGTGGGCTCCCCGCTCGAAATGGCGTCCAAACCTGTTGTAATTATAATGATTCAGCCTTTTATTTTTACTCCTTCTTAAAAATTAACTTCCTCAATCTCTATCTCTACAATAAGAAGAATGACATTTATTAAAACAGACATGATTATAATTTTCAGAGATGTTAAAGTAAAAGAGTTGCCATACAACATCTCCCCTTTTGGTATCTATCCGGGAATAAATCTAGCGACTGGCTTTCGATCCCTCTGAGATCTCCTAAGCTCTTGTACATTTAGGTTTTCTTTCTCGTCGTTATCACTTCCGACATTTTCTTGGGATTGTTGAGGTGTATGAGGCGAGTCATATATTTGGAGTGGGTCGTATCTATTTTTACTGGCATCTTGCTCACTGTAGTTTTTCTTTATTTGATTTGTGTGCACTCGTATTAATTTTCCATTTGCAAGCAAAACGTTGTACAATACGTTTCCAATACGTTGAATAATCTTTCCTGGTTCCCAGCTGGAATCACTGTTGTTTTTATACACTCGAGCATAAACATTTTCTTGAATTAAAAAATGGGTTTCTTTTGCACCATGTTTTCTGTTAAACTGGGTTTCCATATTTGTATTTCTTTTGATAGCACTTTCTTTTGCACCTGGCTTGATTAGGTCTAAAATTAGTCGAATCTTTCTGCCAAATACTATTTCAGCCGGTGATAAGTTGTTAGGTGAATTCGGATTTGGAGTTGACCTGTAATTCTGCAAAAAAGTTTGAAGATTTTGGCCTGTTGTTCCCTCTCCGTTTAACTTATGAAGAGCCCGCTTAAATGTATCAACAAATCTCTCGGCTTGCCCGTTGGACATGGGGTAGTATGGACTGGAGCACAAGTGTTCAATGCCATTTCTGGCCATGAAATCTTCAAAATAAGCACTTTTGAATTGTGTGCCGTTGTCCGATACAAGAGTTTTTGGTAATCCAAACCGAGCAAAAATTTCTTCTAAAATTTGGACTGTTTGTTGTGCCGTAATGGATTTTGTCATTACGATTTCTGGCCATTTAGATAAGGCGTCGACCAGTATTAGAAAGTAATAACCATTAATTGGGCCGGCATAATCGATATGTAATCGTTCCCATGGTTCTGAAGGTGTGGGCCATGATTTTAAAGTGGTTTTGATTGGCATTTTCGAAGCAGCTGTGCAGTTATTACAATTTTGGACCATAGTTTTAATGTGTTTATCAATGTCTGGCCAGTAAACGTAACTTCTCGCGATAGCTTTTGAGCGTTCTATACCTGGATGGCCACGATGTATGAGTTTTAAAATACGTTTTCGAAAAATACGTGGGACGACAACTCTCTCACCAAACATTATTACACCATCAACCATGGATAGACTATCTTTGCGATTAAAGAAAACTTTCAAATCCGGATCGTTTATTTCTGCAGGCCAACCATTTTCCAAAAACTGCAATAACAACTTTAAAATATCATCTCTCGCTGATTCGTATTTTATCATTTTATTAGTCAAAGGCAAATTTTCTAGATTATTTTGTAGTACTGTTTTAACTTCAGTTTCAAGTTTTACTGCTGCTATGACATAATCTTCTGCCTCGCTGTTGTCTCTGTTTATAAGGCGCGAAAGCACATCTGCGTACCCAAAACTGTTTGTGGATACAAAGCTTATGTCAAAATCGTATGCAAGTAGCTTAACCGCCCATCGTTGCAAACGATTTGCCTGGTGAACTGCAATTCCGGATTTTTTTCCGAAAATTGCCAATAATGGCTTGTGGTCTGTATGAAGCGTAAATTTTCTTCCGTAAATCATCTTGTGGAATTTTGTCACGGCAAATATTAAAGCTAATCCTTCTTTTTCAATCTGACTATAAGATTTTTCTGCGGGTGTTAGCGATCTGGAAGCATGGCATATGGCTTTAACTGACCCATCTGAATATTTGTGTAAAATACATGCGCCTAAACCGAATTGAGATGCATCGGCAGCAACTATTATGTCCTTTGTAGGATCATAATGGGTAAGTAATAGCTTTGAAGATAAAACCTGTTTTATTTTCGTAAAGCAATTTACGTGCTCTTTTGACCAATGCCAGTTGACATTTGATTTCAGCAAATTATCAAGCGGACCACGTAGTTGTCTCATATTATTGACAAACTTTCCATAGAAGTTTACAGCGCCAAGAAAAGATCGTAATTCTGATATGCTAGTTGGTTGTGGCATTTGCTTAATTGCTGAAATACGTTGGGGGTCTGGCTGTAATCCCTCTTGATTTATAACATACCCCAGGTATTTAACTTCTTCAACAAAAAATTTACATTTTGAAAATTTTACCTTTAAGCCGTAGTCTTGAATACGACGTAAAACTTCATGAAGGTTTTTATAGTGCTCTTCTTCGTCTTTACCAGAAATAAATATATCGTCAATGTAAGCTGTGACGTTTTTCATACCAGCGAGCATTTTGTCCATTATTTGTTGAAAAATGGCTGGGAAAGTCTTTACACCGAAAACCATGCGGTTGTAACGATATAGTCCCATATGTGTTGTTATGGTTAAAAGGTGCTTTGGCTCTTCGTCGACCTCGATCTGCAGAAATGCATCTGACAAATCTATATGGCTAAAATGTTTCGAATTTGCCAGTTTTGAAAATATGTCCTCAGGAAGCGGCAAAGGGTATTGGTAATTTTCTAAAGCGTCATTTAGACCTGTTGAAAAGTCAGCACAAATCCGAACGGAGTTGTTTGGTTTCCTGATTACAACTATAGGGGCTGCCCAATCAGAGTAATTTACAGGAGAAATTATACCCAATTCTTGCAATCTTTCCAGTTCATTTTCAACAAGATGCTTTACAGCATAAGCAACAGGACGTTTTGTACGAAAGACTGGTTGAATATTTGGTTTTGTTACCAAATGTGCCTTTGTTTTTGTACACAGGCCAAATTTTTCATCAAAAACATCTGGAAAATAAAATTTTAAACGATTAATATTTTTACTAATAGACAGCGGTGCTGTTTGTTCGTTTTGAATTATAACATTGTTGCAAATATTGTTGATAGACATATCATCTAGCTGAAGAGCTTTAATCCAATCAAGGCCTAACAAGTTTAAATTTCGTATTTTGGTGACGTAACATGTAACGTTTGCTTGTCGGTTTTGGAATTTAACGTTGCACTCAAACTGTACGGATAGTGGAAGTTTTCCCGTGGCACTTCTAGCTGTTTGCTGAACTTGTTCTGCATTGTTGATATGTAGTTTCTGGAAAGTGTCTTCTGATATGATAGTTATATCAGAAGCTGTATCAAATTGTAGCTCCACTTTTTTTTCATTTATTTCAACGTTGACATACTTTCGATTTGCATTTATTTTGTTTACAAAAAAAATGCTTTTTGTTTCAGCTTTGTTTTTTTTATTTTTGCCAAAATATGTTTGTTTTGATTTTGCGTTCTTTGCCCCTTTTTTTACTACGCTGCAATAGCCAGCCTTATGGCCTATTACATTACATTGTTCACATTTGTGCTTTCGATATGAACATTCACGTGCAAAATGCATATCGCCGCAAAACCAACATGGGTATTTGGGAATTTGTTTAATCTTTTTATTTGTTTTTAATTGATTTACGTGTGGTTCTGTCTTTAAGTTTTCAATAAGCACGGTATCTGTTTTCAAATTAATTAAACGTTGACATTCTCTGGATAAAGAATCCAGTGTAATGGAACTTCCTTCATTATCAATTTTGTTTAATAATTTTGTGCGGATATCAAAATCTGATGAAGATTTTAATCCCATAACGAAAATTAGACATTTGAATTGGTCAAGAGACAATTCACTCAATTTGAACTTTTCGCAGTGTTTGTTCACTATTCCTGCATACGTCACAAAATCAATATGGGCATCTTTTGTTGTTTGCAAACAATTGTACCTTATGTTAAATTGGGAAGTTTGTGTTCCGAATAATTCTGTGAGTTTAGATACAGTTTCCTTAAAAGTTATGTCTCTTGCGTGCTTTGGCAATATATAATTAGTGTATTTATTGTGAACCACAGTATTAAGCTTTCTCAACAACAGGCGTACTTTAGCTGCATCATCGAGTTTAGCGGCGTCAACCTCAAATAAGTCTTCGTATCTTGCAAACCACATTTCAAATGTGAGGTTATGTTCATCGAAGTTGAATTCAGTGATATTTGATGCTAAAGCTTCAATAAGAAACTCAATACTATCACTCTTAGGTTTTTCGCTAATTTTATTTTCAGCTAAATTTTTAACCAACTCATGTAAGGCCGCATTATGTTGTTGCTGTTCCTGCTGGATTTTAATCAATTGTTTCAATGCGTCTTCCATACTGATGAAATTAAAATTTATGTATTTTTCTTTTCAAGCAGATAAATGTACAGCTCTTTATTTACAATATATGTAGCAATGAAATTTTTTTTTACAAATTTCTTTGTGTTCACACAGAAGAAAATTTAAATTGATAATTTCTTTATCCTCGTCGCCACTGTTGTAATTATAATGATTCAGCCTTTTATTTTTACTCCTTCTTAAAAATTAACTTCCTCAATCTCTATCTCTACAATAAGAAGAATGACATTTATTAAAACAGACATGATTATAATTTTTGAAATTGTGTTGAACAACGCTCGACCTCTAGGTATAATAAGACGCGATGCCCAGAACGTATATTTCGCATTACAGTCGCCAGCTGCTACGAAACAAGAGCCAAGAGTTTTGTAAAAATCCTCATATTGATCCTCAGTGATTGAAAATCTGGGAGGGGAGTAAACTGATGATATCACAAGATTTGAACAAAAATTTTCGATTCAAATATTTGTTGCTTGTAGATGGTCCTCACAAATGTTCTCAAGAATGTAGTGTTTGAGTCTTGACTTTATTAGAACTGCTGATCCTCCGCATGCTCTTCCTCTCGGGTCCTTTGTATCATATAAGGTGTAGCCACTCATTTTAAAAAGGCTTCTCGGAGTCAAATGAGTCTCAGATACCAACATTATATCAATATTTTTTACCGTGAGGAAGTGCTCAGGTTCATATTTGTGTTGGCGAATGCCGTTTGCGTTCCAGAAACATACTTTTAACGTGTTCATGGCTTGTTAACTAATGCTACAAGCAGTGTGTTCTGCATTCGCAGCATTTCTTGCATCATGCTAGTCATATTTGTTGTAAAGTTGTTTATAGTTTGCACCAAATTTGTCAATAGTAGCTTCAAGACGATTGAAATTAAAGCTTGCGTTTGCATTTGTTGTGTTATTTGGTGGTGACACTTTTTGCATGGGAACAGAGTTGATCTCCACAGCGTCAGCATACGATACTTGTGTAGAGATTGGTTGGGCCATTACAGGATAAGTGGCATAGTACCTATTTCCTGTTTGCGCTGGGACTACTTTAGGCTTTTGACTCATAGCCTGTTTAACGAAAGAGTATACAGGACATCCCCTGTAGTTAGCAGTGGGATTACCTCCACAATTACTGCACTTCTTTTCCTTCTGGTCCTTCGACTTATTGCAAATAGCAGTGTTGTGTAATTCACCGCACACAACACAAACAGTAGGTAATTTACAATAACTTTTTGTATGGCCATATTATTGACAATTATGGCATTGTACGGGTCCTGGTTCTTCAACTCTAGTTTTCCGGTATAATAGATATTTTAAATCATAAATGGGATGGGTCTCATTTTTCTTCAATATTACATCATTTGGCTCCAGTTCAACGCGAAATAGGGGTTGGGGGACCTTCTCCCTGTTTATTATGTTGTATACATTTTTTACCTTGAATCCTTTCAGGGTGAGAGCATCTTTTATTTCAGCAGGGACAACGTAAGAATCTATGCCCTTCAATACGATCTGTAGGCCCTTGAGTTATATATATTAGCATATATACATACATAAATATGTACATTTTATTATATTATTTGATAAATCTACTTTACATATACATATATAAGTATTTATTGAAAATTTTAAGAAAACATAATTATTTTTGTCAGAATTTTTCAATTGATATAAAACATTGAATTTAGTAACATTAAAAAAATTGTAAAAAAATATAAAAAATATATTTTAAAAAGAAAATAAATAAATATTTATATAAAAAAAAGGTGAAATAGTACTAAATAAATATATTGTGAGTTCCACCACTATACAAATAATTGGCGCAGTCGGACTTTGAACCTGCTTTTTATTCAAGAAACGAATCCAGAAAAACAGGAAGAAAATATTCAATTTTTTTAAATTTTTCAAATAAAGAGGGCAGCAAAACCAACGAACCAACCAACAAACAAAGCGGAACAGGAACCGAATTATCAATTTCAAGAACCATATAAAAAGATAAAAATTTAAATAAAAAATTGATTAAAATATGACTACAACAATTACAATAATCCCTTTCCAATTACTGGGAGATATTCCAAAGTTTGATGGACAACCAGAAGAACTAGAAATTTTTATAAAAAATATTGAAGGTCTTCGTCAACATGTTGATGCTACATCTATTGAACTTTTTGATCTTAGAATACGTAACAAAATTGTGGGTGCAGCCAACATTTCATTAATCAACAACAACAATCCAACAAAATGGGAAGAAGTCAAGGTAATATTAAGAATTAACTTTAATATACCAGACAGTGTAGAGAGTTTAATTAACAAAATTAAGACAGCTGAATGTAGAAATAGTATAAGTCAATTTTTTAATTATATAGAGTCACTCAAAACAAAATTAAATTTAAAAACTAGTATTGATAATACACAGTGGTATAATTGTAAAAACAATGAGCAAATGATTTTAAAGATTTTTATTAACAAACTTCCAAATGAACCTAAATTAATTTTAAAATCTAGGAATCCCTTTTCAATGTTACAAGCAAAAGAGATTCTTATTGATACTGATTATTTTTATAGTAATATACCAGACAATTTACAACCCTTCTCATCCAAAAATAAATTTTTCCTTAATAATAATTTAAACAAAAATAATTCTCAATATTCAGAACAATCTTCCTCTAGAAACATAAATAGAAATAATTTTAATAAAAACGAACATAGAAATTTTAAAGAAATGGACAATTTTTCAGAACGACGTTATAGAAACCAAAATTTTACGAAAAGAAATTTTAATAATGCTGAAGATTATAACAGAAACTACAGCTATGAATCTTCTAACCGAAATTTTAATAATTACAGAAATTTTAATAACAATAGACACTTTAACACAGGACAAAATTATAACAACACTAATAACTATAATAGTAGTAACTATAATAATTATGATAACAACAATAATAACGATTACAATAACAGTAACAATAATAATATAGGAAACAGAAATATAATTAGTGATAATAATAGTAGATCTACTCAAAATTCTTCAAATAGAACCGTTCAAATGGATATTGATAATATTCAAACAGCAAATTTTCAGTTAACAGCCGAAAAAATTTACCCTGCATTGTAGTGAAAACACAATCAATTCCATTAAAACTTCTTATAGATACAGGTTCAGGTACTTCTCTAATAAGAAAAAATTTATTTCACTCGTCATTTCAAACAAAACTAGAACGTCCTATAATTTTAAACACTATTTGTTCTAAAACTATTGCTAAGACCAAAATTACTATACCATTCTTTAAAGAATTCAATTTACCGAATTGTAAACTTGAAATGATAGAAACAGAAATATTAAATGATTTTGATGGTATATTAGGATGTAATATTTTGAATCCATTAGGTGCGAAAATTAATTTAAAAGAAAACATTTTAATAACTGATAATGCAAAAATACCACTAATTTTTAATGAAACTGTTGAGCATTATAATGAAAATGATATATCATATTTTGATAGCATAACTATTGATATTAATTTTAATGAACCGCGAATCGAATGCATTATAAACAAATTACAAACAGATAATTTGAATAATGAAGAAATAACTGAATTAACAAAATTGATTAAAGAATTTAATTCTGTATTTTATATTGAAGATGAAAATCTATCGTCTGTCAGTAAATATAAACACAAAATACCTACTATAAATGATATTCCAGTATATAGTAGAGCGTATCGTTTTCCAGAAATTCATAGAGAAGAAGTGGAAAAACAAATGAATGAAATGCTTAAATCAGGCATTATAACTAAATCATGTAGTCCATTGTTCCAAAAAAGATTGATAATTCTGGTAAACAGAAATGGAGAGTTGTGGTAGATTACCGAAAATTAAATAACGTAACAATTGAAGATAAATTTCCCATTCCTAATATGGAAGACTTATTTTCAAAATTAGGAAACTCACAATATTTTAGTACACTTGATTTAGCAAAAGGATTCCACCAAATTTTAATTTCTCCGGAAGATAGGCACAAAACAGCCTTTTCCACTCCAACAGGACATTATGAGTTCACACGTATGCCTTTCGGATTAAAGAATGCACCTGCATCTTTCCAAAGAATGATGAACGAAATATTACATGACTATATAAATAATATTTGTGTTGTATATCTTGATGATATATTGATATTTTCCACATCACTTCAAGAACATATCAATTCATTAAAGAAAATATTTAAGAGATTATCAGAATATAATCTGAAAGTCCAAATTGATAAATGCAATTTTTTTAAACGTGAATCTGAATATTTAGGACATATTATTACAATAGATGGAATAAAACCAAATCCAGAAAAAATTAAAATCATTAAAAAGATACCATTACCGAAAACAGTAAAGGAAATCAAATCATTTTTAGGTTTAACGGGTTTCTACCGTAAATTCATAAAAGATTACAGTAGAATAGCTCTTCCAATGATTTCCTATTTAAAAAAGAATTCAAGAATTGATCTTGAAAATCAAAACTATATTGATTCTTTTAATAAATTAAAAACAATTTTATGCACTAATCCTGTATTAGCATATCCCAATTTTGATAAACTATTTGTTTTAACAACAGATGCTAGTAACGGAGCCTTAGGAGCAGTTCTTTCACAAAATGGTCATCCTATTTCTTATACATCTCGAACTTTAAGCAAACATGAACAAAATTATAGTGCAATTGAAAAGGAACTATTGGCAATTGTTTGGTCAATTAAATATTTTAGACCATATTTATACGGCAGAAAATTTAAAATCCAAACTGATCATCGACCTTTAATATGGCTAAACGGTTTAAAAGAACCAAATATGAAACTACAAAGGTGGAAAATTCAATTAAATGAATATAATTTTGACATAGAATATATTAAAGGCAAAACTAATAAAGTAGCAGATTATCTCAGTCGTTTAGATGTGAATATTTTAGAACAAGATATTCAAAATCCAAGTTCTACTTTAGCTACAATACATAGCGGAGTTGAAAATTTAAATGATCATATATTTATATCTGAAAAACCAATCAACTTATATAAAAATCAAATAATAATTTCTTTAAAAAATTCTTTTAAATATGAGAAACAAATATTATTCAATAAAAATACAAGGCACACAATTACAATAAAAAATTATTTCGAAGAAAAGATATTAAATTTTTTAAAGAAAATCTTTCTAATAAAAGGAACAATAGGAATTTTTTGCGATAATTTAGATATTTACAAGAATTTACAACAAACATTAATTCGATATTTTTCAAACTTACCGAATATGAAATTTGTACGCTGTACTAAATTTTTAAAAGATATAATAGATAGAGAAAATCTCTTAACTATTTTAGAAAAATTTCATAACGATAAAAATCACAGAGGTATTGAGGAAACTTTCTTAGAGTTAAAAAATAATATTTATTATCCAAATTTGAAAACTGAAATTCATAAATTTATTAATAACTGCACTTTATGTAATATGTGCAAATACGATAGAAATCCAATTAAAACAAAATTTTGTGTAACTGAAACACCTCTACAATCAAACGAAATAGTTCACATGGATATATGGTTTTTAAATAAAAATACAACATTCCTAACATGTATAGATAAATTAACAAAACATGTATCTATACATTATTTAAGTGATAAAAATTCAATAAGTATTGTTGAAAAAATTAGAGAAAGATTTGCAATTTTAGGAAAACCAAACAAAATTATAGCTGATAATGAATTTAATACAGCTTTGATTAAAGAATTTTTACGATCAGAAGAAGTAGATTATTATTTCACATCACCAAATACACACACGGGAAATGCAGACATTGAACGATTCCATCTCACACTTAATGAACACATCAGATTATTTAAACTACAACAAAAAGATCAAGACTTAAACGATAAAGCTATAGTATATAAATGCATTGAACTTTATAATGATACTATACACAGTATAACATGTGTAAAACCTAATGATTTATTACATAATAAATTTGATAAATCAATTTGGAAAAAATTACATAACGTTGTTCATGATAAAAAAGTTAAACGGATTAATAAAATGAATGAAAATAGAAAAGATTGTCACGAATATAGAGAAAGAGAATTTGTTAAAAATCTTGGATTTAATAATTTAAAACAAAAACCAAAATATATAATAAAACAAGTAAAAATTAAAAATAATACACATTTTTTAGGTGAAAATGGTTGTAAAAGAGATAGACAGATTGTCAAAAGAACTTTTAAATATCAAAATGAAATACCAAATATTCATTTTGATAGAAAAATAACTGGAAGAAACTATTCCAAGAAATAAATAAATTTGATTAAAATTTGTTCATTGATATTATTACCATTTATTTACTTATATATATATTTAAAATAATAAATACAAAAAAAATAATATGTTAAAACTAAAAAAAAAAAAACATTTATATTAATATATTTATAAAATTAAAAAATTTTCAAATATAATGTATACTTAAAACTTTGTTACTTTGTTAATATTTTTGTAATGAATTATTTTTTATGTATTTATATATGCTACATTCCAGGAGTAATGTCTTGTCAAAGGGTGGGGGAGTTATATATATTAGCATATATACATACATAAATATGTACATTTTATTATATTATTTGATAAATCTACTTTACATATACATATATAAGTATTTATTGAAAATTTTAAGAAAACATAATTATTTTTGTCAGTCAGAATTTTTCAATTGATATAAAACATTGAATTTAGTAACATTAAAAAAATTGTAAAAAAATATAAAAAATATATTTTAAAAAGAAAATAAATAAATATTTATATAAAAAAAAAGTGAAATAGTACTAAATAAATATATTGTGAGTTCCACCACTATACAAATAATTCTTGGCGCTCTTAAGCTGGAATGTGTAAAAACTTGTTTTATTTTTTTTCCAATTCATTAACCATTTTGCGGAAATCTTTTTCTTCATATATTTAAACTTTAGTTTCATCAATGTTACCACGTTTTATTGGAACAATGTGAAATGCCTTTTCACCAATGACCGAGATTAGTTTTTTGATAAGTGTGTTAGAGTTTTTTTGCCTCAAATAGATGGGTGGTGGTTTGGAGGTTTTTTTCGAGGATGCTTCGGGTTTGTCGTTGTCATCTTGAAATATTTTAAAACGGTTTTAACGGTTAACTGTGGCGGCGTCGTTATCCCTGGATATCTTGGGAACAGATGAGCTTTTAGATGAATTTGGGCTACGCCCGCGCTTTACTACTGTAATATATCTGTCCATTCCGACAGGCACCTTAGGTTTCTGAATATTATTGTCTATTGTAATAACTTGTTCAAGTGAAGAACACGAGCCCGGAGCGAATAATGGTGCTGATTTAAATAAAGAAGTACTAGGCAGCGGTAATGTTAGAGAATCACTACTTGGCATTGGAGTAAGCGAATTTGATCGCTCACGTAAAATTGGCTTTGCCGTTAGAAAAAGACTATCATCCGATTTTTTATTTTTATTGTGCGCATTAAGAATATCAGAACTCACAGTAAAATAGGCATTTCTGCCGTTAGAACTCACTTCACAATTGTTTGTTTTTGAGGTACTCATGCAGAGTATTCCTCAGTCACTTTGTTTGCGGTTTTTTTTTTTTTTGTTTTTGTTGTTTCAGATTATATGAAAAATATTATTAGTGCAAATAAAGCAAATTTCACAAAATCTGTACTTATTACGATTCAGTACTTATTACGAATATTTTTTTTGTATTTTTGTTTGTTTAATATGTAAAAAAAAACTCCGCTAACACGTCTGTTCACTACGAAGGTTCAACAAGACTGATTGTATGAAGTAAAAAACAAACTTTCCTTAATTATGTGTACACATTATTTACCACTATGGACAATTGTTGCTGATAAGCAACATTTGATAAATAAAATGCCTTCTAAAGACAATTCCAAAATGTCTTAGAGAGATGATGTAGAGGAACTCTGTTTTCTTTGTGATTCTTGTTTTAGTTTCCGCATTAAGCACTGGATCTGCCAAGCAGCATCATCCTGGTCTTCAGGACTAATTGATTCCATTGTTTCCGCAACAATAGCCCTATCCAAGCGAATTTCTTTCCCGTCCTTCTCGCTGCTAAAACGTTTTTAAAAACATCTAAGTATTTGCGGAATTCCTGCACTGCTTCTGATTTCTATAAAATTTAAATATTTGATTTTTAATAATTAAATATTACCTTTTATAAAAGTAAATCACCTTTTGTTTTTTCTTTGGCGGCACCACCATGAACCTCTTTCTCTTACTGCCGCTAGGGAGACAATTTTCGTTTTCATCTGCAGTCAACTTAAAATAGAAAGTGTAGAGGAAGAATGTAATTAAATAAACAAGTAGTTTTTGCAAACAAACATAAGTACATACTTTTTCAATTGTATCCACCTGTGCTATTTCATGGCTGCTGCACGAATGACATGATGCGATGTCATCTATTTTTAACTGAAAGTACAAAATAAATTTTTTAAAAATAATTTCCTAGATCACATAAATGTGCATATACATACTTCTGATGGCTTTCCACTTATATTTTCCAAACTACCTCTCGTTTCGGTGTGTGTTTCCAAGAAACTAAGTTGGTGGCAACACGATAACTTTGGCCGATTAACATCTGCTACTCCAAAACCACTTTTTTTGGTTGCTTAATGGCGCGCACTTCTTGCATATATTGCGTCCGCAAATTCTTCCATTTGCGTTTAGTTTCTTCCATGGATATAGTGCTGTATGTCTTTGTCATATCCTTTAAAATTTGATTAGATGATTCCGCCTTTTTATTGCGGTCTAAATATGAAAATGAACGCACATTAAAAATGCACTCATTTTGTTATTGATTAGTTGTTCCGTTTCATTTCGCTTCCATTTTTTCATAATTTTTCTCCTTCAAACCGACATTTCCTCTCACAAAAACAAACACAAGACTTGCGCAAGTAAAGTTGCCTAATCTGAAAGGGGCCTAAGCAATTTTATGACGTAATTCTGCCGGCGTTATTGCTAGTATTAAAGGTGAATTCACCCATTCGTCCTGAACGATCCGAACGATTTTTTTAAGTTTATTTAGCGAAAATACTTATGTTTAAACTATAAATAAACAAATAGTTGTTAGTAGAAGACTTTATATACACAGTTCCATATTCGAGCGCTCTAGTATAACTTACAATTCTGACACTTATATTTCTTTTTTGGAAAGTAATATAATATTTATACAAAAATATGTGTACATTGATATAATTTAATGCAATTAAAAAAGTTTTGAAAAAAAGTCGCTTTTACATCTGATAATAAATAAAAAGGTTAAGAAGTAAAAACAGGAGTATGGCTAATCTATTAGCCACCAGAGTCTTTTTCTGTTCATATTGGGAAATATGTTTTTATCTTCAAGATACACACTTGCATCAAATCTTCTGTTCTCTAATGTCCCCCCGGGGGGCACGGTCAATACATCTTGTCTTGGTGGCTTGGTGTTGTACTTCCTGGGGTATAGGGTTATCAGGTTTCCGGACCTAGGCCTTTTTGCTGATAACCCCTAAAAACTTGTATGTTGCTACCCAATCCCTGAATCAACAGGGCAACGGGCGCGCATGCAAGTAAACTAAAGGTAAAAGCGGGTTCGCTCGCTCGTCCGGAGGGGTAGTTGGTCTTTCCAGACCTTGACCTTTGGCCAATTGCCCTAAAACTTAATATGTTACTACCCAATCCCTGAAACACCAGGGTAACGGGCGTGCATATAAGTAATTAAGGAAGTAGCTTGCTACGCTAGTCTGGGTAGAGGTGTTACCGATGCCTCAGGTGTGCAGGGAACCTAAAATCGGAGGTGCTTTTAACACGCGGCTGACCAGAGTCCTATCTGGTGCCACGGGAACCAGTAGCCCCTAGGACGTGTCCTAGACTGGTTATTGGTGAGGCCCCTTCGGGGATCACGTGGTGGCTGTGGTTAAAACCCAAAGATACGCGGGGAGAGGTATGGGTTGGATGAGTGTGTCTTCAATCATGGGCTAGTGGCATGATGTAGATGTTCTCTTCAGGCCATATATCTCTAGGTGCTGTTGCTATTCGACAGAGCTGCTCTAATGGTTACGGTAGGTGAAGCCTCAGGTCAGATGGGGGCAAAATTTCCACTGCCGTGCCATTTGGGTAGTAGGAGGTTAGATAGCTCCAAGCATCTTAGCAAGGTGTCTGTACATGGTTCTGCAGCCTGTACGGAACTTGCTACCATGTTGTCCCTGTCAGGGGCACATGTTAGTTGGCGCTCCAGTCATGTGCCTTTGGCGGGGGCTGCTGGGGCGGTGGTGAACGTGCTTTATTCACCCTTGTGCAATAGTGCACCGTCAGGTTAGGCCTTCGGGCAGGTACTGACGTGAATCTTTTGCAACTCTGTTCTCTAATGTAATTCGGCTACAACTAATTGATTTATCTGTGCTCGCCTATATATATGGTAGAGTATGGGACAACCTAAGTGATTTTGTATATATCCTTGGCTATCCAGGTATAAGAAGGCCTCAGGCGGCACATAACCATTTTGTAGGGTATTCTTTATAAAATCACCATTTATATAGTAGGGTGCCATAATTAGGTTGTTTTCAGTACATTCAAAGCTTTTCAAAATATGATCTCTTATTAAGTGGATAATAAAGTTGTCAATTCTACTTATTCTTGCTGTATTATATAGTGATTTGTTAGTTATATATTTTTTAAAGTCAGTGTTGGGTGATCTATAGAGAGACGTACATGCTCTTAAGCATTTCCATTCGAAGATTCTCAACTTTTCCATGTAAGAAGGGGAAATATTAAACCAGATTTGACAACCATATGTTAAGATTGGTCTGATTAACGATTTGTATAATGTCCGAATTTACAAATCTTGAATAAAATAGTTTTTTGTACATAAAAAAAGGCTCTTTTGGCCTTTATTATCTGAAAATTAATATGGTTATTGAAATATAAAAATTTGTCAAGGTAAATTCCTAAATACTTAACAACATATTTATTTGGAATGTTAACACCAGAACCTGATTTTATTCCAAAATCCTTCCAATATTTTCTAACATTATATTTACATTTTCCCACAGGTTGGCGAAAAAGGATAGTTTCACATTTTGCCGCATTTATTTTCATAAGCCAGTTCTTAGCATATTTTTCTATGTTATCAAAATGTTTTTGTAAGTTTTCATTGATTTTTTGTATACTATCATCTGAATAAAAGCAAATTATATCGTCAGCAAAAGCAACTATATTGTTGACTTGTTGTAAAAGATCCAGGATAAATATATTAAACAGGATTGGTGAATTCACTGTTCCTTGTTGAAGACCGTTAACTATGATAAATTTCTTTGTATTAGTTTCTTTTTTGTTGTAAATAAGGAAACTTTTATTATTTAGCATATTATATATAAGCATTACTAGGTGAAAAGGGAATTTGTATTTTAAAAGTTTATATATTAGCCCTGGTATCCAAATACTGTCGAATGCTTTCTCGAAATCGACAAGACAAGCGCCTGTACAAAGGGATTTATTCCAGTTCCAGTAAATATTTGAAGTTAGATAATGAATTGCATGAATAGTTGAATGTTTATATTTGAAGCCAAATTGTCTATCATTAACTAACTGGTTTTTTCTACAAAGTTTTAATATGTTGTTGTTAACGCAAATTTCAAAAACTTTGCTTATATTTGGAAGCAAACTTATAGCACGCAGGTTATTGAAAAATAAAATCATATGCAATATTGAAATTCTCATATTGTATTTGATTTATGTGGCATAAACATCCGAGGTTGAATGTTTTCAAACTGCTTAAACTTCACTGACGATTTGGTTTTAGCAACCAATGAAATGTCGGCATATGAAGAGCTAAAGCCACAACAAACTTTTGATTTTTCTGTGCATTTTGCAAAAGCTCTAATTGTTTCTAACGATTAGTTGGGGAGAATATCCCAAATAATGAATTTCCATATTAAGGTATTTAAAATAAAGATTTTATTTTTCATTTTTTGCCCAACTGAATACAATCATTAACGACCAACGGGCGTTTAATTGTATGGGTGTTGAGAGAAAAATAAAATAGACTCACGTTGAGTAAATTGTTTGTTGTGTTGGTTTGTATAGAAACATTCTAAACCTACTATGATTATGTATATGTTGTAATTCATATGCAATATTGAAATTCTCATATTGTATTTGATTTATGTGGCATAAACATCCGAGGTTGAATGTTTTCAAACTGCTTAAACTTCACTGACGATTTGGTTTTAGCAACCAATGAAATGTCGGCATATGAAGAGCTAAAGCCACAACAAACTTTTGTTTTTTTTTTTATGCATTTTGCAAAAGCTCTAACTGTTTCTAACGATTAGTTGGGGAGAATATCCCAAATAATGAATTTCCATATTAAGTATTGAAAACATACATTTGTAACTTACCGCCTTATAGAGTTGCATTTTATAGTACTAAATACGTTTTTTTTTAAAGTATTGAAAAAGGGTAAGATACGAATATTTGCAACCAAAATTAATGGAGAAAAATTAATCTAATGCATTAAACACATAGACGACAGCAGACTTCACGACTTCACGGCATCAAATGCTGCCAACTTCAAATGCTGCTCTGAAGTCAGCTTCATAATTATTTTGAAGACAGCAACAGCATAATTGTCAGCTGATGTTTATTTTAGCAATACAAATTTCAGGGATGCCGGATATATATTTTATAATGAATAAAATTAAAGTTATTGATAAAAAAAATGTAATAATATCACGAAAAACTATAAAAACACATAAATTTATTTCTTTATTGTATTTTTGTAATGTTCTTTTATGCTTAATATTAAAAAAAAATTTTTGTTTTTATTTATCCAATTTATATATATAGTGGCAACACTATATTTGTTTAGTGCTGCCCGTCAAAATAGAAAATAGCCTAAGTTGGCAGCAGCAGCAAATGCTGTTGTGCAGTCGTGCTGCTGTGCTGTCGTTAAAATAATCGTTTTCATTTAAATACATGCATTTTATTTTTGACATATTGCTGCTTGCTGTCTGCTGTCGTCTATGTGTTTAGAGCTTAACTAATGCTAGAGTTAATGTCGACGTCGTCGACGGCGTCAAATGTCAAAAAAAGTTGAATCGTATGAAATTACATGAGAGCAGTTAATCTCAACGACGTAAGAAATTTGACGCCGAAAAAGTTCAATATGTTTCAACTTTTTCGGCGATGAGAGGTGAGAAAGCCTGAGAGTGGAAAAGCTGTGGGATAAGTATATGCGGAGAAAAAGCCAAAAGAGTGTTCTCTGCATATTCAATGCAGTAGTAAACAGATGTGTTAACGTCGTCGACGACGTTTACATTAACAGCAAAATGAAATTTTGCGTCGAACATCACAATTTCGGCGTTAAGACGCCGTCAACGACGTCGACATTAACTCCAGCATAAAACAACAAAGTTTCTTTAATATAAAATGGTAAGATACGACTATTTGCAACCAAAATTAATGGAGAAAAATTAATCTAACTAAAACAACAAAGTTTCTTTAATATAATGTTAAAAAAAATTCCTTTTCACCTAGCATAATCTTAATAAATATATCTGCATGCGTAAACAAGTTAAATAAGTAAATTGGAATAAAATTTCACGTTTAATAAAAATATTCACAGTGTATGTTTAAAGTTCTACTGTTCCGAAATGAGTAACTACTTAAATTAAATATGGCATCACAATAAACTTTATTCATCATGGCGGCAAACCACGCCATGTGTAAAATATATTGTAATAAGTGCTTAAATTATATTAAAAAACGTGGTATACGCTTATTCTACATTTTTTGCATGAGGCTCGCATTATGAGTCAAGATTCCAAATAAAATAAAATAACCAGTTGTATTCTGCAATCTTGGCCACAAACACCCTGCATGTCCTGTGCAGGAAAATTAACAGACGGACAAAGGGCTTCCCTAATTTAAGGCCTACGCATAGTGTTTTGCTGCAAGCGTATGTGCATACATATATCCCATGCCGCATCAGAAGCAAATCTTACCACAAAATTACCAGGGTAGAAATACTACTATTATAAATTATATGACGGGAGCACAGCAGGTTACAATGGGTTATGTGGACGCTCGTGATGGCGGGGAAAATGTGGTTGAACATCACAGAAATTATTTTAATAGTGGTGGTCGAGGAGAGAACTGCTTTAATGAAACTGCTGTAGTAGCCATGATAGGTTATGGGATGAACACAAAAAGGTTACAGTGGAGTTGAAAACAACTTTAGCAATTTTATGGGTGGAATGAACGGTAGTATGCCTGTGAGTAACAACTCTAATCCAATGTAAATCAGTGACGGACCTAAACCAGCATTGCAGATCAAAACTCGAAAAGCTCAGGGTAGGTCTCAATCTTGCCCGACCCTCCATAGTGGCTGTAGCAATGAAGTATTTTGGGAAGTTAACTGCAAAATCAACCTCAAGATCAGGTAAATGGTTGCACAGTAAGATATTGTTCACAAATAATTCCTCTTTCTCTAGGCTGACAATTTTTTGTCGTGGATAGATCATTCAATTAATTCGCGCCGCGGCAGCAATATGCATTTTACATGCCAATAGTCTTAGCAAACAAGGCAGAAACACTGGCAATAGGTCCCCATCAGCATACCAACAGTTGACCGCTTCCCCAATCGATAAAATACCACTTTTACATAAAGAAAATCTATGTATATGTATGTTACCTTAAACGCCTATGTCGTAATGCTTAAATACGGCTCAAGAAATGCAGAAAAATAACATGGACACATATGATGGATGTTTTAATGTACATAATAAAATTTTACAACACAACTATAAGCTTTGTGTTGGAAGATTTAGCACTGGCCTTTTAAGTATTTTGCACCGAATACACTGCCAATGGGAGATTTGCTGGTAAGCTCGATGTTTTATTTACATGTCAATTAATAACTATACAATTCTTTATATTTTTTATTTAAGGCATTACCCCAATAAATTCTCGTGTTAATACATTATGGTGAAATTGAATATGTTATGAGTGAGGTCGAAGTTGTGGCGAATAATATCGGTGGTTTTCTTACAGAAAATGAAAAAATACAACTTTTATTTTGTCCCAATCTCAGCTATTGTTTTAAATTTCTTAACAATGGAAAAGAACAGAAATGAAGAAGACATTAAAATGCATTGGAAAGCAGTTCTGAAACTATATTTGCCATTCTGCCGCATTTTTTAAGAATCTGGGCCTTAAAGCAGCGATATATCTTAATATTTGCTCATTTGACACTTGGATAACAGAATGTAAGCAGGCAAGGTGTACGCGTGTTTTGTGGCGACACAGCAGATATGGGAAAACAAATTGGAGGAAGTGAACACGATCAATTTCAAATGTAACACTTTCTTTTTACACTACATTTTCGCTTTCATATGCTGAAATTTTTATACGTTGAATTGTACATGTATATTTAATTAACAATTTTAATTAAAATATTTAATGTCAAGGTCTTATTTAATGGTTAAACAATTTTATTTGTAAATATGGATATATCGATACTCATTGAGTCTCATCTTAGGAAAAATAAACAAAATCACCGATATTTACAAATAAAAATTTTTACCCATTAAGTAGGACAGCTTAATTATTTCAATTAATATATTAACTTTATTGTCATTGTGATACTGTAGATAGATTGTAAATAAATAAAGATTGAAAAATATTTCACGATTTAAGTATGAAAAAGAAAATTATTAATTTTACTAAATCAGAGTGAGGTAAAACTACTGTCAATTTTTACAGAGCGAAGACATATGTAAATAATAAATGTAGATTTTTGTAAAATTGAGTAGTTGCAAAAGCGCAATATAAATTATATACTTATATATATATATATATATATATATATATATATATATATATATATATATATATATATATATATATATATATATATATATATATATATATATATATATATCAGTGGTCTTCACAAAGAGAAACACATCTAAAATTAGAGTATTACACTGAAAGAAGTAATACTCTCATTTAACTAAAATTTAAAAAATTTTTTTTCTTACATTCATACTCATTCATAGCTCTATATTCTGTGAAAAAAAATGCAAATAATCGAGCCTAAGGTTTTTAAAATATACTCAAAATACGACCTGGCGTTACGTTACGCAAAATGAAACCTTATTTAATAATCAGCCTGATTACGCTTCTCGTATTCGAGCTGCAAAATACTCGATTTTACATTTTGGTACTACGTTTCTCGAATACCAAAAAATACAACTCTGCTTTAAAATTCTATTACAAATTTCTTACCACGACTCTCAAATTCAGCTGTCAAAAGTTAAAAAAATAGTCGATCGTTTTTTTACACACGACAAGAAAAATTTAACAAATATTTAAAATGAAGTCAACAAAGGCGTAAGTATTTTTTAATATTTTATTAATAAATATAATTTTAATGTTATGAATACAATTTTAGAATAAAAATTACAACGGTCAAACAGTTTGAGAAGATGGTGGAGTTGCTGGAGCAAAAACCAGAACTTGCGCAATCCTACCACAGCGGTCTACAAAAATTTAATACTAAAGAGGAATGGAAGGAAATTTCAAATAAACTTAATTCTCTAGGACCGCCTTTTCGAACTGGGCCTGAGTGGTTAAAGGTTTGGGCCGATTACAAATGCAATTTGAAGAAAAAAATTTTGCACAATAAAAATGAGAATCGTGCTACCGGGGGTGGCTTAAACAAGCAGTTTACTTTGTCTATTTATGATACCTCCATTAATTGTTTTGACAGTTTGTCATAGAGAGCCTCGTGATATTTAAAGTTTTAAAAATTAGGAAACGTCTTGTAATGTTTAATCTGTTACAAAATTTTAAGCAGTCGAAAGTTTTACATAGTACCATTGAGCACTAAATTCGACAAAAGTTTTCAC
This sequence comes from Germaria angustata, assembly GCA_963681545.1. NCBI lineage: Eukaryota > Metazoa > Arthropoda > Insecta > Diptera > Tachinidae > Germaria > Germaria angustata. Next base: position 90,215,728 of record OY812998.1, read on the forward strand.
AGTAGTCGAAACATATTTTCGAGAACCGTAATCAAGCTGAATATATATTTATGAAAACGTCGACCTGTGTAATACAGGTCGACATTGAAAAAAATTATTGGTTTGATTCTTGTTTTTTATAAGGATGCTTTCTATCATAATGCCGCTTAAGATGAAATTGCAAACATATTCTTTATTACCTGATTACATACAAGGCACTCTGCTTCCTTCAATGTGTTCAAAGAAAACAAAAAGAGATTTTCCCACTCAACATCCCACATTTTTATTAAATCTTTTGTTCTAAAATGCTGTACAAAAGTACTACTCATAATTATACGAAACATAAACATGCATAAATTTATATAGCTTGTTATCAACTCTTCAGTGTATCAAAAAATATTTTAGTTCTCTTTAAAAGATTTAAAACAGAAAAACATCCGACACACTCCTTCTCTGTTGAAAGTTTACAACATAAACTACCTAGACCCGACAACTTTGAAAACGTGCATAAAGTTTGTGTAAAAGAGATAGCAAAACTATTTGTTTTTATATAGATATCTCTTCACACAAACTTTATGCACGTTATACAAAGTTTATGCAAAATATGATTCGGACCCTTTTTATACGTCAAAGTTGGGTATTCTGTGTATATTCTGTGGTTTACAAGCTACTGGATAGCATAAACTAAACATAGACCCGACAACTTTGAAAACGTGCATAAAGTTTGTGTGAAAGGGAGAGCTAATCTAGTTGTTTTTATATAGATATCTCTTCACACAAACTTTATGCACGTTATACAAAGTTTATGCAAAATATGATTCGGACCCTTTTTATACATCAAAGTTGAATATTCTGTGTATTGTGCTGAATAGAACATGTCACATAAAGCTTTTGCTTCGCGTTGCGTTACAGCTTCGCTTTGACATTTAAGTTGAAATGTACATACTTATACGAAACATGCCACATGAAACACTTTTAACGCAGCGTGACGCAAAAAGTTCGGCAACTCTCAACTTTTTGCGTGCTTTGACAATCAAAGCTAAGTATGTATGTTAGAATATGATATGAAAATGTGATGTGATATGAAAAATACTTATTTTTTTATTTTTTAAATTTATTTCCTGTTGAAGAATATGAGCTTGTTTTTTTTAACTAATTTATAAAATAGTACGTAGTAAGTATATAGCATAAGATTATTTTATTGTAAAAAATCAGTGGCAGCGTATTATTAATAATATTTTACCTTTTTATATGAATACATACTTACATACATACATATGTATGTATTTGAAAATCCAAAAAACAAATGAATTGATGACAATAAAAAGCTTTATATGGTATATATGGAGTATTTTCAATAAACTACAATAGGTGATAACAAAATAAACACACAAAAGCAAAAAATATTTTGACTTTAATTTTTATAATAAAAAATAATTAGCAAAATTCATATCCCCCTTTTTTGGTAAACACACAATGCGCGCGATGTGTCAGTTTTCATTGTGTCATACACCTTTCGCGTTACGCTTTTCTGTCAAAGTTAAAAACGTCACGCAACGCTACAAAGTTTTATCTGACACGACACACTCATGATTATTGTTGCAATTATGGTTGCCGTTAAACACAATAAAAACAAATTGTATGGACTTTTTTATGAAAGATTTTATAACGTCGTTAATTTATTACAATTACTTAAGTTTTGACAGGAAAATAAACAAAAATACATAGCTTTTCAGGAATTATAAAAGCATTATCACTAAATACAGTACAAAACTTAAAATAAAATATAATATAATAAAGATTAACAATACAGGTAATTTTGGTACATCTTTGAGAAGCTGTTTTTTAGGATTTTGTTTTAATTTGATCAATCCTGGTTGTAATATTCACGAAGAGAATAAATAAAAACCCGAACATTTTCGTTAGCTGGGTAATATGAATGGCGACCAGTGATATATATATATATATATATATATATATATATATATATATATATATATATATATATGTATATAGTTTTTAATATACAGTGGAACATTGCTTCACAACACAAAGAGTATTTGTGAATATAAGTAGATATTTTTGTAGATAAATAGATTTATTAAGTAGTATTTTAAAATACTTTTTTTTAGTAACAATTTAAATTTTACATACAAGTATTATAAAATATTTTATATACTGTTATTTCTTATAAAATTTACAATTTTTCTTTTAAAAACTTTGAAATTTATTTCATTTTTGATGCAATTGGGGAGCATGTTGTAAAGATGTAGTCCTTTATGGAAAAGAGATCGTTACATTGCAGCTGTTGTTATTCTTGGAAGCCTGAAGTTATTAACATTTCTTAATTGGTATGGTTGTACTCCTCCAACATAGTTTAGCTGATCTATTAGGTATTCTGGCGCGTTTCCCATTTTCATATTTTTAATAAAGTTAAGTGCATTCATGTCGTATCTTTATTTTATATTTACGCATTTTAGTGTATCAAGCATGAATCCAATTGGTATATAAATATTACATTTTTAAATTGATCTCAGCTCGTTTTGTATTTTCTGGAGCCTTTCTATTTGTGTTACCGTGCAGCACGTACATATATATGATAGTTGAATAAAATTCAAAATGGGGTTTTATTATAACATTATATATTGGGTGTTTTTTATTGAGGTATAGAACTTTAAGTTGGCATCACTTTTTTAACTGGCGGCCATTTTGTCAGCTGTCAAGTGATTAATATTTAGTTTGGTTTGCCATTTCATCATGAACAGGTTGACAAAAGAACAACGCTTGCAAATCGTGCAAATTTATTTCGAAAATAATGGTTCAGTTCGCGAAGTTTACCGCAAGCTCCGTCCATTTTATGGTCGACATAATCGTCCATCAGAGCAATTAATTCGGTTAACCATGGATCGTTTTCGCACTACGTTTACTCTATGTGATAATACGCATCCGCAGAGACGTCGAACAGTGCGCACCGAAGAAACAATTGCCGCTGTAGAGCAAAGTGTTGAAGAGGACCCGAATGAATCGATTCGCCACCGTGCACAGCAATTGGAGCTTTGTCCATCAACTTTATGGAAGATTTTGCGCAAAGATCTTGGCTTGCGACCTTACAAGATCCAGCTTGTGCAAGAATTAAAGCCGCGAGACCATGCAATGCGTCGTGATTTTGGTGTATGGGCCGAAAATGAGATTGATCTCGATGCTGATTTTCATCGCAAAATTTTGTTCAGTGATGAGGCTCATTTTTGGTTGAATGGCTACGTCAACAAGCAAAATTGCCGCATTTGGAGTGAAGAGAATCCACATGAGACCCTTGAGACGCCATTATATCCACAAAAACTGACTGTTTGGTGTGCTCTATGGGCTGGTGGAGTCATTGGGCCATACTTCTTCCGAAATAATGCTGGAGAGTCAGTTACCGTTAATGGAGACCGGTATAGAGCCATGATAACCGACTATTTTGTTCCCGAATTGGATGGCATGGATGTGGATGAGTTGTGGTTCCAACAAGACGGCGCTACATGCCACACAGCGCACGTCACAATCGATTTATTGAAGGAAACATTCGATGAGCGCATAATTTCGCGGAATGGACCTGTCAATTGGCCACCAAGATCGTGTGATTTGACACCATTGGATTATTTTCTTTGGGGATATGTGAAGTCGCTCGTCTACGCGAACAAACCAGAAACGTTAGGGGACTTGGAAGCCAACATTCGTGGCGTTATTGCCAACATACGGCCCCATATGCTCGAAAAAGTGGTTGAAAATTGGACCTGTAGAATTGGCTTTATTCGAGCCAGCCGCACATGCACGAAATCATATTTAAACGTTAATGGCATAAAATTATCCTTCCAATAAAGCCAAATTGATGGACATTAAAAAGATTTTCTTGTGTTTTATTTCAATTCGAAGTTCTATACCTCTAAAAAAACACCCTGTACATATATTTATAGCCGTTACTGTGGATATCTTGATCATTGAGTTTTAATTTTTTGTCTATTATGAAACCAAGGTATATAATTTTATCTACTTTGCTATAATTTATCCGTTAATTTCAAGAGTTGATTCACTGCTCACATTTATTTGCATAAGTTTTGTTTTAGTTTCGTTTAATTTTAATTTATTCATCTTTAGCCATTTATTCACAATCTTTATATCATTTACCATATTGTCTTGGCACTGATTATCTGTCTGTCCTTCCGTAAAAATCAGTGTATCATCCGCATATAAAATAACTTCACATTTTTGTAAAACACTTGGCATATCATCAATATATATAATAAAAAGTAGTGGTCCCAGAATGGATCCTTGTGGTACTCCGTATTCATTGCTTATACAACTTAGAAGAAACAATTATTTTTCTTCTTTTAAAAAAAGAGAAGACTACGTCTTCTATATCTTTTTATTTATTTAAAATTATATTAATTAAATGAAAGAGAAGACTATGTCTTCTTAGACTTTCTTATTTGAGTTAACGTTAATTACTAAAAACTAAATTTACAAATTTCTTATTTTATATTTTTAAATTGACATAATTAAATTTGGATAAGCAATAATTGCAGACGCTGATCTTACAATTATTGTAAAATTTAGTTCAATAAACTTAATAATAATTAATTGAAATATTATATGTCATCATAAAATAAATTTAAAGTGAATTCATATCTTTGTGTTAACGAACGAATTAAAAGAAATAAATGAAGAAGTGTGTCAGCAATTGAGTTGCGACAGAGTGTGTTGAACTTTATGAAAAGTTAATTTTTTAATTATTAACTCCTCCCTTCTTAAATTGATTGTCCTCAATCATTTAGAAAAAAGGAATATTATTTAATCTAGGAGGTTTGATGGGAGCTTCTAATGCTATTGATTTGGGGTATTCGGCATAATGTTGCAAAGTTATTGTTGCATTAGGCTCGTTATTAATGTGAGGAATTTGAGATTCAAAAACAATTGTTTTTTTGGGATTTTTAAAGAATAGTTTGAAGGCTACTAATGAAATGATAATGAGACCAATGATAACAGAGATTGACCATCCTCCGATTTCTAAATGTTTTTGAATAGTTGAGATTACCTCCGTATTATTAATCTGTAATTCGTTTAGCGCTTCAAGTGATAGAAAATTAATGTGGTCTCTTTCGAAAGGAGCAGGCTGCATTAATGCGGGAATGATTTGTAAAGGTGATGCCTCTATATTACTAAAGGTCATATTGTTAATTTTAATAGTGCTATTATGGAATTTAATTAGAAGTGTTCCAGATATATTTCTGATCGTTTCATCAATATTAATAGATGTGTTACAATTATTTACAAGGATAACCCCGGACTCAATCTCTTCGATTGATGGGATATGATGATTGTTGCTCGTTACACACGTAGAATTTTGACTACTTAAAAGATTAGGAATACATTTGTCATTTGAAATATTTTTTAATTGATTCTCTTTACAAATTATTAAATTATTATATTTTTCACAACTATCACTTATTCCAAATATTGTTTTTTCATTTTTTAAAATCTGCTTAAAATCTAAACTAATGACAGAGTTTTTTTTCTTTACTGGTCTTAAAATAACATTTTCATAAGTTTCATTTTTTGTTAAAGGAATCTTAACTAAATAAAATAATTTTTTATTAGTACTGTATAGGACAGATACTTTAGCAAATTGGAGTGCCTCTTCAGGACTCGAAAACAATATTTTCTTTTCTAATTTTACTTATAGCTATTTCAATTTCCTTTTTGTCTAATATTAGTGGGTTAATAATTCCAATCTTTGCCCATATAATTCCATTTTGAATATTTATTAGTTCTTCCTTAACTAGTCTAATTCTATTTTGTAAGTTTATAACAATTTCATTTTCTAATAATACATCTTTTCTTATTGCGTTTGAAACTTTGTTTACAACATCTGTGAGATTATTTAATCTTTTATTTAAGGCTTCATTTACATAAACTTGTTTATTATTATTTTTGTTAAGATCATTTATATTACTTGCTATGATTTCAAAATCGTCGTGATCAGGAGATCCCGCGATATATTTCCAAATAGTACCTATGGCATTTATTGCCCTTTTATTTTTTACATTTGGTGTTATGTTTTCTAAAATATTTTCAGAAAGTTTTAATTCATGGGTTAGGATGGGATACAGGTTATGGTGATTTGGGATGTGTTGTTGGATAAATGAATGGGTATTGGATATTGATGTTGCGTACTGTGCCAACTCTATTGAATGTAGAATAGTAAAGGTTCCCTGCTGAATTTTTGCTGTACCTCTATTAATTGTCACAACATAGGAAGAAGTGTAATCCAAAATTTGGACTTCTGTTTTTACAAAGGTTAAATAAAATCTGTAAATATAATTTATTTTCTTTTAATATTACTTTTATGCACAATTCTGCCTGTCATTGTTAAAATAGTAGAATTTCTATCTTCTTTGACTATTTCCTTTTTAAATCTTGGAGTCAGTTTTGACCCTAGTCTCTTGTTTACTCTGACAAAGATTTGTTCTCCTGGTGAATAAACTTTTATTTCATGCCTATTTTGATTATGGTAGTTTAAATCCTGTTTCTGTTTTTCCGTTAAACGATTGATTATATCTTGTTTATCCAAAAGTGCTTTTCCTGGATCATTACTTGAATTTCTGTTAAAAAATATATCTATTTGTTTTCTGCCGGTGGTGGAGTGAATTGACCTGCTATACTCGTGTATTGCCCTGGTAAGTAAATCGTGAAAAGAAGTATGTAGTTTGTCTGGTTTTAAACATCTCATGATCTCTGAAAGAGTAGAGTGGAATCTTTCTATTTGACCATTTACACAACTGGAGTAGAGTGGTGTAATGTAGGTTTCAATGCCAAATTGATCTTTAAGAAGAAAATTTATTGATACAGAATTTAAGGATTTTTCATTGTCTATGACTATAGACTTGGGGATACCAAAAGCTAAAACTATTTCTTTTAATGGTTCTTTAATGTCTTCTATTGCCCTAGATTTTAAAATTTTAACTAAAGCGTATTTTGAGAATTTGTCAATTGCTGTTAATACAAGATTTCCTTCAGTAGAGTAAATATCAATATGGATTATTTCTCCAGGATTTTGTGGAATAGGTGTGGGTTGGAACTGTGGTTTATTAGGACGACGGTCGTATTTTTGTTCTCTACAAACTTAACAATTTTTTACAATTCTATTGGATTTTTCTGTCATTTTTTGAAAATAGTAATCTTTTTTTATCTGCTCTCTATTTTCTTTAGCATTTCTGTGGGCTCTTCTGTGTTCTTTAATTAACACTTCTTCTTGTTCTACATAATTTATTATTTCTTTGACCTGTGACTGTGTGAATCTAATTTTATACTTAATGAAATGTTCGGAATAAAATTCTTGAATTATTCCCATAATTGGTTCAGTAGTAAATAATCCATTAATTACGCTAGGATTAAGATATTTTTTTAAAATCGAAATTAATGTATTTCTGGTGAAATAAGGTTTTTTTATTATATGCCTGTGATAAGTTGGGAAGGGGATTTCAAATTTGTAGCTATCATTGTTGTCTATTAAAATATGAATTTGATTTTTGAATACGTTAATAGGACATACTACTGCTGGTATTTTATTCTCTGAAGAGCTTTCATCGCTGTGCTGGGTTGCTGTCATTGAATTTATCTGTGGTGGCCTAGATAGTGCATCCGCTACCATGTTTGTTTTACCGGGTTGGTATCTAAGTTCATAATCATATTCTTCGAGTATGGCTTTCCATCTCTTCATTTTGCTGTTTGTGTTTTTACTACTAAGAGCATATGTTAGAGGTTGGTGGTCTGTGAATATGATTACCTTTCGGGATCCGTACAGATAATTTCTCAGTGAATTCAAAGCCCAAATTATAGCCAACATTTCTTTTTCATTCGTGGCATAATTTTCTTCAGTTTTACTTAATGTTCTTGAAGGAAAGGTTATAGGCTTTTTGTTTTGCGATAAGACTGCACCGAGTGCGTAGTCGGAAGCATCTGTCGTTAGCTCGAAACATTTTTCGAAGTCAGGATGAGAGAGCACTATGTCACTTGAGATTAACGAGTTTTTTAATTTTTGAAATGCATCTAGACCATTATAATCTAAAGATATTTTTTTATTCTTGGAGGCATTCTTTGAAATGCGTCCTTCCTCCCCTCTTAAAAGGGATGTCAGGGGCTTAGCAAGTTTTGCGTAATCTTGGATAAAGCGCCTATAGTAGCCTGACATGCCTAAGAAACTTCTTAAGTCTTTTAGGGTTTTTGGGGGTTGAAGTTGGGCTATTGCTTCTACTTTTTGTTTGTTTGCTTTTATACCTTCGGTTCCTATAATAAATCCAAGAAATTCAATTTCTGTTTTTAAAAATTCACACTTGTCGAGCTGTATTTTGAAGTTTGCGGATTCTAATGTTTCAAATATTTTGTGTAGATGTTCAAAGTGTTCTTTCTCAGTTTTGGAGAATATGATAATGTCATCTATATAGACATAACATATTTTTCCTATGTGATGTCTTAAAACATCATCTAAAGTTCTTTGAAAAATTGATGGCGAGTTTTTTAATCCGAATGGAAGTCGGACGAATTCGAATTTTCCATTATTGATTGAAAATGCGGTTTTTTCTATATCGCATTCCTTCAGAGGAATTTGGTGGAAACCACTTTTTAGGTCTACCACTGAAAAGAACTTATTTTTTCCTAAATTTGAGAGAACTTCGTTAATTTCTGGAATAGGGTATCTATCGGCTACAGTGATCGCGTTCAGTTTTCTGTAGTCAATGACCATTCTGAATTTTTTTTTCGCCGGATGCGTCCATTTTTTTCGGGACGATCCAGACGGGTGCGTTATAAGGTGATCTGGAAGGCCTGATTATACCATCATTTAGAAGTTCCTTTATTTGTTTTTCAACTTCGTTTTTGAGTGCCATGGGATAGGGATATGATTTGCAATATATTGGTGAGTCAGATGTGGTTCGGATCTCTCCTTTGATTCGAGAGGTAAATGTTAGTTTTTTATTAGGATCTTTGAATAGGTTGGGATGCATATTAATTGCTTTTTTTAATTGAGATTTTTGAACCTCGTCCATATGACTAGTTCTAAATTCCATTTTGTTTACTGATTGGGAAATTTGTTGATGAATTTTAATTTTAATTTTGTGATTTATTAACATGTATTTTTCTTTAATATAAATTATTGCATTTAATTCCTGTAAACTGTCATGGCTTAAAATACCATGAAATGTTTTAAGATAGGGCAAAATATAAAATTTAATAGGATGATCGGGTAAATTAAACAGATTCGCAAATGTATGATGTGTGATTTCAATGTCACCAGACACTGAGTTTGCAAAAAAAGGTTTTTCATTTTGTTTAGGATTGTTTACGAGAGAGGATTGAATATAATTTTTATTAGATCCCGTATCTATTAAGATTTTTAAGATTTGACCATTCCTCGCCTTACATTCAAAGTATGGAAGCGAAGAATACGTTAGCCTAAAAAATGAATGTCAGTTAGTTCTTGGGTAGGAAGTTCATACTGTTGATCTTGTTGGTCTAAAGTTTCGACGTATTTTTCAACATCTTCATTTTGCATTTGCCGATAGTAGTTGTCTTCGGAATTTTCTATTTGAGATTCATCAGCTTCTATTATATTTTCAAAATTTTGCTGATTGGTTTCTATGTGAAAATTTCGTTGTTGTTTAAATGGTGGTGGAACGTGATTCATTGATGCAGGTCTTTTACCTTGAAATTGCATCGTTTGACGGGGTCTGTTTTGGTAGTTCACGTTTCTTGTTTGGATCGACTGATCAATTTCCATAGGTTCAGATCGTTGAGGCTTAGGTTGTGTTGGTCTTGGCGGCTGGAATTGGAATTGTTGTCGCATTTGTTGATGCGGTTGAAACATGGGTTGGGGGTTATGATAAGGGAAGGGCTGTTGATTTTTAAATAAATTTTGTTGCATGCTGTTTGTAGGGCTATTATATTTCGTAGAATGTTGAAATGTTAGTTCTGGATAAAACGGTCTATTATGATTTTGTGTGTTCAAATTACGCATTGAAGGAAGTGGAAGCTGTTGACGATGTTTATGATTTTGATTTGTAAAGTTGGTTTTCCAACTTTAAGCAAAGATGTAGTGCTTGTGGAAGATCTGAGGGTTCTCGAATGCCTAGGAGTCTAGGTAGATCTCCGTTCAAGCCTCTTATGAACGTATCAAGAGCCTTGTCTCTATATGTCTGAGTCAAAAGTCGCAAGGACTCTTGTCCCATTTCCATACAGCCAATTTTATTTAATATTAGGGATAAGTGCGAATAGACTTGTTGATAGAAAATTTGAATTGAGTTTCTTCCTTGGATAAGAGATGTCATTTGATACTCTAGTGTGCCTAAATCTCGTTTGTCGGCATAATGTAGAGTCAAACATCTTACTATACTATTCCAGTCTAAAGGAGTGTTGTATGACTCTAATGCGATATCTGCATTCCCTACTATTTTATTTCTGATAACGCTTAGTATTCCAAAGTATTTTGGAGTTCCTCTCATTGAGTTGTAGATTTGAAGTACTCTTTCTACACTTTTTTTCCGTGAATTAAACTCGGAAGCGTTTCCAGAAAATTCTCTTAAGCTTCTAACTATATCGGGTATTTTGTCCAAATCATTAAGGTTTTCCCTATATCTTTCCTCAATTATTTGGTCATTTCCAAGATTTATATCGGCGTTGGGGTTAATTATAGATTGTACAATACTCCTACACTATTGGGCACAAATTAAAGCTATTCTATTTTCTAATTCAGGATTTATTTGAAAATTTTGTGGTCCTACTGCTGCGTTTGGATTTGGATCAGGGTTAGGAAGGTTAAGGATAGGTGGTCTTACTAGGTTGTTAGGATTAGCCATAATTGTATTTTGATAAACTTTCTAATTTTTTATTTTATTTATTTATTTAATGAAAAATATTTTTATATTTTACTTAAATTATTCAAAAAAAATGTTTTCTTAAGATTAAAGTAATTTTAACTTACAAGATGATTAGTACTGCCTTCATGTTTAAGTTGTTGAATTATGATGAGAAAGTAGATGTTGTGTTGATTAAATATGATAGCTGATTTATTATCTTCAGGTGTTGGATTTCAATGTTGAGTTTTTTCTGTTGATCTTGATTATGTAAAGATGTTTTTGATGAGTTAAAGCTGGTTAATTTTCCAACGGATGTCGGACTTCAATGTTGAGTTTTTTTATGTTGTTGCAATTTTTTTCAAACGTTTTTTTTCTAGTGTTTTTGTTTATTTAAATAATGTTTGTGGCGTTTTTATAACTAATTAAATTGTTTATTTACAAGTTTTTATTTTAAAGTTTTAATTACTGTCTCAATTTTATTTCTTTATTTCTTATTATTTTTTTTTTTAGTTATTATCATTACACTTATTATCACTTAATCAAATCACTTAAAATAAAACCGTTCCGATTGCACGAATTTTGTCCTTTTTACTATTTGTTACTGCGGATTCGGAACAATACTTTCAACGAACGGATGCCTGCGGACGGACACATACAGGCTCGGGTTCCGTGGTATACTTATTTTTTTCCTAAAATATACCTGGTTGCTCGGGCGCCACTTAGAAGAAACAATTATTTTTCTTCTTTTAAAAAAAGAGAAGACTATGTCTTCTTAGACTTTCTTATTTGAGTTAACGTTAATTACTAAAAACTAAATTTACAAATTTCTTATTTTATATTTTTAAATTGACATAATTAAATTTGGATAAGCAATAATTGCAGACGCTGATCTTACAATTATTGTAAAATTTAGTTCAATAAACTTAATAATAATTAATTGAAATATTATATGTCATCATAAAATAAATTTAAAGTGAATTCATATCTTTGTGTTAACGAACGAATTAAAAGAAATAAATGAAGAAGTGTGTCAGCAATTGAGTTGCGACAGAGTGTGTTGAACTTTATTAAAAGTTAATTTTTTAATTATTAACTTACATTCAGATTTTATGCTATTTGCTTTCTGTTTGTTAAATACATTTAACATAAACCATTTATTTCAGTTTCTTGTACTCCATACATGTAAAGTTTTTGAACTAGTAGATCTCTATCTATTGTTTCGAAGGCTCTTTTAAAATCTAAAAACACTGCCATAATTCTTTCATATTTTCCTATATATTTCCATCTATTAATAACACTATCACTATCACTGCTGTTTCACAAGAAAACTTTTTTCTAAAACCTAATTGATATTTTGAAACTAAATTGTTTTTCTCAAAATAGTTTTCTAATTGTTGTTTCACAACTTTTTCAATTATTTTTTCTAGCGTTTTTAGTGTATCTATTGGCCTAAATTCTTCACATTTTGTTGTTTTTGCAACTTTTTCCATTGGAGTTATTGACGATATTTTCCAACTTTCCGGGAATTCTCCCACTTCAAGAGATTTATTTATAATGTTCAATATTATTCCACCCAGAGCACTCCAGTTGTCCATTATTATTTTTGTTGATACACCATTGAAATCGGGCTTATTTTTCATATCTTTACATATAAGTTTTAGCTCTTGTAAATTAATTGCACGAAATTTAAATTTAGTATTTTTCACATTTAGTTGGTTTACATATTGCACTCGCTCTATAGAATTTCTAATTGTTTCAATGCTATTAACAAAGTATTTATTAAATTTGTTGTCTATTTGATAATTTTCTTTAAACTCTACTTGATTAAATATCACAGTCTGTATCACATTACAATTTTTTTAAGTACTAGGTTTTTGATTTCCAACCACATTTGCTTTTGATCTTTGGCGTTACATATTTTGTTATTTATAAATTTACTTTTTTCGTATTCTTTATTTGTTATATATCTGTTTCTTGCTACCTTATAACTATTCCAATCATCTATTGTATTATGTCTTCTTGCAATGTTATATTTGAAAATTTTGCCCCTTTTAAGTAATTTTAGTTGCCTATTAAACCACTTATCAGCCATATTTGTTTCTTTGATTATTTTTTTATGCGTGAATTTTTTAATTGTATTTTCAATGCAATTATCGATATTGCAACTCATATTATTTACATCATTATTTTCATCATAGTTTAATAAAAAACTTCTAATTGCTCTATTAAATAGGTTTCTTTTATATTTAAATACTGCTATTTCCTGGTTTGTTGAATGTTCGTAATTTTTATTTTTAAGAGTTATATCTATTGCTTCATCATCTGCTATTTTATTTTCACTATTATTCCTTACTATAACATTATTATTATTATTATTAGCAATAACAATGTCTATTAATGTTTTTGTATTTTCTGTCACCCTAGTATACCATAGAACTAAAAGCGGTTTCAAAAAATGTATTGGTTGCTTAGAAAATAGATACTTAATAGATACTATTTTGAAATTAAATTTGTACACCAATATTTGATTCAAAAATTATTGTATATCCGCGTAAATGTTCATAATTTAAAAGGTACTGTTATTTCTTTTATGAAAATAAATTAAAATATCAATAAATGAAAATATATAATGAATGAAAATATAAATAAATTAATATATATATATATATATATATATATATATATATATATATATATATATATATATATATATATATATATACATATATATATATATATATATATATATATATATATACATATATATATATATATATATATATATATACATACATATATATATATATATATATATATATATATATATATATATATATATATATATATATATATATATATATATATATATAGTTTTTAATATACAGTGGAACCTTGCTTCACAACACAAATATTATTGTGAATATAGATATTTTCTTAGAACTAAAAACGGTATCAGTTGAATTACTAACGTTAACATAACTAAATAATAATTTTCTAAGCTATACCAATCACTTTCTACGGTAAGCGAACAATAATTTTTTTTACGAAATCGAGACAATATTCTGAATAATACACATAAAATTAATTATACATAAGCAAAATACAGTCACAGATCCGCATAAGATGCACGTAGTCCGAATAACAATATCCTGAAATATTATTCATAAAAATAAAATTAATTTTACGGAAGCAAATTATAGATAAAGCTCGAAATAAATACAAATATATATAGCACAAAAGCTTATATAAACTAGATCCATTAAGTTAAGGTGTCAAAGCAGCCAGAGATGTAATATTTAAAAAATACAACCATGCTTGTACGACAATGTGCTGCCACAAGTTTTGTTTAGAACACGTAGCATGGAACAAAGCTTTCCTCATACACCGAAAAAAATCTTCATGTAAAATCCGTTTTATGCATATAAATCTAATTTTATTTATGGAATATAGTAATATTCGAACTTATACAAATCAAATGTAAAATTATCTTTTAAACTTCATTTTACTGATTTTAATATATTTGATTAATTATTTGATTGCAGATTTTGTACGTATATTTGTATAGGCACTTTTCAGCTAAGTAGAGGATACCCCTCTAAACGGCTAAAATTCCAAAAGTGACAACCGTGTTGAAGAAACACACTGCAAACTTCTAGTCTGGCAACGTTCTTTTTTTTAATTATACATACTTACATATTTCGCACTCCCAGTACAAAAGTGACACAACTTAAAATTTTAATTTTCTGACAAAACTAATAATAAATCATTTTTATGAATTTCAACTTTATACCAACTCAAACATAAGGAAAGACAACTTTTCTTTAGCAACAATTAACAACAATAAAATACACAAATATTTTTTTATAGATAAACAAGTGTATTGTGCACAGTTTAAATGATATAACCCCGAAAATTAAAATTTTGAGTTGAGTCACTTTTGTACTGGGTGTGCGATTTTTTCTTTCTAGAATATTACACCAACTGAATACCTTTCTTTTTAATAAATTGTTGTATAAATTGTACTTGAGCGTTTTTCTTTCTTTTGGTACTGGAATAACATCAATAGGTTATGGGCCCAGTCACCACAAAACTAAATAGAAGGAAATAGAATAGAAGATTGCTGGTATCAATAAGGCTCAAGTTTTTATTTTATGAAATGTCGAACACAGATTTAAAAGTACAAGTGGAAAAGTTAGAAGGTCCTGAAGACTGAGCAAAATGGAAATGGCACATCAACATGATGTTTCGAGCGCACGCAATTGAAGATATTCAGCCCAATCATGAATATTCTCACGGAATTTCATTCCCAAGGAAAATACGTTTCTCGAGAAAAAATTCCTCCAATCATAAATTACCTGGGAAGCAAAAAAATAAAAGTTGGCAATATCGAAATTCGATAACAGCTGTTTTGTTTATTTACTTTTTATTTTTCTTTGTGCCGGCTTAAAAGCAAATTATATTTATTTTGTTGTTAAAAAAGTGTTGGTGTGTAATAAAACTTAAAAACTAATTAATTAAAAAAATTCATACAATAGCTTTAAGGATAGTTGCAGAGGTTGTTTCTGTTGGAGAAGAGCAAGAAAGTAGGGTTGTTAGAAGACATTTACGAGACGCATCGAATCCACTTGAATTGCCTCAGTCATTGTAAATAAATGTGTACCAAATAATTTTATTGTGTTAAATCCGTCCAATTTCTTTACAGATTTCAAAAGTACTATAGAGTAAACAAGCCGGCATTTCGTTATTTGCTAGAAGTTTTAACAGCACACACTCAAAAAGGCAAAAAAGTGTTTGCTGTTTCACCAGTAATAAAGTTAAGTGCATGTTTACGTTTTTTTGCTGAAGGTGGTTACCAAACTGGAGTTGGTAAAGATTCCGATGTATCAATTGCACAGTCAACTTTCAGTAACGTGCTTACTGAAGTGATTGACGTATTTTTAAATCATTTGTGCCCGGTGTGGATACAAGTACCACAATCAGCAGAGGTAAAACGTAAAATTGCGCTGCCAGAGGATGACATATTACCGCCTGTTTCATACCATTATAAAGCCGTAGCCCAATCTATTCGAAGCAGAATTGGAGACTCTCTAGAATAAAATACAATTTTTATAAACATATTTGTATGTACACATTTTATTAAAAACAAAAAACTATTAAAAAAAAACAAAAAAAATATAAATAGCTTCTTCTGTTGGAGAAAACTACTGCTCTCTGTTGGGTCCACCTCCAGTGAATTTTGTGTCTCTTAGATTTTGTGAAGCCTTTTGCCGTACGTACTTTTTTGGTCTGCCCACACCTACAGACATACATACAAACATAAAAATGGCAAAAGTTAGTGTCACTACTAAGTAATGTGGCGAACTATAATATAGGATAACAAACCTTTTTCCATTTAGCAATGCATTTAATTGGAAGACCCATGGAGTTGAGTTCGACTTCAGCTTTGCGCCAAAATCGAGCAAGCGCCTCCTCGCTGCCTTTATAAAACCCTCGCGCATTGTCTGGGTTAGCTCCCAATAATGTTAATAAATGTTGGCTTTGCTGTTTGTTTGTGGTTTTAGACCTGCAAAGCACAACCTTTGTTTATTTAATTTGCATTTTATTTAAAATACTTACATATTTTGGCAAACTCCCTTTTATATTGCAAGTGAAATTTTTTTTATGGAAAAACAGAAAACATATGTTTTTAAAATACCTACTTTTCCCTTCATTGAATATTTTTCCCTTTCGATGTTGCTAAAACAGGGAAGGTTAAACAAAATTTCCTAAGGAATTTATCAACATAATAAGAGGAATGGGGAAAAAAACTCTCACGGAATTATCATTCATAATTGGGCTGATTGTGAATGGCAAAAGAAAGTGTCCAGATGATGGTACAACTACTGAAAGCAAAGCAGCGCTTCAGAAGTGGCAATATGTCAAAGATTTTACGTCAGTACCTGTCATAAACGTAACCTGACGGTGCTCTTCGCACTGGGTGAATAAAGCCGTTCACCACCGTCCCCGTCGTCCCTTCCAGAGGCACATACAGGGTGAGGTCTACATGTGCCCCTAATACGGACGACATGGTAGCAAATTCTGTACAGGCTGCAGAACCATGTACAGACACCTTGCTAGAGTGTTGGAGCTATCTAACCTCCTACTACCCCAACGGCCCAGCAGCAAAATATTGCCCCCATCTTACCTGGAGCTTTGCCAACCGCAACCATCAGGGCAACTTTGTCGAATAGCAACAACACCTAGAGATATATGGCCTGAAGAGAGCATCTACAATCGGTCACTAGCACCATATTGCAGACACACTCATCAGACCCATAACTCTTCCCGCGTATCTTTGGGTTTTAACCACAGCAACCACGTGATCCCCGAAGGGCCCTAACCAATAACCAGTCTAAGACAAGTCCTAGGGGCTACTGGTTCTCGTGGCACCAGATGGGACTCTGGTCAGCCGCGTGTTAAAAGCACCTCCGATTTTAGGTCTCATGCAAACCTGAGGTATCGGTAGCACCTCTACCCAGACAAGCATAGGCAGAGCTACTTCCTTAAATTATTTATATGCACGCCCGTTGCCCTGTTATTTCAGGGATTGGGTAGTAACATATTAAGTTCAAGGGGTAATTGGCCAAAGGTCAAGGTCTGGAAAGACCATATTACCCACTTACCGGACGAGCGAGCGAACCCTCTTTCACCTTTAATTTACTTGCATGCGCGCCCGTTGCCCTGTTAATTCAGGGATTGGGTAGCAACATACAAGTTTTTAGGGGTTATCAGCAAAAAGGCCTAGGTCCGGAAACCTGATAACCCTATACCCCAGGAAGCACAACATCAAGCCACCATGACAAGATGTATAAACCGTGCCCCCGGGGGGCTTCAGAAGTGGCAGCAGGATGATGCAAAGGCTGCAAATATCATTGGCAGTTCAACAGCGGAATTAGTATTGACCTGTACGCATGCAGCTGATATATGGGATAAATTGTGCGCCCGTTTTGAGTAAAGCAGTATACAACGTTTGAATATGCTGATTGAATCATTTTTCCAAGCTAAGCGGGACGAAAGAGAAGACATTAGTATCCATGTAGCGAAACTGCAAAAACTGTTTGTGGATTTAAATAATGAACTGAAGAATCACAATGAGAACAAATTGTCGGAAAGTATGCTGAATGGCAGAATACTGTCAACACTTGGAAAGGAATATGATAATTTTAAAGATTTATGGGATATCATTCCTACAGATAAACAGAAGTTGAATCTTCTTATCGAAAAACTTTGCCCAATAGAAGCGCGTGAGCTAAAATCGGACAAAACCGAAGTAAATGAAACGGCTTTTGTAACTAATGATGTAAAAAGCAAAAACAAATCAGACTTTAGAAAGAACAAGAACTCAGATAAAATGGCTCATGCAAAGCAAAAGTTTCCTTGCCGCAAATGTGGCAAAACCGGTCATTGGGCAGCGGAATGTTTAAATGCAATGGGTTCGAATGTCAACGAGAAAAACAAAATTCATTTCAAATGTAAAACCAATGCTTTTGTAGTGTATAGTTTAAAAGCAAAGTGTAACGTTAGCACTTCTGCAGGCACATTGCTTCGAATAGGCAACATTTTGAAAATTATACAAAGTTTAACATCCCCAAAAAAATTTGTCTTGGAAAACAGAATGCTGTAATGTTGGCGTATGGTCATGGTAATATTAATGTCAAAGTGTTATGCAACAACAAGTGGGAGGATGCAAAACTAGAAAATGTTTGGTATGTACCTGAAGCTAGTGTAAATCTTTTTCAGTAAAAGCAGCAGGGAAAAATGGCTTCAAGACAATGTTTGATGAAAGCTCAATTAAGATAATAAGAAAAGTAGATAGGACATTAGCAGCAACAGGATACTTAGGTGATGAACTGTATATTTTAAATATGCATGTTGAAAATTCAACAAAGTTTGAGCGCGTTAATCTTGCTACGAAAAACAATAGTTTGCAATTTTATCATGAACGTTTTGCTCATCAGAATAAAAGACACGTAAAGTAAATACAGGTGTTTTTTTAGAGGTATAGAACTTCGAATTGAAATAAAACACAAGAAAATCTTTTTAATGTCCATCAATTTGGCTTTATTGGAAGGATAATTTTATGCCATTAACGTTTAAATATGATTTCGGGCATGTGGCCGCCGCGGCTGGCTCGAATAAAGCCAATTCTACAGGTCCAATTTTCAACCACTTTTTCGAGCATATGGGGCCGTATGTTGGCAATAACGCCACGAATGTTGGCTTCCAAGTCCCCTAACGTTTCTGGTTTGTTGGCGTAGACGAGCGACTTCACATATCCCCAAAGAAAATAATCCAACGGTGTCAAATCACACGATCTTGGTGGCCAATTGACAGGTCCATTCCGCGAAATTATGCGCTCATCGAATGTTTCCTTCAATAAATCGATTGTGACGTGCGCTGTGTGGCATGTAGCGCCGTCTTGTTGGAACCACAACTCATCCACATTCATGCCATCCAATTCCTTCCATAAAGTTGATGGACAAAGCTCCAATTGCTGTGCACGGTGGCGAATCGATTCATTCGGGTCCTCTTCAACACTTTGCTCTACAGCGGCAATTGTTTCTTCGGTGCGCACTGTTCGACGTCTCTGCGGATGCGTATTATCACATAGAGTAAACGTAGTGCGAAAACGATCCATGGTTAACCGAATTAATTGCTCTGATGGACGATTATGTCGACCATAAAATGGACGGAGCTTGCGGTAAACTTCGCGAACTGAACCATTATTTTCGAAATAAATTTGCACGATTTGCAAGCGTTGTTCTTTTGTCAACCTGTTCATGATGAAATGGCAAACCAAACTAAATATTAATCACTTGACAGCTGACAAAATGGCCGCTAGTTAAAAAAGTGATGCCAACTTAAAGTTCTATACCTCAATAAAAAACACCCAATATTACAACGTATGAGTATTAACATTGCTGACGACGAAGAAAATTTATGTGATGGGTGTGCATTAGGAAAGATGCATCGGTTGCCTTTCAAGAAAAAACCTAGTCAATCTGTAGAGACTGGAGAGCTGATACATGCCGACGTTAACAGGCCTATGCAAACCACTTCATTAGGGGGATCCAGATATTTTATGTGTTTCAAAATGATTTTAGCAAATTTAGAAAAATTGTTTTTATAAAAAATAAAAACGAAGTATGCACGAATGTTGAGATATTTTTAAATGAAGCAAAGGCAAATGGTCATATGGTGAAAAGGTTTCGATCTGATGGTGGAAGAGAATTTGTTAATAAAGAAGTTGCCAACCTGTTAAGTCAAAGAGCAATTGAACACGTAATTACACCACCTTATACACCTCAACAGAATGGCACAGCAGAGGGCGAAAATAGAACCATTGTAGAAGCTGCCCGATCCATGCTTAATGTAAGAAACTGCTAAAATGTTTGTGGGCTGAAGCGTGTAACACCGCTGTTCATGTTTTGAACCTTACAGGTAAAACTAAAATTGAGAATAAGTTTCCATATGAACTTTGGTATAAACATAATGTAGAGAATTTAAACCACTTGAGCATATTTGGTACTGGTTGTTATGTACATATTCCAAAACATTTTGGGTCAAAGTTTGATGATAAGACAGTTTTTGGGTATATGTTTGAATATGTAAATAATAAAGATGGCTACAGGGTGTTTCTTCCATCGAACTATAAAATAGTTAATAGCCATGATGTTTTATTTAAGACAGAATCTGTTTGCAACGCGAAATCCACTGCAGAAATTACTAGTTATATTGACGAGAATGCGGCGAACGATAGAAATAATATAACACCGAAAGAAATAGAGGAAGCCAATACCACTGTCGTTACTAAACGTGGTGATAAAGAAAGTTCCTATGAAAATAATGACTTACCAGAAGAAACACCTTATATACGACGCAGCAGTCGTAATAAAAGACCACCGGATTGGTTGGAATCTGGGGCCTTTGTATTAATGGCAGACTTACCAACTAGCGGTGAAGGCGATAACCCACAATCATTGGTCCAAGCTGTAAGGTCGCCTCGACGAGAAGAGTGGAAAAATGCAATGATTGATGAATTAAAATCTTTGCAAGAAAATGAAACATGGGATCTTGTACAAAGACCAGCCAATTAAAAATATTGTAAAAAAAATCGTTTGATTTTTCAAGTGAAGCTGCAAGATAACGGTAAAATTCGATTCAAGGCCAGATTAGTAGCCAAAGGCTATGTACAAAAACATGGGATCGATTACAATGAGACATTTAGTCCAGTTGCTCGCTATGATTCAATTCGAACGCTTTTGGCTATTTCTGCAAATGAAAACAAACAATTTGACGTAAAAACAGCTTTTTTGTATGGCTCACTTCAGGAGGAAGTACATCTAGAGCAGCCTCAGGGGTTTGAAGATGGTACTGGCCGAGTATGTCTTTTAAATAAAAGTCTTTATGGCCTGAAACAGTCTTCACGTTGTTGGAATAGCCGTTTCATTGATTTTATGAAGAAAGCTGGTTTTAAAATAAGTACTGCAGATCCTTGCATTTTATTAAAGCCAGCCGATCAAGCATTTTGTATGTGGCTATCTATGTAGACGATGGGTTGTGGATAGGAAGCGATTAAAGGGAAATAAACACTTTTCTTCAGCTTTTGGAAACTGAATTTAGTATTACCATTGGATCTCTGCAAAATTTTTTGGGAATGCAGATTGAACATCATAGTGACGGATCAGTAACCATTAATCAAAAAAGATATATCAACAGAATTTTAGAACGTTTTAGAATGAATGACGCTAATGCAGTGAAAACACCAGCTGGAAAATAGCCCCAAAGTTAACAAAAATATTCCCTATCGTGAAGCCGTAGGTAGTCTTATGTATCTTATGATTGCAACGCGTCCAGATATCGCTTTCAGTGTAAGTAAAGTGGCACGATCTATGGAAAATCCTACAGAATTGGACTGGAATAATCTTAAACGGATTTTTAAATACTTAAAGCGTACAAATAATTACTGCTTAAGATATAAAAGCGACAGCGATCCACTTAAAGTTTATAGCGATGCCGATTTCGGCGGAGATAAGAATTCTCGTAGATCAACAACAGGAATTGTTGCAATATTAGGTGGAGGAGCTATTTCCTGGTGCAGTCAATTACTAAAAACCGTTTCTCTTTCGACAACATAATCTGAAATAATAGCCGCAAGTGAAGGTGCTAAAGAGCTAATATGGATCAAACGATTAATATCAGAATTGATAAGTGATAGAGAACTTGTGACTCTTTATGTCGACAATGCCAGTGCAGTCAAACTTACCAAGAACCCAGAATTCCATAAAAGGTCTAAACATATATACATTCGATATTTTTTTGTTCGAGAAAAATATTTAAATGGAGAACTAAAGCTGGAACATATTGCCGGCGAAAACCAGCTTGCTGACTTATTTACAAAACTGTTAGATGCCTGTAGATTTGTGTTACTTCGCCCAAATATTGGAATTATACAAGAAGATGCTGATGATTAGTATGCAGTATTTTGGAGGAAGTGTTGAAGAAACCCAATGCAAACTTCTAGTCTGCAAACGTTCTTTTTTTTAAGTATACAAACTTACATATTTGTTCTTTCTGAATACATTTTCTCTTTAATAAATTGTTTTATAAATTGTACTTGAGCGTTTTTCTTTCTTCTGATACTGGAATAATATCAATAAACCGTAGGGGGTTATTTGGAGCTCTTTTATCTTTCCAAAACAGTTTTCAAATTTAACGCACCTCTTGATTTACTGATTTTATTCACCAGCATAATTTGGTATTTTGGTATAGGCACTTTTCACCTAAGCAGAAGATACCCTCTAAACCGCTAAAATTCTAAAAGTGACAACCATATGGAGGATTTGACGCTTTTTTAGCTTTCCAAAACAGTTTTCAAATTTAACGCGCCTCTTGATATATTCGGTCAATATCTATTAAGTATTAAGTATTACGTATGTTTTTCACTTTTATAGAATATAAAACATATATATATATATAAGTATATATATATATATATATATATATATATATATATATATATATATATATATATATATATATATATATATATATATATATATATACATATATGCTTAATATGGGTTATTGTTAGTTACTAATATATATAAAAGTAGTTATTTATTTTTACTAGTGTTCGCCTAGTGGTTGAAATTCAACCATTATTGCAATAATACAAAACGGCTCAGATAAAATGTCATATTTTTCTTCATTGCTAATAAAATGTATTACCGTACTTACTCCATTCTTTAATAGTTGTATCTATTAATGTGAGCTTTCCAAATAAATAAAAGAAACGGTTTTGATGTTCATTTAAGAAACATAAATTTATTGCCTATACAGTGGAGGCTCATAAAAGTTAAGACGCGCAAAAGTTAAGAATACGGAAAAGTTAAGTAGCTTTCTGTTACCATACGGAACTCTAAAAAGTTAAGTGCTTCTTAACTTTTTTGAGTAGTTTTTATTTTTATTTAATTTTTCTATTTTTAACATCATTAGAATTATTATATGATTGTCGCATTAATATATGTAGTACTACATATATAAGTACATGGGTAGCATAAAAAAATTCAACACATATCCAATCGTCATTTACCGTTATAAAATTCTTTACATTCGTACGTTATGTTTTATACTAATTTTGCATCAGTTATTAGTTTTCTTTTGATCGTAACAATGTCAGCAGCACGTAAGCAAAAAAGGTTATCAGTTGCCGAATGCAAGATTTAAAAAAAAAATTAGATGAAGGCGTTTTGGCTAATCGATTGGCATGATTCATGATTCTGAATCTTCAATTTCTAAAATTAAAAGAAATAAAGCAAACATTTATGCTGCAGTGTCAGGTACATGTGACGAAATTAAGAGAAAGACTTTACATAAGGCAGAATTCGGGGATTTGGAGAAGCAGGGGGGTTACTCTCTATTGCGATGGGTAAGCTAGTTCGATGCCTTTGATGTTTTGTTAGCGCAAGATATTTGGTTTTAACGAGCGATTTCGACAATTACAGAGCGCATTGATGCCAGATTTGCGAAAGTGAAAAAATCAGATGCGCGTAAACTCAATAAAGGGTACCAATTATCCGATTATGTACCATTTTTCTTCCGCATCGCATACGCATCGTAATAGAGAGTAAGCCCCCAGCTGTACAAATGGTTCTTATATCAACGTGAAAGAAACTGTCCACAAAGTGGTCCTATTTTAAAAGCTAAAAATTAATACATTTGCACACATACATATATACATACATGTGTATTAAATACACATTAATAATATATACAATGTATAAATACACGTATAAACACATGCATTTTTAATATCACGGAAAAGTTAAGAATTCGGAAAAGTTAAGCACCCCCACAACAAACTACTTAACTTTTTCGAGCCTCTACTGTATTAACAATATTAAAATTTTTTGACTAATTGAAGAAAAACTAAAAGTAAAAAGCTTCATTATATTCAAAATATTTAAAGTAGTTGTACGACTGGCATCTTTATCTAAGGAAAATTTCTTTACATACAATATTCTTCGTAAAAACTCTATTGTCATTGAGTATGTTTCCTTGACCATTTTTCCTTGAAATAAGAAATTTTCGGCCGTCGAATGAACGAACTCTACTCGCAGCTACATATAATTATCCCTTGCTGGGATAACTACCTTGTCGTGGTGTGAGGGCTTAAGTGTGGGCTGAATTGCACACTTCTTCTGAAGGCGAACGAGGGTCCTCTATAGGATCCATAGTTTAACTGAAGAAGGCGGTGGGCATAAAAGCCTGCATACTAAAAGTTATCCACCCCCAAACAGATGTGTTACGCGACCCATGCCTATCTGTTCTCTTTGCAGTCGGGGGCATGAGACTATATTTAAACGGAGCTTTGCTGATACCTGGGCACCTCAGCAAATAGACTACGCCCCCTCCACGTTACTGGGGGCTATGACGTGGAGGAGATCCCTTTCCCCCACACTCGTGGGACCAAAATTAATAATAATAATTATAAACACAAAAACGAAAAAATAACGCTGACGACAATGGACATACAAACGGACAACGGAACAGAAAATCGGACAAGGACAGCGACATCAAAAAGAGAGGAAGAGGTGGTAATACCCGGGGGGGACTTAAAGTCAACCCAGCCTTCAGTGACAGGTGGGAACACCAACTCTGACTCTCATAACGTAAACCAGTCAGGTAGATATGCTTCGCAGAATCTAGACAGACTGGTGAAATGAGGTGAGCGACAAAATCGCGACCCTAAATACTGGAAAAAAACGGCTCTCTGGGGCTCAAAGGCGAAAGCTTGCCAAGAAGAACCAGGCAGCAGCTAAAAATGCGCAAGATGCCCTAAAGGGAGCATCGGAGACTCCCTCCACCTCGGTAGAGACTGGTAAGAGGATCCGATCTCCAGAAGAGCAGAACATTGCGGAGCAGAAGCATAAAAAAAGGTGCTCCTCGTCGACCAGTAAGTCGCCAAAACCGGGCGTCTCCCTTCTTAAAGGAGTCTCTATGAAGAATCCTTCTAGTAAGGGGGTCAAAGGTACAGCACTTACTGAGAAGGCGGGCACGTCGGCGAAATCTTCCGCGGAAGCAGAGAACGCCAAAAAGCGGAATCTCTTCACGCGTAAGAGGAAGCTAGACGTAACTAAGGAAAAAGAGCCGCCATCTTACGCTAAAGTAGCCAGGAGGCTATATAGGGACAATCTCCGCTACGCGGTCATTGACACCTCACGTCCGACTGGCAAAATACCAGAAAATCAACAGCAAGTGGTTGAGGATCTGGTAAATAACGCGATATTGGAATACGTTATGGCAACCGATAACGGATCTGCAATAAAAATAAACAGCTGCGAGTTGCAAAGGGGCGTGCTGTTGCTAAGATTAGCATCGCAGACCTGCGCAGCTACCCTAAAGGAGTTGGTAGAAGGAATCCCTCCGCCATGGGAAGGCTGTAAGCTGGAACTGGTGGAAGGGAGAAATATACCAACTCTAACCAAGGCAACCTTCTACATCAAAGGATGGGGATGCAAATTCACATCCGACCGTGTTTTGGAGGTTATTGGTAAACAAAACAAAGAACTGGCGGTAGAGAAATGGGAGGTGTTCCACAGACAGGAGGACCAAAATGGAACTCTTTTTGTGGTGGGCATCGACCAAGGATCTATTTCCAGCCTTTCCAAATCTGAAGGGAAGGTGTTCTTTGTTTCAAAAGCTGTCTATTTGAAAATAGGCAAGTCCTGTATCGGCCAGGGGAAAACCACCCCCATAAACGATAGGACAAACATGGCACAGGCTGCATCTAGCCAAAATCAGGCGGGTGTCTCGGAGGTCCAGACGGCCAAGGAGGAGTTGGAGCACAAAATCACCAACTCCCAAGAGGCCCGTCTATTAGAAGGATGATGTGGGAGGTCATCCAAATTAACCTCCACCGGAGTGAGACGGCAACTCACGCTTTGATGGAGAAAATTAACAAAGGTAAGATACATGTGGCATTAATACAAGAACCCTGGACGACAAAAAACAGGGTTAATGGATTAAACCATGTAAACTACCAATTATTTTATGCTAAAACAGGGAATCGTCCGAGGACCTGTATTCTTAGTCACAAAAATTTATGCTTTCTTTTATCCACAGAGTTGTCAACAGCAGACGCAACAGTACTGAAGCAGGGAAATGGAAACATATGCCTAGCATCAGTATACTTGCCGTATGATGCACCGACACTACCACCAACGTCGGAATTACAACACTTGATAGAAGATTGCAGAATAAAAGGTAGGAAAGTACTAATCGGATGCGATACTAATTCGCATCATATTGCATGGGGTAGTACTAACATTAATAAAAGGGTACAGGCTCTTTTAGAATTTCTAAATACTAATGATCTATTAACTGTTAATACTGGTAATACGCCTACCTTTATTAATAGAATTAGAGCGGAGGTATTAGATGTAACCATATGTTCTGAAAACGTAATCGATGAAATTGCTGAATGGAGGGTTCTGAACGAGCACTCATTCTCAGATCATCGTTATATTATGTTTAAAATTGCAAGACAACCGCCAGAACCTATAACCTTTCGAAACAGGGCTAAAACTGATTGGGCAAAATTCGAAAGGTCACTTGATTCTCATTTAGGGCAGGTTTCTTTCAATCGCCTAGAAAGAGAGGACATAGAAGGTAAAGTCAAAATCATTACGGACGCTTTAGTTGAGTCGTGTGAAGAGAGTTGCCCACTTTGGGAAAGAAAATTCCCATACGAAAAACCCTTGATGACAGGGGAGATTCGGGCAATGCGGAGGGAAGTCCGCCGACTCTATAATAGAGCGAAACGTAAAAGATTACCAGTATATTGGGAGGATTATTGGGCAAAATTCGAAAGGTCACCTGATTCTCATTTAGGGCAGGTTTCTTTCAACCGCCTAGAAAGAGAGGACATAGACAGTAAAGTCAAAATCATTACGGACGCTTTAGTTGAGTCGTTTGAAGAGAGTTGCCCACTTCGGGAAAGAAAATCCCCATACGAAAAACCCTGGATGACAGGGGAGATTCGGGCAATGGGGAGGGAAGTCCGCCGACTCTATAATAGAGCGAAACGTAAAAGATTACCAGTATATTGGGAGGATTGTCGTGATAAACTCCGAAATTACAACAAGAGAATAAGAACAGCTAAACGTACATCCTGGAGGCTTTTCTGCGAACAGGTGGACAGTGTAAGCGATGTTTCTAAAATAAAAAAATTTTTGTCAAAAGCCCACATCCAGGCTGAATCATTAGTGGATGAAACGGGCAAGACAATTGAAAATGTGGAGGAAACCATTAAACTCCTCATGGATACACATTTTCCATGCAGCCCGGCCGAACCTTCGGCTATGCTGGACGATGAGAGAAGTGGTGTACATGAGGTGCCTATCATCAGCGATAGGATGGTTATGGAAGCGATAAAAAGCTTTTCTCCATTTAAGGCTGCGGGTCCGGATGGTATCTTTTCGGCGCTCCTGCAGAAAGGGATGAATTTAGTTTCATCTTGCAGGAATTTATAATGCATGCCTAACACACGCATATATTCCAGTAGGCTGGCAGGAAGCGAGGGTAGTGTTTATCCCCAAACCTGGCAAGCCAAATTATTCTTCACCAAAGGCTTATAGACTAATAAGCCTAACTTCCTTCTTGCTGAAAACCATGGAGAGGATAATCGGCGACATGGTTAAAGGCAGGATCGCAGGCCATATGCTGAGGTTCAAGCAACACGCATACGTCAAAGGTAGATCACTGGACACTGCATTGCATAATGTGGTGTACTTTATAGAAAGGTCTCTTAATGAAAAAATGTACACTCTCGCGGTTTGCATTGACATTGAGGGGGCTTTCAACAACGTGCATACCGACACACTTATCCATTCTCTGGACCAGTTTAATGTTAACCGGGCGATACGCGACTGGATTGGCAGTATGCTAAGGAACAGATGGATTAATTGTGAGGCGCACAATATAAGTATAAGAAAAAGGGTGCAATGTGGAACTCCACAAGGGGGGATTTTATCACCCCTTCTATGGACCACAACAATATATACCCTTATTAGGACTCTGACCGATGAGGGATTCGAGACAGTCTGCTATGCAGATGACGTAATGATACTTCTGAAGGGAAGGGATCCAAATCATTTGTGCAGGAAGGCCGAGGAGGCATTAACCCTGGCACACAACTGGGCTCAACCAAGAGGGTTGAACGTTAACCCAGAAAAAACTGAAATTGGCCTATTTACAAGAAAGACGAAGATAGCTCCATATGATGAGCCGCGCTTTCTTGAAAGGACAATAA
This sequence comes from Germaria angustata, assembly GCA_963681545.1. Lineage (NCBI taxonomy): Eukaryota > Metazoa > Arthropoda > Insecta > Diptera > Tachinidae > Germaria > Germaria angustata. Next base: position 90,244,450 of record OY812998.1, read on the forward strand.
ATATTTCCGACAGGGTGAAGTATCTAGGAGTCATTCTCGATCGGAAATTAAAATGGAAAGACCACATAAACGAAAGAGTCAAAAAGGCTCATATATGTTGGTCAATCTGTAAACGGGCCATAGGCACAAGAATCCAGAGATGACACACTGGCTTTATAGTAGCGTTATCAGGCCGATTATGACCTATGCTTCTATAGTGTGGTGGACGTCGATGGAATATAAATGCAACATCAAAACAATACAGAAAGTTCAGAGAACCTGCTGTCTTGGTATAAGTGGGGCCTTCCGAACGACATCAACAGGGGCGATGGAAACAATATTATCTATCCAGCCAATCGAAATTCGTATAAAATACGAAGCGGCTCTTGCAGCAAAACGACTAAAGGTGATGGGTGAGTGGATCGATCAGGAACACGAAGCGCATCATCAACGAATCTTTACGGCCATAGGAGAGTCCATACCGGAAAATGTCGCAAATGACCGCATACCGGAAACTAGACTAGAGGCCAACTGCGGAACATTGATCCCCGACATCCATTCCTGGTTGACCGACCCTTGGAACCAGATCCCCATGGGGCTTCATTGTTACACGGATGGATCAAGGTCGAGAGGGAAAACGGGACTTGGTGTTTATATAGAAAACACCACAGAACTGTTTTTCCGCCTGCCGGATTATTGCACAGTTTTGCAGGCGGAAGTTCGGGCGATAACGGAGTGTAACAGGGAACTCAACGTAATGGGGAGGTCAGGACTTGTGAATATATTCACAGATAGTCAGATGGCCATTAGAGCAATCTCAAAGGAACGCACTAAATCACGTACAGTTTGGGATTGCAAAAACGCTATTAACAGTTACTCGACACATGGTGAAGTGCGCATCATATGGGTGCCAGGGCACGCGGGGATAACTGGAAATGAGAGGGCAAACTCACTTGCTTCTAGGGCAATAGAGTTAGGTAATATAAGCTTGGAATGCGCGAAACCCTTCGATGCAGTTAAATCCGAGCTAAAGACTTGGGCATATAGGGCCCATTCAACTCTCTGGAATAACGGAACCATGGGAATCAATACAAAAATTCTATGGGGAGATCCAGACGAGAGAAGAACGAGGGAGCTGCTAAAACTTAGTAAGCTCGAACTAAGTAGAATAATGGGAGTTGTCACAGGGCACTCTCAACTACTGGCACATCTTAAACGCGTCGGAATAGCGGGAGGAGATGAATGTAGAGCATGTGGGGAGGAGAGCGAAACATTGGAACACTATTTGTGCCATTGCCCCGCCTTCTCACAAATAAGATCCCGATATCTTGGGGGTGACATCTTACCGGACATAAGCCGATTACGGGGAATATACTGGAGGAAATTAAGGAACTTTGTGAGTGACACGGAGTTTCTCTAGACCTTTGGGTCAATGTGTTATGGTTAAACTCAAAGGAGCGCACAACAAGCCTTCACTGGCTTAGGTGTATGTCGTATGACATGGGCTGACATACCCCTCCAATCAACCTAACCTAACCTAACCATCCATGAGCAAATACAGGTAGTCTCAAAAGGACACCTATCTTTTCAAATGTTTGCCCCTGTGACTTGTTAATGGTCATGGCAAATGCGGGTATAATTGGAATTGTGTCCGAAATTTAAATGGAAGAATTGTTCCAGAAAATGGTAAATTTATTCGTGGAATCAAAATTCTCTTATTACGAACTACTCCCGTGAATACTTCGCAATCTATGGTATTGCGGTGCAAGCATTTTATTCTCATTCGAGTTCCATTTGCTATGGCTTGTGCTGTGTTCATATTACGAATCAGCATAACAATGGAATTTATTTTCAATTTCAATTTATGCGGTGGCATTCCGCTTACTTTCAGTGAATTTAAAAATTAAGAAGGATATTCATTTACGTCATTGATATCATTAGAAACTTTATCAAAACTGTAATAAACCTTCTCCTCCCCTGAAAGACGATTAAGTATATCATTATTTATTGAAGCGCAGTCTTCATTGGTAGGAGCTAAAATTACGGAATTAAGAATTTGATCCGATAATATATTCTCACGAATGTTACTAAAAATATCAGTAATTAAATTATCAAAACAACCAATTATTTGTTGTAGCAATTCAATAATGTCATCACTTATCTCTGGATAATTTCTTAATTTACCATTACCAAATTTATTTATGAAATTCTACAAAGTCTACTTCTTCTGGTCTAGCTCTCGTATTTTGTGTTAAGGTAACTTTGTGAAAAGAATTAAATTCCTTCCAACTAATGATGCAATTTTCAATTAAAGTAAATCAGGTCTCGTGTGGAGAAAGAAGTAAAATTTGCCTTAAATCGCACTTTAGTAGAATAGTTTTATCACCAAATGGTGGAATAGAATGAACAAATCCAAGCCAATCATAGCTTCATGATTAGCTAATATTCTTAACTGTTTTTAACTAATTTAGCACAAAAATGTAGAATAAAAATTACATTCTGCAATCTATCAAACAAACAAAAAATCATGCGAATACGTTGAGTTTAGGTCAGTTAAAATGGTTCATAAATTTTTCCACTTGCCTATTTATATATAGATGTACTTAGATTATTTTTAATGATGAAATTTCGTGATCATACTGTACATGTTTTTTCGCAGGTAACAAAAAGTGTAAAAACCAATCATACAGGATTTCACAAAAATAGCGAATAAACAAAATAAATTTGCTACCTATTTTTTACGAATCTATGTATGTACATATGTATGTATATATGCAAAGCCTTAAGACTATATACTTAAGCTGAAAGTCCATACCATCCGTTCTATGCGTCGATGCGTTTCATGCGTCTGCCCAAAAAGTTGATTCTGTGTAATTGTATGTAACAAGTTACAGAGCAAAACGCATAGAACGTATAGAACGCATAGAACGCATGAAGTAGGTTTACTTTCTACTTTTCTATGCGTCTCATGCGTCATGAGAGAGAGGTGAAAAAAGGTCAGTTGTTTTTGTTAACCAGGGATGACAAATTATATTTTATGTTCAATGATATCGATTAAAAATTTGTGTGGTGGATTTTAATTTTCTCTTTTTGTTGCATTAAAAAAGTTTTTAATAAAAGAAAAACCTTTCGCATTAAAGTGTACAACTACTTTTATTGATAAAATATATTAAAGTCAATTTTTAACATGTTTTTTTCATTAAGAAAATTTGCGTTCTAGTTATCGATTACTTTTAGGTACCGAGTGTCATCTCTGTTTTGTTTATTATTTTTTTAATCAACTACAAGGGAAAATAATGTTATTGAAGCTGCAAAAATACAACTAAATTCTCATTTCGTGTTCTTTTGCAGCTTTCCGTAGGACCAAAATATTATGTATATAAACTCAATGCCTTCCACAAATTCTTTTAAAGTCACAGTTTCACATTCCATTTTTGCATAAATTTGTTCTATTTGATAAAAATATTTACACTACAGCTGATCAAAATAAAAAAAAATGACGCATGAAACGCATTGTATGTAACTTCACGCATAGAACGCATAGAACGCACAACATACGCATAGAACGCATACGCATAGAACGGATGGTATGGACTTTCAGCTTTATGTATATGCATGTTGCTTGCACGACCAAGCCACGAAAAACCATTCCCCTCGTCTCTCTTGCCAACAAAGTACGATGTTATGCCTGCATAATTGTTCTCGTGTGTTAAGGCTCAATAAGAACAACAACAATTCAGTATATTTTTTGGTGTAATTTTTTAGCAAATTAAGAGAGAAAGAGAGATCACGGCTTTATGATTGGCTAATAATATTAACTGTTTTTAAATATCTTAGGCATAAAAAACACATTCTGCACTGCTCCTATTGACAATTTATCAAACAAAAAAAAATCAAGCGAATACGTTGAGTTTGTCAGTTAAAATTGTTCTTAATTTTTTCCACTTGCCTATTTATATATAGATATAATATACTACGTTTATACGCACGTCTTATTTGCAAATATAACTATTTGCAAATAACTAATTCACTGTTTATACGGGAAATTGCATGCAGAACTTGTGTTATTGTTAGTGATGCCATGTGACGAAAATATGATTGTTTGGTAAGTAAAACACAAAAAACGTTCACGAAGTGGCAACGTCTTACTTTTTATTTGCAAATAGTGTTGTTATTCACGACTTGTTAAGTGAGTTAATAAGTTACAATAAAAAAGTTATACGGCAACATTCTTCTTTTTTATTTGCAAATAAGACGTGCGTATAAACGTAGTATATTACCACGTTTATACACACGTCTTATTTACAAATAGAACTATTTGCAAATAACTAATTCACTGTTTATAGGGGAAATTGCATACAGAACTTATGTTATTATTAGTGATGCCATGTGACGAAAATATGATTGTTTGGTAAGTAAAACACAAAAAACGTTCATGAAGTGGTAACGTCTTACTTTTTATTTGCAAATAGTGTCGTTATTCACGACTTGTTAAGTGAGTTAATAAGTTACAATAAAAAAGTTATACGGCAACATTCTTCTTTTTTATTTGCAAATAAGACGTGCGTATAAACGTAGTATATTACCACGTTTATACACACGTCTTATTTACAAATAGAACTATTTGCAAATAACTAATTCACTGTTTATAGGGGAAATTGCATACAGATCTTATGTTATTATTAGTGATGCCATGTGACAAAAATATGATTGTTTGGTAAGTAAAACACAAAAAACGTTCATGAAGTGGCAACGTTTTCCTTTTTATTTGCAAATAATGTCGTTATTCACGACTTGTTTAAGTGAGTTAATAAGTTACAATAAAAAAGTTATACGGCAACATTCTTCTTTTTTATTTGCAAATAAGACGTGCGTATAAACTTAGTATATGTTTGTATGTATATATGCAAAACCTTAAGACTATTTATGTACTTATATGCATGTTGCTTGCGCAACCAAGCCACCTTCTTCTTTTAAATCCATGTTTACTCCACGACGGTCGAGGAATAACTAAATACGTTCTGTAAAAAACAAAACAATCGAACCTGTTTTTTCATAAATGCATATGGATTGGTTTTGTGCTAATAATGCGGGATTATGACTGGTTGAAAAATTGTGCCGACGAAAAACCATTCCCCTCGTCTCTCTTGCCTACAAAGTAGGATGTTATGCTTGCATATTTGGTCTCGTGTGTTAAGGCTCAATGAGAATAATAACAATTCAGTATGATTACGGAGTTGAGTTTTTTGTTGTAATTTTGAGTTTTTTTTTAGCAAATTAAGAGAGAAAGAGAGATCATGGCTTTATGATTGGCTAATATTATTAACTGTTTTTAAATATCTTAGGCATAAAAATGTAAAATAAATAATACATTCTGCACTGCTCCTATTGACCATCTATCAAACAAAACAAAAATCAAGCGAATACGTTGAGTTTAGGTCAGTTAAAATGGTTCTTAATTTTTCTATTTGCCTATTTATATATAGAGTAGAATAAAAAATACATTCTGAACTCCTCCTACTGACAATCTATTACTACGTTTATACGCACGTCTTATTTGCAAATAGAACTATTTGCAAATAACTAATTCACTGTTTATACGGGAAATTGCATACAGAACTTATGTTATTATTAGTGATGCCATGTGACGAAAATATGATTGTTTGGTAAGTAAAACACAAAAAACGTTCATGAAGTGGCAACGTCTTACTTTTTATTTGCAAATAGTGTCGTTATTCACGACTTGTTAAACGAGTTAATAAGTTACAATAAAAAAGTTATACGGCAACATTCTTCTTTTTTATTTGCAAATAAGACGTGCGTATAAACGTAGTATATGAAACAAAAAATCAAGCGAATACGTTGAGTTTAGGTCAGTAAAAATGGTTCTTAATTTTTCCATTTGCCTTTTTATATATAGAGTAGAATAAAAAAAACATTCTGAACTCCTCCTACTGACAATCTATGAAACAAAAAATTAAGCGAATACGTTGAGTTTAGGTCAGTTAAAATTGTTCTTAATTTTTCCCACTTGCCTATTTATATATAGATATATATATATATATATATATATATATATATATATATATATATATATATATATATATATATATATATATATATATATATAGATTACTTTTTAATGATTACATTTCGCGATCGTACTGTACATATTTTTTCGCAGGTAACGAAAAGTGTAAAAACCAATCATACAGGATTTCACAAAAATAGCGAATAAACAAAATAAATTTGCTACCTATTTTTTAGGAATCTATGTTTGTATGTATATATGCAAAGCCTTAAGACTATTTATGTACTTATATGCATGTTGCTTGGGCGACCAAGCCACATTCTTCTTTTAAATCCATGTTTACTCCACGACTGTCGAGGAATAAATAAATACGTTCTGTAAAAACAAAACAATCGAACCTGTTTTTTCATAAATGCATATGGATTGGTTTTGTGCTAATAATGCGGGGTTATGACTGGTTGAAAAATTGTGCCGACGAAAAACCATTCCTCTCGTCTCTCTTGCCAACAAAGTAGGATGTTATGCCTGCATAATTGTTCTCGTATGTTAAGGCTCAATAAGAATAATAACAATTCAGTATGATTACGGAGTTGAGCTTTTTGTTGTAATTTTGAGTTTTTTTTTAGCAAATTAAGAGAGAAAGAGAGATCATGGCTTTATGATTGGCTAATATTATGAACTGTTTTTAAATATCTTAGGCATAAAAATGTAAAATAAATATCTGCACTGCTCCTATTGACAATCTATCAAACAAAACAAAAATCAAGCGAATACGTTGAGTTTAAGTCAGTTAAAATTGTTCTTAATTTTTTCCACTTGCCTATTTATATAAAGATATAGATTACTTCTTAATGATTACATTTCGCGATCGTACTGTACATGTTTTTTCGCAGGTAACGAAAAGTGTAAAAACCAATCATACAGGATTTCACAAAAATAGGAAACAAACTAAATAAATTTGCTACCTATTTTTTAGGAATCTATGTTTGTATGTATATATGCAAAGCCTTAAGACTATTTATGTACTTATATGCATGTTGCTTGCGCGACCAAGCCACATTTTTCTTTTAAATCCATGTTTACTCCACGACGCACAGTGGCTGAAAATCGTTTTTCATTGGCCAAAATTCTGTAACTTTTGAACCGATCAAAATATTGAAGTAATTTTTTTTTAAATGAATAGATATTTAGTTCAGCTTGACTCAGTTTTAATTACATTAAAATTGACTTAAGGACTTCTAGGTCAAAGTTGAACTTTTGATTTTTTTTAACTTTTGTAGTGAAATATGGGTTTATTTCTTTTATTTGCATATTAAAAAATTTTATATTTGGAACTTAATAATAATTGTAATTATTTTTTGGGATAATGGAATTTTTTTAATGTTACACTCAAAAAAAATTTTGCACTCAAAAAAATTTTTACACTCAAAAAAAATAGTAAAATTAACTGGAGATTTTGCTGTTACCACAGAAAAATTTTTTATTTTTTGCTGTCAAAGTAGGTTCTATTTATTATTATTTTTTACTAATACTATGTTTTTCGTACTTAAAAAGCAATGAAAGGCAATTATAATTATTATTCATTTGACACAAATATTGATTGCAAATATTCTATATTTTGCTCTGTGCTATTTCTGTTCTTTAGTAGTTTTTTGGCTTCTTCATCTAAATCCCGATGTTCCACTTTTCATTTATTTCGAATATTGGATATGAACGGATCTGATGTTGCCAATAATATATTAAATAGGTCTTCATTTGTGGAATTTCGTGAAATTTTTCTAGTATTGTGCTCTCTATAAAATCTGTAATTCTTGTTCCTTTTTTCCTGAGCCTCCTCTGATAGATCTCCAAGTGCCACCAAATGATATTTAATGATATCTTCTCCATGATAAAGGATTTTGTGAACTGTTGCAGACATATTTCTCCATGGGTAGTTGGTTGTATATATTTTTGCAGTTTCCTTAGCATAATCTCCAAATTGTTTAGAGTCAATTTCTTCATTGCACGCAAGTACTTCTAGGATTATTTTAAATCTGAAAATAAGGTTTAAATCCACTCCTGTTATTTCAGAAGCTGTTTCTGGATCTGAAAAGAATCTTCGTGCGGTATTACCATCATTTGTATTGCCTGACCCTTGTTTTTGCTGATCTATAATCAATCCAATTTTGCGATATTCATCTTGAACATGCTTCTTTTTTGAACTTCTTAACTCTTTGTTGGTTTCATTGTTTTTTATGGATCCTGAAGACCCGAAATTTAAATCATAACTGATTTTTAGTATATGTTCCATAAGTCGTATTCTTGCATGTAGTGGTGGTAATCCAAATTCATATGCATCGGTATTATCTAATGATTTTGTCGGAACTTGGTTTAATTGGGTTGATGCTGCTTGGCATATAATGCAGCTGGATGCAGCCTTCGTGTTAGTCAAAGCCTGACCTACTTTTCCATCTATCAGGACTAATTGGTAGCTTACTTCAATTTGCTGCCCATCTAACTATAATTGTAATGGCTGTAATGTTGCAATTTGGGCCTTGATATCACTAATTTCTTTGTTAATGGCATCACTAGTTTCTTTTTTGAATTCAAATTTGATTGGCCTGCAGTATTTCGTAGAAGATGGTGTTTAATTTTTCCAAATATCCATTGTTTGCGTTGCACTAGTCGAAGGCTCTGAATCTTCCAAAAATTTTTTCAATCGCAATGGTACAATTGATACCATGAACATATCCGAGTCCGAAATATTTTCACATACAACTTGTTTGTATTGGTTTTGTCCCGAAGAACCATCACATCCCCATTTGCAAAAAAGAATTAGCTTTATGTTTCCATATTTCTTTAACGCATTTCCTGGTATTGATTGTAGCAAGCGTTCGGCTGTGTGATCAAGTAGAGATTGTAGTTGTACCTCTGCCGAAATTGGTGTGATTGTAATAGTGTCTTTGATGGCAAACAGTCCATTTTAGCAGCAGTTATGTGATGATATGCTGGATAGATATTTGAGCCCTTTTCAATCGCACGCAATCTGAGCTTAATATATTGCTGTTTTGTTAATTTTAAATCCAGAAATAAGGATAATGCTTCCGCATTTGTGTACTGTATTGCATCGCTCGGAGTTGGTATACTTTTAAGAATTCGTTTTGTTCTCACTGGACTAGCTTTAATAACTTTTTCATTGATATCCACTTTTGTTAATTGGTTCTGTGATCGTAATTAATGTAGGAAAAATTCTTTTATATTTGTACAACCAATTGCATCGTTAACATCTTTAAGTTTCCGCCTCTTAGATCTATCGCTGCAGTTGTCCAATGATTTGCGTCGTCTTCCAACCTTATCTTGCTTTGCTGTTTCTGCAGCGACAGTAAGTTGCCCTTCTAACCACTTTTCACTTTTTATATAAAACTTTTGTTTACTGTAGCTAACTTCTTTGTATCGTTTTTTAGTACTTTTACAAAATCAGATAATTGCTCTTGTATTTCGGTGCTACACGAATTTAGGTTTAATTTTATTTTAACTTAAGTAAGAACATCTTCCTGGTTTTTATTTCTAAAATACTCTTCGGCCAGTTCTTTATAACCAAAGCTCTCCATATTTTTCTGTTATGATTTCTCACTTGCAACTATACGTACGTACACGTAAAGGATTAACTTATTATTGAGTAATCCCTTATCGAATCCGTAGTTTTATACATTTTTTGATACATGTTATTCACACATTGATCTTCAATTTCATAGCAGGTGGTACTTAAATTGAACAAAACTGCACTTGTTATCCATACCTTAATATCAGGTAAAACTAATTAGTATCTCGCCAATATGGGGTTCTTTTTATCTTTAGTGGTTTAATGTCGCCATTATTATTATAAAATTGTTTATGACTTTGGCTGACCCTAACAGTTATATTACAAAGAGATCATATGTTTACTGTAGAACCTATTGTGATATTTTTATTACTGATTTTTTGCTGATCAAAACAAAGCCATAAAACCCTTTCGCAGGTATTATATTTAATTATTTTAGTTTTACGTAGTCTAAAGTAAAAAACGTAAACCTTTAGGCAAAAAAGTGAAAATTTAATACACCATTGTATACGAGTAATTATAGGGCTGTTTAAATTAGAGTAATTTGAATTTTTTTGGAGTAATTTCATTAAAATTAAAAAAGTGTTCTACCGGCGGGTCGTGGCGGGTGCAAAAGTATATATGGGGTTAAAGAAGACACCTTCGCCTTTCTTCGGGTGGTATACGTTTCTTGTTCCCTTTTGTTCCCTAGAAGTTCTATTCCACTAAAGTTTAAATTTTTGAAAAATATAGTAGTTTCATAAATATTTCATAACACCTCTAATATTAACGCTAGAGCGGTAACCACTTACAACAACTAAAGACTATAATCCTACCAACATTATAAAAAAGACCGCAGGCCATTATCGATGATAGCTTGCGAGTAGTGACTATTAATTTTTGACAAAAAACTGATAAAAAACACCTTTTACTGAAATAACAAAAAACAGTTGAGTTTGACAGCATGCCACGCCCACAATTATCAATAGTTTAACCTAATTTTTTGGCCACCTTAATATGGATATATTAGCTCCAAAATGGCTTAAAAAAAAATTTTTTTTGATCACATTGATCGAAAGATAAACAGAGTGATGTTTGCAAAGTGAACAAGTGAACAAGTTTTGGAAAAACAAACTGTGCGTAACGAAATAAACAATAAAAAATCAATATTCGGAGTGTGTGTGGTAATTCCATACACGTATCGATCTACCTCCTCGGCAATCGTGGTTTTGTCTTTTTTCTCAAAAAAAAGCATATACGAAGGAAGTGAGCGAAGAACATGGAGAAGGGCGAAAGCCCCCATCCGAACAAAAGGCCGAGAGCCACTGCTACTCCTGAGGAGTTGCAGGAGATGAACGAGGTCCTCAGCAGAAGGCTGAACGAGCTCGCCTTGGAAAATGCAGAATTGCGTAGAGCAATTCTGAACCTGCAGAACCGGAAAGTCGACACACCCCAGGCGTCGAAAAGCGATAGCAATGATAGTGACAGTGATTCATCCGTCTCCAGCGAGGAGATGCAAGTGGAGAGTGAGGAAAATGGCGGAGGACGTCTCGTACCATCTGTTATTTACCTTAACAGAAACCAACCCAAGAATAGTGCTGGCCCATCTTCAAAAGTGACGAAGCCTGTCCCGAAGGAGATAAAGAATAGCAGCAAACCAACCATTATTCCCGGGAAACCGAATGCTCAACGGGAAAAATCAAATAATAAAAGCGTACCTGTCGTGACGGCATACAACATTAACGTCAAAGAGGTATGTAATAAATTAGTAAAGAAATTAGGTCATAATGACTATAACATTAAGATATTAGGAAAGAATGTAACGAACATAGGAGTCTGTACCCTAGAAGATTTTTCTAAATTGAAAGACCTGCTAAAAGAGCAGAAAGTTAATTTTTACACCCATACCCCTAAGGCACAAAGGCCCTTCTCCATTGTCATAAGGGGTCTTTCGGGTACCTTTGAAAAAGAAGAAGTTCTAGAGTACATGCAAGGTCTCCAGATAAACTGTAGAATTTTAGGGCTACATAAAATTAGTAGTGACCGTTGGTTGTTTCAACTTGCTAGGGATTCTGACCTTAGGAGTTTCAGAAACATTAGATATATCCTTCATTGTAGGATACACATGGAGAAACATGTTAGGAAAGACCTGGTACAGTGTTTTAAATGCCAGAGATTCGGCCATGTGGCCATAAACTGCAACATGCCTTTCAGGTGTGTGAAATGTGGAGAATCACATGAACCGGCCAACTGCAAAGTCCCGTCAAAGAAGGACAACACGGCCGAGATTTTAATCACGGATCCGACAACGGGTCAGGCAATTAGGAAGGTAGGCCTTCCAGTGAAATGTGTGAATTGCGGTCAGGTGAGCCATCCGGCTAGTTCCAAGGATTGTCCTAAACGTCTGGAAATTTTACGTAGGAAGACAGTAGGCGGTGGCGCAAACACTACTCCTAAGCGGCAGCCTCCTAACAACACTGCAAATGTTGTTACTGGAGTTTCCTATGCTGCAGCTGCCAAGACGGCAATGAATAATACTCCTGGATCTGGCGTGGCTAGTTCCCCGTCCAGTTCCAGGAATGTACCTAATGGTAGGGTTACTGTTGAGTCCGCTAGGGCTGATTTTAATCTTATAAACAATGATTGTAAGCGCCTTTTTGGCAACGATATACTAAGCTGCCTAGGAAAACTTAAGGGCTTCGCTAGGGAATATAGGGCGCTCAATACGGATAGAGACAGATCCCAAGCATTGCTTGGTATGCTGATATCATTGCAACATGACTAATTGCATAAAGTGCATATTCGTAAATGTAAACTCTTTGGTGTCAAGGCACAGAAGGTATTACTTGGATGTTTTTATTAGGGATCATCGTCCGGATATACTATTGGTTGCGGAGCACAAACTATCCCCCAGGCATAGGCTTGAATACAGGGGGTATAAAGTTTTCAGACAGGATAGACAGAGCGGTCGCGGTCCAATGCAATAGGATTGTATTGGACTTGGGCCCAATCGAGAATACTGCTGTCAGGATAAATAGGACTGATGGTAGCTTTGTAACCTTTATTTCAATGTATTCACGACCGGCTGATACATTTTCAATTTCTGATTTAGATCCTATCCTGGAACTGTCTAGTAGGGGAGGTTTGGTAATAGGCGGAGATTTGAATGCTAAGCATTCTTACTGGGGAGGAAACTCTTGCAATTTAAAAGGTCGTATTCTTCACGAATTTATCTTGTCATGCCCTGAAATCGAAATTCATCGGACTAATGGTCCTACTCGGATTTCTGGCATCACATCCTCATTCATAGACATAATAATGTCTTCAACAGATCTCTCATCGCAATCATTGAACTCAAATGGGCTGAGAACATTGGATTTCGAATCTGATCACCTAGCTGTGGAGTACATCTTTGAGCTTGGTACCTTGAGACGGGGTTCAGTGCCTTCAATGTTTAATTATGATCTCTTGAATAGGGATCGGCTTAATGCCATATTAACACGTGATTTACCACGTATTGAACTCCCGGTTGATCGCAATGTCTCACCACATGAGATAGATCAATCCATTGATTCAATGTGCATGGACGAAGCAATTCCTAAGACTCCTATAGTCAATAGGGGACTTCGGAAACTTCCTCCTACCATTCTTGGCTTTATAGCTGAGAAGAAAAGGCTTAAGAGGATGTTGCATCGGACTATCGATCCGGGTAGATATTCGATAATAAGAGCTGAGATTAGGAACGCTGATAGGATCATTCGGGAAGCTATAGCCATTTTTGATGAAAATTACTGGACAAACTTTTTGCAGAACATACGCCTTGACAGCAAGACGTATAGGAATGTAAAAAGAGGTGCCGGAATCAGGAAGAAAATGCCTATTGAAAGTCTAAGATCTTCCAGTGGGTCACTGATCACTGAAGATTGTGATATATCTGAACTGCTAGCAGACAGATTTTGCGAAGTGCATAGGAACGGTAATTTTTCTCGAGTGTCACCGCTTGAGGATACCGTGACACAGAGGCACAGACTATACAGATGTGACACGGCCACCTAGCGGTGGCAATGGTCCCTAAGAAATAACCGAATGGCAGCACAATGGCAGCCCAATGGCATCACAAATTTAACCGCCTAAATAATGAAGGACAGAGTATTTGTCAAAATGTAACTCTGTCTCTTTTCTTTTGTGGCAATTTGTTTGTTTACATTAAATTATTAGGGATGAAGTGGTTAATATTGGAATTGGCGCCAAAAAAAGCAGAAAGTCATGTTTTGGCGGACTTTCTGACAAAACAAGAAGAAAGAAGAACCAAAAAAGAAGAACAAACAGAAGAACAACAAGTGAAAAACCCTAAAAAATGTAAGTATTTTTTTGTTAATAAATTGTTATTATGTATTAATATTGTATTTTTGTTTCAGGAGTCGCAAATGTGTTATGGGATGCCCAAAAATGGAGAATCTACATCAATTTCCAGAGGATCCGACAAGGTAAGTTTATATATTTCTTGTATTTTGCGTTTCCGGCCTAAGTTCCAATTAGTATGTATAACCAATGTGATGCTGTTTAAAGCAAAACATTGTGGATCTAGACCAGACAAGGTCGAAAAAAAATCAACTTAAAAATATTTTATATTAAAAATTAAATTTATCAAAAAAAAATATATAAGTAAAAAATATTTATTACAATAAGTACCAATCAAACCGAATGTTCCTTTAAATTCCAGCATCTGCCCATATTGCGTTGTAACCTGGTCAACAACTCGTGTGCTACGAATAAATTGAAAAGCTTAATTTTATATTAACAAGTAAAATTGTTCCGTTTCAGCTTTTCAACAATACTTACCACCGATACAGGTTTGATTGAAGCCAATAAACTAGCATCCACAGTGTTAATGCCTCTGACCATATTGCATTGTAACCTGGTCAACAACTCGTGTGATACGTATAAATTGAAAATTTTATTAATTTTACAACCTTTTCGTATTTTTCCAGATTAACAACCATACTTACATATATATACAAGAGATTCCTTGCTCTGCACAACGTTAGAGGTTCTGTCTGCCGTCCATCAATTTGATTTTGCAGGTAAACAAAACACATGCACATCTAAAAAAAAATATTGTATTATACCTACTTTTATTTTACCCTACCATTACAGATTTACCATTCTTTTGATGTTATGACTTCTGGTATCAACAAAAAATATGAATTTATTTTAAATAAATCACTTTAATGTAGTTTTTTCATAAATTTTTCAATAAACAAAAATTTTGCATATTATCTTAATTTGTTTGTTTACATTTTTGTTATTGATTTTTTGGTTTGTATAGTTGCTTTCACACACTGATTATTTTTTAAGATGCCACATATATTCTTACTTCTCATAATTAGCGGTTAACCTACATATGATATGGCCACTTGAGAAACGTCAAAGTTGCTATATCTGGTTATATTTGTGACAGAGGGTCTCAACCTTGAGGGACTATGAACCATCCTTGTCAGTTGGACAATCGGTCATGGCCGATGGCACCCCTATTTTAGGTGGATCCGATTTTTCGGAGTGTGAGATTCTTACACCAGAAGATATTGGATATGCCCTTCGGATGAGAAGGAATAAAAGATCCAGCGCCGCTGATGGAGTTCCTGACTATGTCTTAAGGAAAACTGGGCGGACAACATGGCGCTTTTTGGCGATTTTGTTTAACCATTGCTTCAACATTGGTTATTTCCCAATTAAATGGAAGGAGGCTATCGTCATTCCTATTGCAAAACCTAGGGTAGATACTAGGGATGCTGGCAATTATCGACCTATTTCCCTATTATCATCTTTTGGAAAACTTATGGAATGGTTTATACTGAGCAGGATCCAAGGAAGAATTCAGGATGGAAACATCCTGAAAGACTTCCAATTCGGGTTTAAGGGAGGTCATTCGACTTCTCATGCCCTAATGGTTTTCTCTGATTATGTGACGAGAGGCCTGAACAACAGATGCCCTACACTTGCAGTTAGCCTGGACTTGTCTAAGGCATTTGATACTGCCTGGCAGGAGGGGATCCTATACAAAATGATAGACTTAGGCTTTAGGCGCTCTACTTGTAGACTGGTAGCCGATTTTCTAAACTGTCGAACCTTTAGAGTAAAGGTAGGCGATGCTCTGTCTGAAGTCAGAACTGTTGAAGCTGGTGTGCCACAGGGTTCTTTACTGGGTCCTGTGTTGTACAACATCTTCATTTCAGATATTCCACAACCTGCTGCTGAGGATTTGCTGCTAACTTATGCTGACGATATTCTGGTCGCTGTGACTGGCCCAAGGGCAAGGACATTAAATGAAAGGCTCAATGCCTACCTTGCCATATTACATGAGTACTTCATGAAATGGGGCTTAAGGTTGAACATTGCCAAGACAGATTGTCTGCTGATTAAGGGCAGACGTGGCAGGCTTTTTCCTAATGCAAGAGGTTATATTCCCCATTTAACCATTGGCGGCGAGCTTATTAAAATTTCCGACAGAATTAGGTATCTTGGGGTTATATTTCACGAAAATTTTGAATTCTATAGACATGTCAACTTCATATTAGAAAGAATGAAGAGTTTTCCTTATGTACTCTAATATTTTACGTCGCAGATTAGGCTTAATACTGGGATTAAGCTCCTCATTTACAGGCAAATCATTAGACCTCTCATGGCGTATGCCTTTCCAATCTGGTTTGGGATTTCCTCACACCAAATGGAGCGGCTAAGACGCTGGGAGAGGCGGGTTCTCCGCTCTTGTCTGGGATTACGAGCAAGGATGCAGGCTGATGGCACCTTTCGGAATCCCTCCTGTAGGGAGATTTATGATAGCATACAATTTGAAAGGATAGATGCTTTCCTTATAAAATCCGCTATTCATTTTCTAGAAAAATCAGCCTTCTTGGGTAATGATCTGGTTGGCGAATGTTTCCAGAGAACTCCAACTCTGGAAGCATTGGGTACTTTCCGGTACCTTGCGCCTACTAGTCTACTGACCCTAAGGGATGCTGGTCTCCTCTTTGGTGATGCAGGCCTCCTTTTCTATCACAGAAGGGCTAACACCCTTGACACAACTAACCTGGTGTACAACACCGCACAATAGACAATTTAGGACGGTTTTTAATAAAAAATATCCAAATAAACTCCTCTTAAGCCCTTCTGGCTAAATTTAGTTTTTATCTTAGTTAGTAAGTATTGATTAGTTGATAAGGTAGTTTTAAGTTTTAGCATGTAAGTTATAACTAAATAATGCATTCCTTTTTAATTCCTTTTTTTGGAAATTTAATCTAAAGTATAAAAAAATTCAAATATTTAAAGTCGGCGGCAAGCTGTCATGTAAAATCAATAATGTAAATTAGTCTTAGAAAAGTATTTTTTACGTTAAGAAAACCTAAATTAAGTAATGTAGTTTCTAAAAACAAATGTATAATGAATTTTATGGAATAGATAAATGTCAATGTCAATGTCAATGTAAAAATTTTTAAAATCGGTGACAAAAAAAATTCGACTTTTGGCCAATGAAAAACGATTTTCAGCCACTGTGCGGCGTCGTATACGTCGTGTATGTGACGTTCTTCATTAAAATATAAGCATTCAACTCAGCTGTCAGTCAAACACGTTGCCGCAACGGACGCAACGTATCAATTGTGACAGAGCCTTAGCATACATACATACATAACTTTGATTGTCAAAGCACGCAAAAAGTTGAGAGTTGCCGAACTTTTTGCGTCATGCTGCGTTAAAAGTGTTTCATGTGGCATGTTTCGCATAAATATGTACATTTCATCTTAAAGGTGAATTCACCCATTCGTTCTGAACGTAATTTTTGTTGTGAGAACTTTAGTTTACTGAGAGTTTGCTCACAAAAGATTCATCCACATCGAACAAATGTTCAGGAGAAACAAAGCTACCATATGGAACAACTCTGTAAATGATGTGTGTTACTTTTACAAGCAGGTGGCAGATGATTGCATTTTGCTGTGTTCTAAATTAAAAAAATTTTTATGAAACAAAAAATATACAAATGAATAAAAGTCGAGTGCATGTTCTAATAGCTATTTTGTTAAATAAATATAAAAAATTTACAAATATACTCTGTATATTTTTATACAGGGTCCGCCATCTAACGTCTTTTTTCAACTAGTGCTTATTTCTTGAATGGTAACACTTAGCTCATGTCTGATTTGACAGATAATTAGTTTTATCCTTCCGCTGAACGAATATGGTTGTGTATGGTTGAAGCCAACTGATCATCCAATGCGTTTTCGCTTCGCTAAGTGGGCCTGCGATCGACTTACAGAAGATGCCGATTTTACCACAAAAAAAATCATCTTTTCAGATGAAGCTCATTTTGATCTTGGTGGGTATGTAAACAAGCAAAATTGTCGCATTTGGGACACAGAAAAGCCGCACGCATACATTGAAAAGCCGGTGCACCCAAAACGAGTCACTGTTTGGTGCCGATTTTGGTCCAGAGGCATAATTGGACCATTTTTCTTCCAAAATTAGCAAGCAGTTGCCGTTACAGTAAATGGCAATCGTTATCGGGCCATGTTGAACGAATTTTCGTTCACAAAAATTCAAGAAGAGGATATTGGCAACATTTTGTTTCAACAGGACGGCTCTACGTGCCACACAACCGAAGCTACATGCGATGTTTTTCGTCCTGCTCTTGAAGATCGCATTA
This sequence comes from Germaria angustata, assembly GCA_963681545.1. NCBI lineage: Eukaryota > Metazoa > Arthropoda > Insecta > Diptera > Tachinidae > Germaria > Germaria angustata. Next base: position 90,262,717 of record OY812998.1, read on the forward strand.
TTAGCCACAGAGCTGATGTCGTCTGGCCGCCGATTTGACACCGTTGGACTATTATTTGTAGGGTGCCGTCAAAGATAAGTGTTATGCCGACAAGCCAGAGACAATTGACGCTTTAAAGGACAATATTCGCGAAGCCATTGGTGAAATACAGCTGCACACAATCGATAATATGCTTAAAAATTGGACCGATGGTGTAGGCTACTGCATGGCCAGCCGAGGCAGCCATTTGAATGAAATTATTATCCATTACTAACCGGAAGGATTGTACTTTCAAATAAAAAAAGAAATTTGAGAAAATATTTAGTAGTTTTTTATTTAGCATTTTCAAAATAAAAGTTATTTGGCGGACCCTTTACATACATATGTACATATAATAGATGTGGCAGCTCATTTCAATTTCGCATAAAAAATTTATGTATTTGGCAGCACAGTTCAATTCATTCGGGACGATAATTAAAATTAAACCAATTCAAGCAAAAATTGTTCCGCATTCAAATTACTCTCTCTCTCTCAAAAATGGAGACGTCAAACTACATATTAAAAAAACCTTCAGAACGTCTAGAACGATTGGGTGAATCCACATTTAAGGTAGAGGTACGAACGCTTTTTTATATGTAGTTTGACGTCTCTATTTTTGAGAGAAAGAAAAAAGAGTAAATTTTGTGCGGTACAATTTTAGCTTGAATTTTTTTTTTCCACTGCTATTTATTTATTGTATCTTCAAATAGAACTAACAATAAGTGTTCAAATCTTAAGTATAAATATAATAATTAGGCCCAACCAGTGTCGGACATAAACTTAGTGATAGTAATTAATAATACATAAATATGTTAAGCACAAAAATATTCAACAAATTCAATCTGAAGTGTGGCGTATTAAGGCCGTAGTATCCCTCTTTTTTAAGCGGATGTGTCCAGGAAAGTCCAAGATGTTACGAGCAAGGGGATTAGGATGGGACTCGAGTTTTGTTAAATATTTTCCAGCATATTTTGCAATTTCAGCGGTCACAAGTGGCATATTTAAATCACGATGTAAAATTGAATTTTTCATGTACCAAGGAGCCGATGTTATTAACCTTAAAATTTTGTTTTGCATTCGTTGGATTCTCTCTACATTGGAAGCTGAAGCAGTGCCCCATAGCTGAATTCCGTAACACCATATGGGTTTCAAAAGCGACTTGTATATTAAGAGTTTACAATCTAGACTGAGGGTAGAATTTCTACCAATCAGCCAATGTATCTGAGTCAATTTAAGTTTTATTTGTGTCAGCTTAGAGTCAATGTGGTTTTTCCATGTGAGGCGTCGGTCGAGGTGTATACCAAGATATTTCACATGTGAATGTTGAGGAAAAACTTGATTGTTGATTTGAATGGGGGAACAAGTGTCTCTTCGTAGTGTAAATGTGACATGAACACACTTTTGTTCATTTACTTTTATTCTCCATAAGTTCAACCACAATTCCAACAGGTTAATATGTTGCTGAAGATAACGGGATGCCTCGTGAGGGTTTTCATGCATACTAAGGCAGGCTGTATCATCGGCAAATGTAGAGGTGAGGATATTACTGCTTAAAGGCATATCACAGGTATAGATCAAATACAAAACTGGCCCCAGTATACTCCCCTGTGGCACACCGGATGAGATAGTTTCGGGCTCACTCATGAAGTCTCCTTCCACAACAGTGAATTTCCGGGCAAGAATATAACTTTCCAATAGATTTACAATGTTTATTGGCAGATATGTCTTCAATTTTACAATTAGGCCTTCATTCCACACTTTATCAAATGCCTGAGAGACATCAATAAAGAGGGAAGAACAATACTTTTTTTCTTCAAATGCTCTTCTTATGAAATGGACCAATCTATGAGTTTGTTCAATGGTGCTATGCTGACTTCTAAAACCAAATTGATGGTCCGGTATGCACCCATTATCAGTTAGAATTGGGGACAATTTTGTCATGAGCAGCTTTTCGAAGAGCTTTGAAATTGTTGACAGTAAACTTATTGGCCTATAAGACTCAGCCTTGGTAAGATCTTTGCCCGCCTTTGGAATCATTTTGACCATGGCAAGTTTCCAGCTGTGTGGATAATACTCCAGTCGTAAAATGCCATTAAAAATAAATAACAGGATTCTAATAGCAATACGAGGTAACTTCATCAGCATCTTGTTACTAATTCCATCAATACCCGGGGCCTTTTTTGGGTTCGTTTCAGCAATTAGTTTTTGTACATCACGCATCTTAAATTTCATGGGTCGAGGGGGTAGAGCTACTACACTCGGTAAATCAACAGCACCAGTACATGTGTTTGGGGTAAATACGTACTTTAAATGCCCAGCAAATATGTTACCTTTTTCAGTATTACTTCTTGCCCAACCTCCGGTAGAAGTGCGCAGGGGTGGTTTAGACTCAACGGGTGTTTTAAGTTTTTTAGCAGCGCGCCACAAGGAGTAATTAGATGCTGCTGTGACATCGAGACCTTCCAGGTAGTTCTTAAGAGAAGCAGATTTTTCAGCTGAAAGCAACTCTTGGAGTCGTTTAGTGCATTCTCTAAGTTTGATTTTATGATGGGGCGATCTGTATTGTTGCCATTCCCTTCTAGCTCTTCTTTTTTCACATACGAGACGTTCAATATCCGCAGAATAAATTCTATTAAACCCAGTCTGCGGATGGGAGGTAGTGGCATGTTTAGCAGCCTGTTTAATATTCTCGGTAAGATTGGCAATGTTAAGTTCAATATCATCGGGAGTTCTAAGCCTGATGTTTTCCGTACAATGACTACTGAGATATTTTTTGAACCCCAGCCAGTTAACACGATATATCATCTTCACATATGGGTCAGGTAAGTCACTTCTTAGTGGGCCACAAATTGTAAAGATCGTGGGAGAGTGATCGGAGGAGAGATCATGTGAAGCTTCAACATGAATTAAATCCCTAGGGATATTTTTCATGACCCCAAAATCTATAACATCCGGAATTTTCTGTATGTCAGTAGGCCAGTAAGTGGGCTCCCCGCTAGAAATGACATCCAAACCCATTTTTGAAATTGTGTTGAACAATGC